>VXAX01007363.1:770558-1247206 GCA_013399835.1 Leptocoma aspasia | reverse complement strand
GGTGGATCTTTCCATTTTTTGTAGGAGATTGCTCTGAGAACATGGTGAGCCAATGCACAGCTCACAGCCACTGCCTGAGGAAATCTCCCTCTGCAGGAGCCTGTGGGCGCAGCTCACAGGACCCCTCTGTGAATTGGTAATTGGGCACAAGGGCACTGGAGGAGCAGAGAGCTCTCTGCTGGGGAGGTTTGGTGAGCAAGTCCAGCAAAGGTTGTGACTGGCATCACAGCTGATGAAAGGGAGGGGACAGAAAGAGCAAGGCTACCCCTTGTGAGCTGAGCTCAAATCACCTGCTCACCAAGCAGCATTCAGCAGGTACTTTTTCACAAATTTGGCAGAAACTCCATAGTACTATCTTTACCTAACTCCCATAGTACTACCCTTGCCTACTATCTTTACATATTCTATCCAGACTTTTTTCCCTTTCTTCCCACAAAACTTCGTCTCCTGAAAAACATGATGCAGTAGCATTGAGAGAAGAACTAGCACACACTGACTTAGATCAACTTGAACTGGCACTGGAAAGTATCTTACCACAAAGCAGATCTTTCACCTTCAGGCAAAACTGAAACTATGAAAATTGATACCAGCTGAGAATCTAGCAACAAATTATTGAGGGCACTTGGTAATGGACGAGGGAGGAAGAGGCAGGTATGCACAAATAAAAGGACACAACCATTGCACCCACACTTTACACTCTGACTGGTAACATCCCACTCCTCATTCTCTCTACAACACAGTTAAGACTGGTTAGTATTTGGTATAGATTACACTAAGCTATACTATACCTGTAAGTATAGTACATATATACTTACAAGTATAGTACAGCTTCTATACTTGTAGTTCAGGTGTATGTAGTTCCTTTCTGGAACTTTTCTTTCCCAAGGAAGTAGCTGCAATAAGGTTTCTGGGAACAGCATTTATTCCCACGTGCCTGCATATACACTAGCAGGCTGCACCTTAAATATAAATACAAATGTCATCTCTTTTTCCTAAATGCCCCAACCATGCCATTTTATATATACAATGCAGGGAAGCAGCCTCATTACCTGTATATATTACAAGCTCTAGCTCAAATAAAACCCTACCTTTTTAAAATTGTTCTTTGATTATTAAAAATCCTTCTTTTTAAAAATTAAAATATATGGATATTACAAGTGAGGCATTTTAATTCATAGAAGTGACAATGCACCTAAAATAATAATAATTTAGAAATAATAGTGTGCTATGAGTTTTAAATACAAAAACCCCTTACAAAATAAGGAAAAAGAATTACCGACAGCAAAAACTTTGTGTGCATGAACAGCAAACAGCAAAGAGAACAAAACTACTTTCAAAAACTGGTTTTTTTACAGTTTTACCCTGGTGCTGGTTTTATACCAGCACCAGGGTAAAACTGTAAACTTACATTATTAATGCACTTTCAAGTAACCATACAGGAGAAACTGTGATATGTTATCAGTTTCCAAACTAACACAAAGTCATAACCAGAAAATAACACGAAGTCATAACCAGAAAATGTCAACATTATTTCAAAACTCAGTTTCCTTAATTTTCACTTCCATTTAACTACACGATTCTCTTCCTGATCACTTTATACATTAGCAAAATCACATCAAAGTATTAACATAGAGAAATAAATAAAGTAAAAATATACAGGACTGAGTAGCCGCAAATAAAATTAATCTAGGACAGGATTTGTATCTGAGCATTTCAATTCCACTATCTGTAACCAAGTACCCTCAGGCACCTGGAATGCTATGCAAAATATCTAGCTATGGTGGGTCTTTTAACTGTTTTACTGGTTTAACTGGTGCCTTTTGACTGTTTTACAAAATGATGCTATTGACGTGACAGTGTCATTGTTCTGCAGCTTTTGTAAACTCACTGAACTTTTATTTTAGTTATTTAGACATGTAACAACATATGCTGACCTGTGATCCATGCTGATCATTGCCATTGTTCACCATTGACACAGTTCCCTTCTTCTTGTGCTTGATTCTCGGCACCTTTTCCGCCTCAAAAAATCTGGCTTGATCACCATACAGTTGACTAAAAAAATATATATAACAGATATGTTACAAGGAAAAGGAATTTTTAAAATTAAGCTCATCAAACATTATAAAACTATAAAAGACATCTCAAAAAAATTTTTACATCTCACATTTACATTAAGCCTTCAAATAAATTTAGATTTTACATTGCACCCATTAACATATTTATGGACCTGCACACTTTCACAGTTTATATTACAAGGAACAACAGATTTTTCTCTGGACATTTCACAGAAGCTTTTTGGGGGGTGGGAAGGGTATACTCATATATTTTTAAATACAGTATATAACATTTTTCTGAGGCATTAAGTAGGTTCTGCAAAAATAAGTTATTCCACACTGTAAAAATGCAGTTATTTACATCAAAAATTTATCTCCCAAGAGAAACAGAAAACCAGAATATCTATGTGCAAAATCAGTTCATCATACAGGCAGGACTACATACAGTAATTTGGGACATACAAGATACAGGAAATTTTTGCATTCTTTTTAATTTTTTACGTCTAACCCTGCTATCGCTTATTTTGTCTCACTCCATAAACTGACAGATGCATGATCAATAACCGTATTTGCCCAAATGTAAGGATAGTCTTGTGCTTAAACTCATTTTGCTAAGCAGGTACTAGCCTCTGTGAAGAGAGGATTCAAATTAAACTTTGCCTACAAGAACAGAAACTCCAGTTTCATGGACTGCAGCAGTAGCAAACAGGTACAAAAGATGAACTGACCTTCTCCTTGCTATTGCCAAACAGGATCTGACACTCTCTCATCACACTGTACTTCCCCATTTGCCATACCAGTAAGTCTTAGAAGACTTGTAACACACCAAAATAAACTTAATTTACTTGTGTGCAGAGATAGCTCAAGTCTAGCAAGTTTACCTACCTCGACTTGCATCTGCTTAGGACAGTTACATTGCTTCCAGGACCACTGGAGTGGTGATTCATGGATCCATGAGTTCCAGGTTTTGTATTTAAGAGGCTCTGACAGACTGACTTACAAAAGCCAACACTACCCTAGCAACACTGTCTCTGTTCCAGCTGAACTGTTTTATTGCTGTATATTGTGCTCCCCAGCATCTCCCCAGCAATTAGTTCTGCTCTGTAATTTTAATTCTACTTTTAATAACGATTTCAAGTGAATCATATAGAACACGTGCACTTTAACTCCATCCTAGCTGTTTGAATTTCTTCAACTCTTGTCTCCGTGACCACTGAAAACTTCTTGAACAAACAAGAAAAGCAATTTCCTTACAAACATTCAACATGACTAAAACAAACTCAAATAAGTAAGGGGATCACTTTCTTATGCACAGAGGAAATCAAGTACACCCTCTATGCTACACTCATGCTCAATTTAGTACATTTTGTTATAATAATAAATGTATTCACAATGTTAATTGATTGTGTCTTCTACAGAGCATTTAGCTTTGTAGAAGCTTTTCTTACCAAACATATAGTTATTTGCCAGCTTTTAAACAGACAGAAATGTATGTACAAGTTGCTACCTGTAACTTCACTTCTACAGTCAGAGACGGAACAATGTCCAGGAAAAAAACAGTGAATGGCCAAAGGCAGCACAGAAATTAAAAAGGTATCTAAGTATGAAAACCAAAGAAGCTTATGCATCAACATTTTTATTTCCCACCAGTAATTCTGCCCCAAGAAAGCTGAAGACAACCTAACTGGAACTCCTACTCCCTTACACAAATTCTCTGTTGAGACATATATATATATATATATATATACACATACATATGTATGTATTATTTTCATACATAAACACTTACCAAAATATGGATTCCCCTCCACGACCAGTTCCCATGGGGTCACCGGTTTGTATAATAAAATCCCTCTGCCACAAAAGAGAATACATAAGATACTGCTTTCATGTTTGTGATTTTAAACCGACAGAAAAACAAGGAATTGAGAATACTCACCTGTACATTATGNAAATCACATCAAAGTATTAACATAGAGAAATAAATAAAGTAAAAATATACAGGACTGAGTAGCCGCAAATAAAATTAATCTAGGACAGGATTTGTATCTGAGCATTTCAATTCCACTATCTGTAACCAAGTACCCTCAGGCACCTGGAATGCTATGCAAAATATCTAGCTATGGTGGGTCTTTTAACTGTTTTACTGGTTTAACTGGTGCCTTTTGACTGTTTTACAAAATGATGCTATTGACGTGACAGTGTCATTGTTCTGCAGCTTTTGTAAACTCATTGAACTTTTATTTTAGTTATTTAGACATGTAACAACATATGCTGACCTGTGATCCATGCTGATCATTGCCATTGTTCACCATTGACACAGTTCCCTTCTTCTTGTGCTTGATTCTCGGCACCTTTTCCGCCTCAAAAAATCTGGCTTGATCACCATACAGTTGACTAAAAAAATATATATAACAGATATGTTACAAGGAAAAGGAATTTTTAAAATTAAGCTCATCAAACATTATAAAACTATAAAAGACATCTCAAAAAAATTTTTACATCTCACATTTACATTAAGCCTTCAAATAAATTTAGATTTTACATTGCACCCATTAACATATTTATGGACCTGCACACTTTCACAGTTTATATTACAAGGAACAACAGATTTTTCTCTGGACATTTCACAGAAGCTTTTTGGGGGGTGGGAAGGGTATACTCATATATTTTTAAATACAGTATATAACATTTTTCTGAGGCATTAAGTAGGTTCTGCAAAAATAAGTTATTCCACACTGTAAAAATGCAGTTATTTACATCAAAAATTTATCTCCCAAGAGAAACAGAAAACCAGAATATCTATGTGCAAAATCAGTTCATCATACAGGCAGGACTACATACAGTAATTTGGGACATACAAGATACAGGAAATTTTTGCATTCTTTTTAATTTTTTACGTCTAACCCTGCTATCGCTTATTTTGTCTCACTCCATAAACTGACAGATGCATGATCAATAACCGTATTTGCCCAAATGTAAGGATAGTCTTGTGCTTAAACTCATTTTGCTAAGCAGGTACTAGCCTCTGTGAAGAGAGGATTCAAATTAAACTTTGCCTACAAGAACAGAAACTCCAGTTTCATGGACTGCAGCAGTAGCAAACAGGTACAAAAGATGAACTGACCTTCTCCTTGCTATTGCCAAACAGGATCTGACACTCTCTCATCACACTGTACTTCCCCATTTGCCATACCAGTAAGTCTTAGAAGACTTGTAACACACCAAAATAAACTTAATTTACTTGTGTGCAGAGATAGCTCAAGTCTAGCAAGTTTACCTACCTCGACTTGCATCTGCTTAGGACAGTTACATTGCTTCCAGGACCACTGGAGTGGTGATTCATGGATCCATGAGTTCCAGGTTTTGTATTTAAGAGGCTCTGACAGACTGACTTACAAAAGCCAACACTACCCTAGCAACACTGTCTCTGTTCCAGCTGAACTGTTTTATTGCTGTATATTGTGCTCCCCAGCATCTCCCCAGCAATTAGTTCTGCTCTGTAATTTTAATTCTACTTTTAATAACGATTTCAAGTGAATCATATAGAACACGTGCACTTTAACTCCATCCTAGCTGTTTGAATTTCTTCAACTCTTGTCTCCGTGACCACTGAAAACTTCTTGAACAAACAAGAAAAGCAATTTCCTTACAAACATTCAACATGACTAAAACAAACTCAAATAAGTAAGGGGATCACTTTCTTATGCACAGAGGAAATCAAGTACACCCTCTATGCTACACTCATGCTCAATTTAGTACATTTTGTTATAATAATAAATGTATTCACAATGTTAATTGATTGTGTCTTCTACAGAGCATTTAGCTTTGTAGAAGCTTTTCTTACCAAACATATAGTTATTTGCCAGCTTTTAAACAGACAGAAATGTATGTACAAGTTGCTACCTGTAACTTCACTTCTACAGTCAGAGACGGAACAATGTCCAGGAAAAAAACAGTGAATGGCCAAAGGCAGCACAGAAATTAAAAAGGTATCTAAGTATGAAAACCAAAGAAGCTTATGCATCAACATTTTTATTTCCCACCAGTAATTCTGCCCCAAGAAAGCTGAAGACAACCTAACTGGAACTCCTACTCCCTTACACAAATTCTCTGTTGAGANTACTGCTTTCATGTTTGTGATTTTAAACCGACAGAAAAACAAGGAATTGAGAATACTCACCTGTACATTATGAATAAGACAATAGTTGTAGTACTTGACTTTGCAGAGCTTCAGGAAATTCAGACAAGCTGCAAGAAATCATACCAAGATTTACAAAGGAAACTCCAGATACAATAAGAACAGATATAACAGAGATCTAGTTTAACGTGGAGAATGGTGGTTTTGGAGCAGAGTGAGTGGAGACTTATCAGGGTACAACCTTTAAACGCTGAGAGAAATGCTCAGAGACCTAACATTTCCTCCCTCCCTACAAATGATCCCTAGCGATTCAAAAACCCCTAAACACGGCTAGTTATACAGAAACACACTTCCCCCCTCCCCTTCCCCCCCCGTTCCTTCTCAAACACTTGAGAAAGAAGCTCACGGCAGCCCCCCGATTTAGGAGATATTACATTTGGGCCGCAAGCGCTGCCTGCATCCCCCCGGCCTCTGTCCCGCCCGAGGCCGCCACCTGCCCGCCCCAGGGGAAAGCCGGTGCCGGGGGGGTCAGGGGCGAGCCCGCCGCGGGCGGGGGCCAGCGAAAGCCGGTGCCAGCGAAAGCCGGTGCCGGCGGGCTCGGCTCGTACCGCGGGGCCGCTCCTCCGTGTACAGGTCGATGACCAGGTCGCCCACCGTGGTCTCCAGCAGCACCGCCATGGCCGCCCGCGCCACAGCCCGGCCCGCGGCTGGCGCGCCCTCTGCCGGCGCGGAGGACCCCGCGGGCCGTCAGGGGCGGGGCGGGGCGGGCTGTCCCCGCAGCGCTGAGGGCGCGGGTGGTGGAAAACGTGGGACGTGTCAAAATTAAGGCAGGATGTTCTTTGATATGGAAGATCCTTGTATACTTTGAGACAGACCAATTCGGTTGGAAAAGACCTCCCTCTGAGACCGAGTCCAAGCTGAGAGCTAACTGGCACACCCAGTGGTTCCTGAAACACCTCCAGGGATGGTGAATCCACCGTCTCCCTGGGCAGTCCTTAGCCCAGTCCACGCTCTTGTGAGCTACTGAGTCAGTCTGAACTGTTGTGCCCAAGCACAAGAAGCTGGACTTACAGTTATGAAAACCTGACAGACCCAAGGGTCTACCACTGAGAGACATAATTCCCCCGTCTTCATCACACAGCTGGTGACCATGAAGCATCGAAAAATCATGTAAAATCAATGAGGAGCAGGCATCAGCTAAGGACTGCAATAAGTGGAATCATTTAAAAAGGAAGATATTTGAATGTAATCCATGTGTTCAGTTATGGAAGGTGCATAGTTATACAGAGGAGTTATACATAGCTATACATAGGAAGGTGCAATAATGCGATTAAGTGAATTCTGGTTCACTAGATAGAGCTTCCCAAGCATCTGCTTTACTTAGTGCCTCTCTAGGTTGCTGTAAGGCCCCAAAAATCTCGCTCAAGGAGTGCAGGCAGTCCACTCAGTCTCTTGTGCCACATGCTGGTAAGAGCCACACATTACAAGAACAGGGACACTGCCAGCTTGTAGTTGAACTGAGCACCTCAGGTGGAAGAACCCTGACAGCAGGGGCAAGGGAGGATGTGCTGACGCACTGGTGTCCTTCTGGGACCTTCTGTCCCCTCTCCAAGCTGTTAGCAGGTAAGGAACACCTTCTCGTTTGCAGCCTCCCTGCCAGCAGAGCACAGCAGATGAGCTGTCACCCAGGTTCCTGGAAGGCTGAGCTGAGCTGGGCCACAGCAGGGAATAATGGGATGGGCTGGGGTGGGCAGGGCCAGCACGGGTGTGCCAGGGGCAGAGCTTTTGTTGCTCACCTTGGCCACAGGGTTTGTTTTTGCCCCCACTCCTGAGCAGTGCCTGGCGATGCAAGGGAAACAGTGCTCAGGAAAGGCCAGGAGGGAGGCTTGGGCCTGCTAATGCCTTCCCTTCCAGAGCCACCGAGGCCCTGGCTGGAGGACAAGGACATCTGAAGGGGCAGCGAGGACCTGTGGCCAGGCTGTGCAATGAGGAGGGCTCAGCAGAGCCTCCAGGGCTCCCCCAGGAAAGGTGGGGGCACGCTCGGTGAGCCATAGGGAGAGCTGTCTTCCCTGGCCCCTGGGGTCCCGGACGCTGCAGCCCTGCAGAGGCCAGAGGGACAGAGAGGTAGAGGGACACAAGGGTTGGCTCCATGGCACAGGTCACAGAATCATCTGTGTTGGAAGGGACTCGGAAGGATCATCGAGTCTGACTTGCAGTGAATGGTCCATACAGGGATCAAAGCCGCATGGTGCCCTTCATGGGGGGTGGGCACCGGGGCACAGCCGGCCAGGCTGGGAGGGCACTGTGGCCCTGTGGGCACAGCCCGCAGCTCCAGACAGGGACCGGTGCAGCTTAGGGCAGCCGGTGTCACCCAGAGCAGCTGTTGAAGCTGCTGGTGTCCAGCAGCCTTTGGAAGGTTCTGGAAGGCTCTCTGCAGTTTTGGCAGTTGCCACAGCGGTTGCTGCTGCAGTTGACGGCTGCGCGTCCAGCCCGGTGCCTGCGCGCTGGCTGTAATGGTAACTAAACCCCATCCCCCTGTGCCATTCCCCCAGCCCACACTGGCTGTACTGCTGGGAGCCGGGCTCGACCCCAAACTGGGAGCCAGAGGAGGTGTTCTGGCCATTCACAGCCTCATGGGCACCACTGTGGGGTGGAAGCTAATGGGAAATCTGAGGGTGTTACACAGCAGGGCCTGGTGCCAGCAAGAAACCCATGGAGACAGCCTTGCTGGCTGAGGAGGACCCTGTGCCTCCCACTCCCAGGAAATTGTCACCATGTGCATGGCCTCTACTCAGATTATTGTTGGGCCTTCGCTTTTGGCCACCATCAGAGGCAGAGACTGGGCTAGAAGGACCCCTTGCGTGTGCACGACACATTTTTGTCAAAAATAAGGAAATGTGAAGTATGAATTTTACTCATTTACTCTTAAGACTCTTTGCTGTCTTTATCTCTGGTGAAGATAGGGCAATGGTGAGCCACAGTCATAAAAATGAGATTGTGAGACCGCTTCAGATGGAAAAGATTTATATCCATGGAATCTAAGTAATAGGGAAATCTGTGCTGCTCAGCTCCTAAGTGTGAAATTCTGCTTGGCAGTCTGCAAGTTTTAAGGTGGAAGAAGAAAGAAGGATTTCTTTCAGATTTTTTTTGTGGGTAAATAAGGACATTTTAAGGCATGTAAATACAGTCATTCTTTTTTCAGTTTTATTGGGAACCTTGAGACCCATGACACAAGGGTTAGTATCTTAAGGACTGACAAAATGACACAACCAAGGTCACTACTATACATTAAAATGTGCACTGTAAGGTGTAGTAAATGAATCATCAGAGTTGGAGACTATACTAGATGAGCTCCATCACTACATCAGTCAGTTCAGAGCTTTCACAGTTGAGCTATGGCTTCTGAGAATCAGAGATTTTCTCTTCTGCAGTGATATTTCCCTCTTTTTCAGCTGGCTTCACAATTAACCAGGACTTCTCTAGCTTAAATATATAAACCTTTTTTCTAATTTTTTTTGCTTTAATTTTAGCATAATTGCTGTGTCTTTAGGTTTTTGAGAATTTCCATTTTTTAAGATGCTAAGAGACTTTCTAGGTCAGAAGATTGGCTTTATCACACTGGAGTGCTGGATGTAGTAAAAAACCCCCTAAGATCGTAAGTGAAAAAGCAGAACAAAAAAACATCTGCTCATCAGATAAAGCAAAGGAAAAAAATTATTTAGACTCTGCTTCTACAGAAGGCCTCACTCCTCCTATATGTACAATTGATTATTGAAATAACTTGCTGAAAATTGATATAATTATTTCTAATTATTCTTGATTACAGTCCTGGAACTGGGTGATTGTATCTCAATGTATCCTGTGTCATAAATGCAGGAGATATGGCCTAGATGAGGACGAAATGTCATTTTATTTTTCAGTTTATTCATTTTTACTAGATAAAAGGACTCAGAAAATTTAATTTTCATGATGCTAAAGAGAGGCTCGCTGATGTCTTTATTACATTTCTTTTTGTAAGTTAAGCAGTAGAACCTCTTCAGTTATGGAGGTGACAACTCACTGTGTTTTTTAATGTTTAGGAAGGCTAAAAAACACCTTAGAGTTGTGTGAGTGACATGCAAATAATGTGAGTGTGTATGTTTCCATTCTACAAAATCAATTCTGTAGTGATTAGTAGCTTATTCCTAGGAGAATATAACCACTGGAGAAGCAGCAGTTAATTCAAAGTTAATTTGTTAATTTCTCTCAAATTTACAAAGGATACAAATTTAAATTTCGTGTTTCCTTCTCCTGTACATTCAACTATGTTTTTATGATTGTTTATCATTTTACAATTTCACTGGTGCTTAGAAGATTGTAATATATATCAGATAAACATCTGAGCTTGGTTTTTTAGATTTTTTTTTACATCTTTATTAAAAGGCATGACAAAGCTACTGGCTCTGATTCTGCTATAGCAGAGTAGTGTAGGCTGGGGTTGACTGCTGAAGTCAAAGCATTCTGCAAGCAAAGTACAAAACTGATTGTAAAGGCCTTTAGTTAAGACCATTTTTATTAAAAATGTGCATTTATTTCAATGGTGTTGTGTCTAAGAAGACTGTATCTTCTGACACAAGGGAGTGCTACATCTAAACAAAATAGATCCTGTCCACCAGCAGCTCGCAGTATTGGGTAAATTCCTACAGAAGCAAGCAGAAACTCACTGCCAACTTAAGACAAGATTGGAAATATCTCACAGCAAATTCCTATTGCAGAAAAATTCTACTGGCTAGATGAGCTGTAGTTAATACTTAAATGACAAATATGTTTCTCTTTATTAATTTTGAGGTAATGAAGAAAAATCTCCATGTGCATTTACAAACATGTAATCACATTTTAATTTCTGTCCACTTTTATTGTAAGCATGTCAGGCTCCACAAGCGAAGCCCTTCAGGAAAGAGGTGAAAATAGACCTGCTGAAACTCCTTTTCTGTTTCCTCCAGAAGCCTTTCCAACTTGTACAACTGCCCCTTCACAAAAACTTATCTGTCTAAACAGAACCCACAACGCTCATTAGGAGGTGGATACCAGGGCTACATCTGTTCTGGTGGGAGAGGATCAGGAAATGAGCAGCGAGGAAGATTTCAACATGCTAGAAAATACTGTCATGACCTCTGCTGGCAGAGGAAATTTCTCAACCGATTTTAAGGCTCAAAGTAATGAAAACTTAGCTGCAAAGCACTCTCTGCAAAGAGGTTTCTCACTAAGCCATGCTAACCAAGAAGACAAAGTACCCTCTTCTGAAATCTCTGATCCTCTTAAAGTTACTGAAGAACCTCAGGCACAGATTTTAAAACCTGATCTAGAGATACCACATCAAGCCAAAGTTACATCAATACCACTATCTTTTTTCCCATCTAAGCTGCAGCAACTACTTGTAGCTGCAGCAAGAAAGGTCTCTGAAGCAAGGCAAGCTACAGAAACACAATCTGTAATTTACATATGGCCAGTAATAAAGATGCAAGAGAGCTCCATATCCTTCTGGCACAATTTTTCAAAGTCTTTGCTACCAAGCAGCCCAGACTTAACAAGACAGTGTTCTAGTCCTGATATAACTGAAGATGAGAAATGTTCCCAAATAACCACAGTGAAAGACCTTGCACAAGAAGACCCAGATGACAAGAGAAAGACAGGAAGATTCTATCCTCTTATTGTAAAGTCATCTAACAGTGCTGTTTCAGAAATTTTAAAGTCGCTCACCAATATCAAGAGTAAGGATTATGAGAATATGTTAACACTTTCATCTATTAGTCCTATTGGAGAGCAACCGGAAATTCCTCTCTTTAAGGGAAATGCTCTAATGATCTATAATGGTCAAGTCTACCTTCTATATGTAATGAGGCATGAAGATCTGGCAGCAGAAATGAAAATGTCTAGCCACCATATGTTGTTTATGAAGACCATCGTTTGGCTCATTACGTGTCGTTCTGTCCGTAAACTAACATTCCAAGTTTCACATCCACTGCTGTTGAGAGAGGATGCTGTGAAACAGAAGATAAAATGTCTTACAGCTTATGCTATCCCCACACCCCAAAAGAAAGCATCAAATGAAACACATTTCTCTTCACACAAGATGACTACTATCTCTCAGCCCAAGAACTGCTCCCCTCTTGCTGGAAAAAGGCAGCAGGTGGGAACCCATGATGATCAGGTGAGTGGCTGTGGATGAACAGTAAATTGCTCTCCTCTTAGACATAGCTGAACACAAAGTGCACTATTCAGAATATTGGTAACAGGCTGTGAAAGATGAGTGACCTGTCTTTTTTCAGTTCTTGTGGGGAAGCTAAACAGAAACCCAGCAGATACAATCGCTGTAGAGGAAATCAAATTAAGGCTTGCAGGCCTATTATACTTCACTGTTAAAAAAACAAGCTACATAATGCCAAGAAAAAAAATAATGTCTTGAGATATACCAAGATTTTGCTAGTATTTGAACAGGACAAAAGCATTGCAGTCCATTGCTATTTAGAGAACAATAGGGTAAAATTTAATATAATAGCAAGATATTTCCCAAGGCAGGAGGCTGAGTTTCTGAAAACAGGTGATGGGTGCCATCATGATCATTTTTTAAAGTAAAAGAAGAATTAAAAAGGGCTGGCATGCAAGATCCCTCCTGAATTAAATTCTTCTTGCAAAGCCACATCCCCAAGGTATGTGAGACTGTAGAAAAAAAGCTGTGAAAATAAACTGGGATGGGAAGAAAATGACTACTCAACACTCACTTCCTGATAGTCAAGTTCTACTCTTTCCCATTTCAGTTCCTCAGCAAGATTGCATTCCTATCCAAAGAAGACTTGCAAAAAAGAAATGATGAAGAAGCACGTCGGGATAAAGACAAGGAAATAAGAAAGAAATTTGGTCTTGTTAAAGGTGTAAGAGTTGTTCTCAACAGGCTAAGTGCCTCTGAGCTTAGGAAGTTGACTGCCAAACCTTCTGCAGTTAAAAAGCAAGGTAACCATTAGGACAGAGAACTGAGGGAAGTGCCACGCATACTTACCTCTCTGTACACAAGTATGGAGTATACTTCACCTTGAAGTATTTATTACACAGCATTAGTATAATTTTCAAAAATTTTGAGCATTTAACCCCATAACATAAAACATTTTCTGTTAGAGAACCTCACCACAGCTACTTCTAAAATGTCAGGATCTGGTGGTTGCTCCCCTCCCCCAGCACTTTCTCCAAAAGCTGCAGATAAAATGCCAGCTACTGCTGAAGTATTTTCTGACTCTGCCTTCTCTTTGGCACTCATACTGCTGCAACTGAAAGTAGAAAAAGTGCCTGCTGACCTCTAACTGATAGCAATGGTTTGCAGTCTGTCTGTGCCAGCGTGTGTCTTGTAGGCAGAAACAGGAAGCTCTTCATATCTGTGCTGGGCTCTTTCTGGTTTGAGCATTGCCATTCATTTCAAGTGAAGGTGCCAGAAGCACAAGCCACATGTTTATAGTCATTGACCTGCTTTTGAGAAGGTCTTGCCTTATGGCTTTGCTTAGAAGTATTATTTGGCAGTTTTGCGTGGTATCACCAGAGCCTCTGGGAATAGGTGCTTGCTTTCTCTAATCCCTGACGTTTTCAAACTCGCAGTTCAGATTCACCTCTTGTGTCCATTTTGTATTTTTCTACAAAAAAGCTCTTAAGATTTTTTCAGCAGGTAGATTGGGCATGAATTTCCTGACCCCTGTATCATTTCAGTATACCTTTGTTCAAGTTGTTACTCTGAAGATAAATTAGTGATCAATAATAAATCAGCATTTCTCCTTGATGTGTTTATTATCTCATATTATACACTAAACTTATATTTCTGTCAACTGGATTTTAAGCCAACATCACTCAGCCTTTCCAAGATCTTTGAGAATGGTCTGGTTTTGTTGTCTCTGAATGGGAGCATCATTGGTGTACCCTCAGCATTCATGAAAATATACTATGTCTTCTTGTGAAATATTTCGAGGTCAGGTAGACCAAAACTCTCCAAAGAATATATTAAAAAACACAGGTACAACTTCTGGATTTGGGTTTTTTTTCCTTTGTGCCAGTACTCAAATGAAAGTAAGAAAGTTAGTATTGGCTGTCATTTCTCCTACAATTTCCTTCCCAGTAAATATGCCAAGGCAGACCCTTAGGATAATCAAATTTTTATGGTGTTTCTCCGTCTATACATGTTATAATTTCTCAACATGTGTTCCAGAAATCAAATAAGATCAAATACCAATACTAGCAAAATATTTCATTTTTGGCTGTTTTATAGAAATGCTTCCACTTGCTGCACTGCTATTGAGGAGTTTTAGTTACACCAATGTTATTAGTAGTTCTCATTAACCTGAACTGTTATTTTGACTGCTTTTCAATATTTTCTGTTGCCATGTCTTTTCCTTTGCAGAGTACATTAATTTTTGTTATTTTTTGTTATTCTGTCATTGCACACAGACTGTTTTCTTTGCATGTAGAGTCATTCAAGTAATAAAAAGATGCTACATCTTCTTTAAGTTGTTGCTCCTCATTTCTATCTTGCTATGATTTCTTTCATGAAAATTGAGCTCATGTAGAGGTTGTGACAGTGGGATTAACCTACATTTGTTGAGTCCTGATGGAGGACCTTTCAAATCCCAGGTGCCCCTGGCTAAAGGGAACACCTGTACAAAATGTCTTGTTTTATATGTTTATATGTTTTATATGGTTTACAAGAATAATAATAGCTATTATCAAAGGAACTGGAATATCCAGAAAAAAAGCGCATCATATTCCAACATGGAATGAAATGGAAGAATATTTGGTAAGGATATAATTAAATGCATAATACATCTACTATTCAATACATAAACAATAGTTAGTATTCAAAGAGCAAAGAGGTTGATGGAGCAAGAGAAAAGTGGTAAGTAGGTTACATTCAGAGGGCAAGAGAATGACAGATCCTAAAAGACTGTGGAACATGGAGATAGGGGAGTAAGAATTACAAGGTATTGTGAACAGCACATACAAATGATGATTCAGAAATTAAAGCGTAACACAGAACCAATGCCTAAATTATTTATCTGATTTTGGTATTCAATATGATTATTAATTCTAGCTGATGGTAGTGTGCTTCATCAAAATCCTTCTGCTCAGTCCCGTTACCAAAATACACAGGAGCACGTACCTTCGTTGGGAGCTCTAATAAGCATCTTGAGGGAAGAGTCCTTCATTTTCAATCACATGATGATAAAGTTGCTGAACTTACCAACCATTGCAGCTTCTGAGTTCCCCCTTTTGGGCAGGGGCCAAGCTGCTTCCACCTTCTACAGTTCCTCCTCCCCTGCTGTGTGGAAGGCCTCTGTCTTCTCCCACAAGAACCAACACCCCCACCACTTTGCAGGAGCCTCCTGCTCTAAGAATGGCTGCTATAAATGTGGGAAAAACCAGGTGAAAATCTATTGCCTGTGTTACATGGGATATGAGAGGGACAGACCTAACCTTTGCTTCTGGCCTACGTATTTTATGGATTTATAACTATAGATTTGTTGATTTAAAAACCTGTCTAGACTTTGACAGAGTAAATTCCCTTCCAACCACAGTAGTCAGATTATTTGTTTCTGGAACTATATGTAACACCATCTGTTAATACCTAGTTATTTAGAGAGAAACAGTGTTAGGAAACACATTAGGACTTTAAATGTAGGTAATTCCCTTCTGTACTTCTCATTAGATCAATCATTATAATCCACCACCTTTATATATTTCCTTTGTGTACAGAAACTCCACAAGTCAAGAAGCACAAGTGTCCTGAGTTTAGATAAGAAGATGAAGTCATCCAAGTTAGAATGGAGGACAGCCAGGAAAGGGGGTTTCCTGCTAACTTCAGTTTTTCAGAATTTGGTTTCAGTCTGAATTAGATGAAATCTTTTTATTCTGCCCAGTTCTCCAGTCAGCAGGAAGCTGCTCAGACACTGGAACAGTTAAGCTAAACTCCCTCTATTGCCAACAGCCAAGCCAGGTATCAGTATCACGGAAGGCTGGGGCTTCCCAGACTCCCTGACTCCTTGGCCAGTCTCCCAGGGGATGGCTGTGGGGTTACTTCAGGACTCTGGACATTCAGCAATAGTTCACCAAGTGCAAGAAATTTTAGACTCTAAAACATGGACTCTATCAAATAAAATTTGTTCCATGAGGAAACTTTAAACCTGATCTTTTCACCTGGAAGCTCTGTGCAAGGCACCGGTTTTCACAACACAAAGGAGAAAGGCAGTGGGTACAGAACCATTTGTGCAGTCATGACAGCACTAAGAACAATGGGAATTGAAATTTCAATTTACGGAAACTCCCGCAACATACTTGACTGTCAGGAATCTTTTTCTGGTCTCTCTTCAAGTGTGATGTTTTGAGAGTGGCTGAGCTTCAGCTGGCTGCACTCCAAAACCACTGTCCCATGTGAGACAGTGCCCAAAGACATCTTACTGTTTCTTTTGCCCCTTACAAACACATCAAACTTCTCCACTGCTCAGGGTGCAAACAGGGAGCAAGATGCTCCTTTTGTACAGGGTATATTTTGCACCCAGCACAAGAGGGGTCTTTAGCACTCAGCTGATGCTAACATGAAGAAAATACAAATAATACCTTCGCCCACAAATTAAAACCATTATCAACATATATAATTCTGTAACAGGTGGCTATTCAGCTATATTATTTTTGAGATATAAGGGATTTTTTTTGTTTAATTAGCAGTCCAGCTCTGGGGTAAGAGTATTACTCATTGGTATGAGAATGAGGTCTAGCAGATTGCTGACTCTAAAGCCAGAGAAAATTTAAGTTATTTGTAATCTTGACAGAGGTACTCAGAAATATTACAAGATGATACTTCTTGTACTTTTAGATTTTTCCAGTGCACTCCAGAAAGGGACAACCCTGGTGGGCAATTATCCTAAATAAACCATACCTGAGCCTTGGGCTGCAGCACATACATTCTGGATTGTTTGAACTCGCATTGGATATGCTGTATTGTGCAAAAAATGTTCTGTGTCTCTTAAAGACCTTCATGTAGGAAGACCTATTACAGCCCCACTTTCTACTGCCATCTGGTAGAAAAAAATATTACTCCCTGCATGCTTGAAGCCCAAATCATTCTGGAACACACTCACATTTTGTTCATATTTTTCTGGAAGTTCAATGACCCCAGGGAATAAACTCCCTGCCTCTAAATGGTTTTAAGCCTATCAGGCAAACACAAATGTCCCCTGTAGGTCTGCACAGAGCCAGAGGCTGACTGAAGTTTTTTGAGTTTTCATTATGGTCTGTCGCAGTGTGGTTAAAGTGAGAAAACATCTTATATGAAAAACTCCACCTTCTCTCTCTGCAGACTTGCTTCTCATGTGCCTGAGTCAGTGCTGGTTGTGGAAACCGCAACCTCCCATCTTCCTTTTTTAAAAAAAAACTCTGAAAGGCCAATCAAATAGTATGCAAAACTCTTATAACTTGGATACTCAAATTTAGACAACATGGACAACAACTTGTACCTAAATCAACAGTCTTATCTGGAAGCTGCAAAAGAGCAGGGCAAGCTGCATAAAGGCAGGTCACTTCTTGTTGCTTAATTTGATCATTCAGGGTAAAAAATATTTGGTTTCAACTGTTATTTCTGAGATTAAAATCAGTGTTTTGTTTTCACACCACAGGAACATTTATAAAGATGAATAGTATGTCAGACTGGGTGAACAGGGGATGATTGTCCTTTTCTTATGTACCAGAATGAAGTATCATTGGATTAAACTACTAACAACCAGAAGGTTCAGAATAAACAAATGGAGGTGGCTCCTCCTGCTACCTGTAGTTAAGCTGTAGGAATCACTGCTAGCAGGCTTTTGCAAATACTTAAGTTTATACCAGCATGAATTAAAAAGGCTATTGGACAGAGTCGTAGAAAGATGTCTGAGGGTATTAACTGCCATCCCTGGCTTGGGAAATTACTGCACTTCAAATGAGGGTGGAAAAGTATAATTTCATGCTCTCATATGCTCCCTTAGACATTTTAGTAATGTCAGGACAAAAAAGTTCGCGTCAGACCAAAGGTCCATTTAGCCCCATAGTGTGTTCTCCACTTTGGTTAGTAGTGAAGGCACGGTTCAGAGGCAGTGCTGGCTACAGGTGGCCACTGATACTGGCCACAGCCAGAAACTGGAAGGCAACCAGACTGAGACATTGGTCATGCTGCATGAAGACCACTGCTGCTACCAGCAAGACACCTGAGGTAGAGGAGGGAGAGAGACACCAACATGGCATCTGCACTGAAGTGACTGTAGGCCGGTCAGGAGACTCACTGGTGTGTGCAATTTACACAGTTCTCAGAAACACAAAAAATAACACATGGTAAACGTTTACCTTGATGAATTTTGCTCTTGCATCATTACTAGGTGTCTGAATAGATATCAGTCTCCTTGAATTTATTCATTATTCAAAGTAATCGGACAAAAATTACCTAGTCCATAATGTAAAATACATGCACAAGTCATAACATGCAACTGTAGCTTTTAATGGAGAAATTAACTTCTCAAAATCATTCTTCTAGAGAGAATATTCATAGGATATCCCCAATTCTGAGCATAGTAAATGATAATATCCACTTCTTTCTCTTTGGATTTCAGGACATTAAGCATATTCCAAATGAGGACAAAGTAGTAGTGTGCTAATCACTGCACTAAGTACAAATGAGCAATTTGGCACCTCTTTTTTGTAGGTATTGTTGAAAATCTCATCAGAAGTGAAAGAGGCTCCAAAGGCACCCAGGTTGGCTGTGACACAGCTAGGAAGTTAATCCAGAGCCTCAGAGTTCAGTCTTCACATAAGGCAAGCCCTTCTTGTGGTAATTCTTCACTGGTAGACAAAAGTACCATTTGATAATGATCACTGCTTGGTGCCAGAATGCAGCAGCCAGCTCACAGTGGGCTGGAACTGGCCCAGGTTAGTTTCCTGTACTTGCAGTTATGGGAAACTGAAAAAAAAAGAGCCATACTAAAGTGGCAAGATGGCCAGGCCAATGGAGTTTAATGGTAAGAATATCTTCACCAGTTACCAAACTGCAGTGCATTGGAGGTTGTGTTGGCCCGAGAGAGGGAAGGCAGTTTCATGTATCAGTATCCTCGTGAGTGGGACTTAATGTGCATAGGACATGGATCCCCCTCTTGTTCAGGTAAAAACAAACTTCAAAAGATGTTCTGCTTGAACAAAATCTCTCCTAAAAAGAGATTTAAATATTCATGGAATAAGAAGAATCAGTCTGGGAAGCTGGCTACCTGTCTTTTCTTCTGTGAGTCCAGTTCAAGTAATTCTTGATCAGAAATTCTCTCACCCCACTCCTCTTTGTGACATTACCATGCTAGACACTAACTCACCACTCTGGGGATGTATGTTAGAGAGGCAAAATATCTACTCGTCTTTAGACTGCTTGCCACCATCTGTCACCAAGCCCATTTCAAAGACAGCTGCAGAAAGTTGGATCAGAAAGTAGATTTAAAACCACATTACACATGGGAAAAAAATACTATCCAGAAAACCTTTTTACAGGTCTAAATTACAATTAATTCCTTGGAAAAAAATTTATTTTAGAGAAGTGTTTGGTGAGATGCTGCATTTGACCACAGACAGCTGGGCTGTTCAATCATTTAGTATCATGTACTTCCATAGCAACTTATTTAATCCACTGTGTGTATCTGACTTCATATCTTCAGTGGAAAAGAAGAAATAACATACATACATACATATATATATATATACCTATATATCTATATCTATCTGTATATATCTGTGTGTATAAGTATATTCTTAGAATTATATATAATAATACATATATATACAAGTATAGACACAAAAAATCTGCAATGTCTGATGTGATTAGAACTTCTTATCTTACAATAAAGAAAATACAAGAATAGAATTAACTCAGATCACAGGGGATACTGAAATTTCAAGGTCAAGAAGAGTTCTTACGTTAAGAAAACATTTATTTTCAGATTTTGCACTTAACAGTTGCATGGAGTCAATGCTACATAAGGGATGGGGACAAGAGTGAGTCTGAGTTATTTGGTTTGATTTTCCACAGTAAAAAGTGATGGAAATGAATGCATCAGCTCTTGCAAAGCTAACTTGGTTTCCCAATAAGCTCTTAGTGATACATGGAAATACACTTCAGTATTTATATTTCAGGATAATATTCAACATAATTCAGTGTAGCAAGACACTATTCACACAGATAGATTTAAGAAAGGCAGTATATGAAGAACTAATGGAAAAAGGAAAAGCTGTTTGAAGGAGAGAATATTATAAACTCAGAAAAGCACCTGATGAAATATTTAAGGATATATTGAAACAGAATAACGGGGGCAACTCTTGATTTGCTGTCTAAAAGCTTAATGTGTCCTTCTGCAGTCTGATCACAGCCTTCTTGGAGTTGTTTGGTTTGAACCAAAACCCCTGGCCTGCAAGCAGAGATATTTTCAGGCATGAACACCTCTTACTGCTGAGCCCAAGAGACTTAGGTAGCAGTGTAAAACATCCATCATGCTGGTGCAAACAGCCAAGGGTGCATGTGGAGGGAGAGGATTTATATTTGTCAGAAGGGTCCATGGACCTAACACTTGTCCACAACCACTTGTGCGCAACTCCAGTGGCTCCCTCTGGACCACTGCTTTCCAAGTGTGGTTCAACCTTGTGTTTGAGAGATCCTCTTAAAACTAGAGGAAAATTTACACTTGGTGCTCATCCTCCATTAAAAACTATGCTACTTGGGCACAGTAGAAACCAAAGTGACACTATCCTATGCATTTGCTCCGAAGGTCTTTGTCACAGACAAACTGATATGAGATATTGACAATATGAAGGATCCATATCAGAAACCTGGCATTGAATGACCCAGATACCAATACTTGAAGTCATTTGACCCTTAGGTATGGGCTCCCTGAGGTTACCAACAGGAGCCATTCAATATTCCACTGTTGCCAGCTACCACATCCACCCTGTTTATCTATGTCTTTTTATAAGATGAGACTTTCATCCGATCTTAGATCTGCTTTACCTAATCTTTCATTTAAGACATGGAAAAAATCCTCTTCAGCAGTATTTCCCATGCAGGATTCTTATTTTTCTGATAGTCTCTCTTACTGAGGTGTCAGGGCAAAGGCCATTTTCTGGTGCTGGCAGCCACTGTATGGCCAGAGTCACCAACAGTAACATTGCAGATCTGTTCCTGACCTCGGCTCTTGTCGGCTGCACTGTGAAACTGGCATTGCATTGCTTCCCAAGAAACTGTTCCAAAGAGGATAGGGAACATGAAAGCATACAGGTAGTGAAAGTCACCTGCTTTCCAAATGCAAGAGTTTCTCTCTCCCACTCTCCACTGTACACAGCACCTAAGAAAACAGGGCTCTGGGCCCCATCATTCCCAGTTAGATTTCTGAAGTAGACAATTTTGAGTAGCTGTTAATGTACACGTTTGGGCTATGATTTGCAGTAATCCCATATCAGTCCCTAGCACTTGTCAGCATTTTTATATCCCATAAATTGTTCACATTTCTCCAGAGCCTCGTTCATAGCACATGAGTATGAGCTGAGCTCTGCAATGCATTTGTTATGCAGCCAAGTACATGATATGGCTCAGGGGCTTGGCCAGCCTCCCAGGACTTGTTTAAGATCACAGAACTCAGTAGAGCCACCAAGAATAGTTATTTGGGGGTCCCTCTTCAAAAATAGCTGAGCAACATCTCTCTCTTTCACATACATGAATCTTGGCATTTTTCCTAACATCTTAGAAAATTCCCTAAAGAAACATTTCCGAAACAAAGTAACAGTCCTGACACTGCAGAGAAGGAATCTAATATTTCCTTTATACTTAGACTTTTTTTTCTATAGTGTTTGGATTTGGACCTGTCTAAGCTTTAGACATTTCTGCTGAAATAATTTAAAAGGGACTTCAAGTCCTGAGAGCCACAGTTTCTGAGTACCTGAATGGGGGTTCCTTAAGAGTCCAGATTTTCATTAAGGACAGAACAATTTCCCAGTAGGGATCAGGCCTATTAAACATCCACCTGAGAAAAGAGGTATCCAAGAAGTTCCAGTCACTTCTGGAAACTCTGGCAGTGGTCTCCTGATGAGACTTTAACCCTGACAGAGAGCTTGACTCTCTTGACCCTTCTGTCAGAAGGGTCAAACACCAAAGCTGCCAGCTTCACAGCAACATGTTGAAGCTATTTTTAAAATCCTCTACTGTCTGTCAGTTACAACACCATTTTTGAAGCTTAAAATAGAAACCAGTTTCCAGTGTCTACAAACCAAAACCTAACAGATACTTTTGGCATTGTCTGACATGTTCTTGGGAGCCTTAACAGGGAGGCCAGGAAAAGACTGGACATAAAGCCAAAGATATCCTATCTCAAAAGAACTGAACTACACTGGAAAAAATAAAAGCCCTATGTGGAAGGAAAATCACTTCAAACAACATTATGGTCATATTTGGACAAAGAGTAAGTTTTATATCCATATTTGCAGAGCAAGTGATGCTGTTACTTCTCACCAAGGCACCAGCACCAAGGTCTATACTCATAGTAGGAGCATTACTAAAACCAGCAAACTGGAGTGCAAATGTTCTACCAAGTCAAACAGCAGACACAATAAGATAAGAAAGAAATTGTGTCCCATAATTCCAGTCCACAAGAAAAACACTGCTTTAGTTTCTCAAAGAGATGGTCAAGGAAATTGCCTAGTAACAACATAAATTCTTTCTGTAGACAGAAAACATAATACATTGCATCTTAGTAATGATAACAAGAGAGCACATGATAGGAAAGGAAGATCCAATAATGTTTTTTCCCTTTTTAACATTTACCTAGACCTTGAGTTCAGCCCCTGTAGGGCAAAAAGCCAGTGAACAACTGGTACAGCAGGAAACAGAAAAGTCGAAGATGGACTTGCAGGGACCTTGACCAACAGGTTGCCAACTCACACCAGCTTTTCTCAAAAAGAGTCACTGATTTATTTTTGGCTTTACATCTAGTTAGAACCAACAATCTGAGCAACCCTTGCTGAAAAATACTGAGAATTTAGGTCTCAAATTCTTGCAAAATTTAAAATGCTAAACCAGGAGCACTTATCATGTGAAAGAACTTAAACACTACTGAGGATACCCCACTAGAGCTCAGCACTTTCAATATGGTTGAAAATTTAACTAATTAATATTGAGAGTGATTTTAAAATTTTTGAAATGAAAGATAGAACACTTGAGAAATGCACAACTGGTGCACTTGAATCCAAATACTAGCATAAATAAATTATTCCATCACAATGAGCTGAACACCAGGTATACAGGTAAAGATAAGAAAGAGAGGAGAGATTTATTGAGTCTAACTGAAGCTTGTTTTGCAGAAGAGACATTTTAAGATCAAAATCTCAAGCTCTGGTACAAAACGGTCATGTAACCTCTGGTTTAAAACTAACATAAGTAATTTCTAATCCTTGTGGCTACACCAAAAAAAATCATCAGAGTTATGATCTAGGTTCAATATAAGGGTTAAAAAATGAAGAGACAAAGAAAAAGAGCCAGAAGTACATATAAACCCTGGCCAATCAACTGAGAAATACCACTGCTGACCTTTGAACTTATCTCAGCATTTTGAGATAAATTTATAATCTGAGTCTTATTAGTGGGTGAGTTTGGACCAGAATCAGAGATACAGTACTAAGGATCTTACTAAACATAATAATACTCCAGCTAGCTTTTTGGTATAAAAACTTACAAATTCAGAAATTTAGTTACTGGCACAAAATTACTTCAGGCTTATCCAGAAGAGTGGGCTTGCTTCTGTGTCACAGGAGGAGATATAGACAGATTCAGAGTTGCAGAAGGGAAGAAAAAAGCAAAGGAAAAGAAAAAATTACCCCTGTTCAGGACACGTGCAAATATTTAGGACAGCTCTTTTAAAACCCATTAAATTGGCTGGCTGAGCCTGACTGCCTGAGGGCTCTTCAAAATCTCCTGACTATTTTCACTTACAGACAACCCTCATGAAAACATGTATTTAAGATAACTATGCATAATACTGCAGAACTTCACAGGCTTTCCCAGTGCAACAAATAAGCCCTCATTTTGCCAAGTCACATTTTTCCCCTAAGAACATCATGCTGCAGTTTCTCTTCCTATTCAGTTAGGTTGCTTAAATAAATAAATCTCAGTCCCTCTAGCACTGTCTCATTCATATTTAAAGTTTTAGTCTACAGATAACTTGACCCTTAGCTCCACAGTAGCTCACAGATCCCGCTGAAAGCAATGCAAGCCTCACAGCACTTGCAAAAAGTAGATGCCTGCTTTTGGCTAAGTTGTTGAGTCCCTGGGACGCATTGGAGTGTTTGAAAGCACTTGCAGAGCAGATCACTTCACCAATGGAGACAGTGGATACATGAGAATTCAGCTACACAGCTGCAGACCTTGGGCTTTGGAAGAGGCTGTGAATGTGGCAATGAAACTGGACTAGATAAGATATGGAACTCTTGAGTTTGTGCTTTAATGTTCGGGGACTTACAGGATGCCTTTAAGTGTTGGCTTTGGACATTAAAGCAGGTAGAAATAGAATAATAATTCCCTTTGGTCCTTCCATTTCTGTATCAATAGGATCCTCTGAGTATTCCATTCTCTAGACAAAATTGCTTTATCAGTTCATTAATGATGTGCATGTAAGAAAAACTTCCAAGGGAGAGAAGTAAGAAGGAATAGATTCTACATTTAGGTCTGAAACTGGGTATTTCACTGCAGAAGCAAGTGCAGGTGCTATGCAGACACATTAGATATCCCATTCTCTCCACCTCCAGAAAATGTGACACATTTACATTATTAATTAGCACATGCTAATTAAACCTTGGGTTTTTGCTCACTCTTAGTTCTCACAGACATTAGAGCCATAACTGATCACCAGGCTTGCTGGGAATTTGTCTTCTTTGGCTCACCTTCTTATCAGGTATTCACTTTCCTCTCTAGATGCTGCCATAGGAGTTTATGAACATGAAAAGAAACCACCTCTCCCTGCGAGCAGGGCTGCTGATACCTGGGTGGAGCCACACTTTTTTGTGCTTTGTCGGCAGTGAGAGGTGATGCAGGAAGCAGAGCACAGGTGTAGCAGGTTCCCTCTTCTCTACACAAAGTGGATCACAGATCTTTCTACTGAATCTACTGGGCAGAAACCAGAAGGAGGGTGTGGAAGAACTGATACACTTCCTGAACAGCTCTGGAAAGCCCCACACTTGACCACAGCTCCAAAGAAACACTCTGTGGTCTCCACACATCCTCCTGTCTCCTACAGGCTTTGTTCCTATGCTGTCCATGCTGTTTCTTTACCCTTCAAATTATTCCTCTTTTCCTTCATCTTCTTAAATACAACTCACCATACTGAATTATGGTACTATGTCAATTCTGTGGCACACATCCTCCTTCACTCAGGCTTCCTCAGTCTGTCACCTCACCTCTACTCAAAAGACCTTAAGCTAGACCCAGCTACTTAAGCCAATCCCTGAGCTTAACTGTCCTGATGCAAATCAAATCATAGGGATCAGCTGTACCCAAACCATTCCAGCACAGGCTCCAGGCCTTTCTCAAGGTTCAGAGCTCTTGCTTATGAGTCTCTCAAAGCCAAGTGTCTACTCTGCACAATAAAATTTGTGCCGCCACGTGGGGGAGCTTGTGCTGTGGCTAATGCTCATTGCTTCCAGATCAAGAGAAAAGGACAGCTCAGCAGTGTTAAGGACTGCAGCTGCTGGAAACTGTTCTGGAGAGGCTGGTTGAAAAACCTGACACATGTGTAGATAGTGCACACATACTTTAATGAAGATGTTCCTTTTCAAACTGACCTTGGGTGACAGTCACTGACTTTGCCTTGACAAAGCAGACAAATCCATAGCTTACAAACTGCAACTCATAAAAATTTGCAAATTCCAGTTGCCCTTAGCCTGGTAAAATAATAAAATTTAAATAGGAAAAGACACGTAAGATCTTCGAGTCCATCTATTAACTAGCACTGTCGAATCCACCACTAAACCATGTCCCTAAGTGCCACATCAACTAGACCATGATCAGAATGATAGAACAAATAAAATTAAAATTCCAATATTTTAAAGGGATAAGTAAAGCAAACAAGTAATGAGGATCAGTTCCAGAGCCCCACTGAGATTATTTACAAACACAACCACCAGACTGGAGTCAACTTTACTCCTTGCTGAGCCAGGTTCGTCTGCAAAGCCATCTTGACAGCTGAAGTAAAAGCAGGTGAACCAGCAATCCAAAAAGCAAGGAACCTGTCTGATCATATTTACCAAACAGATGGACTTGAAGTCTGCTTGAAACCCCTTAAAATCACAACTGTGCCTCAGAGACAAAACCAGAGATAAAACTCAGCTCTCAAGTCATTCAGGAAATAAGCAACCTGGTAGCCTGAGGAGATGAAAAATGACAGGGGCGGGTGGTTGGTTTTTTGTGTGGGGGTTGGTTTTTTGTGTTTTGGATTTTGGGTTTTTTTGTGTACGTGGAGTAGGTCGTCTCGTTTACTTTTAAAACCAAAGAAATAGTTTGAAAGCGGTTTGTCGGTATGAAGAAGGCTGGCCGTGTGGAAAGGGAAGACAGCTGGGGGCAGTCCAGCCTTGAGCTGCACCGCTGAACCACTGGCCAGGGTAGCCAAAGACCTCTGACAAAGCATCGCACTGTCCCGTACGCAGAATACCTCGCAGCCCCGGGAACTCCCATCGCGGCAGCGCGCAAAGGGAGCTGCGGGGCAGCCGGGAGAGGCGGGCTCAGCAGCTGCGCGTCCCCGTTGGCTGCGGCCCCGCTGCCGGGCGGGGCAGCCCCGCTCCGAGCGAGGCGCGGGCGCTGCGGGCGCAGCGGCGGCCCCGAGGCGGGAGGATGCGGGCGGCGCCCGGGGCGCAGCCGGACCGGCCCTTCAAGCTCAGGAAGAGTCTCGGTAGGGGCGCGGAGGGGCTGCGCGGGGGCGAGGGGCTGCGCGCACGCTTCTTCATTTCACGCTTCTCTTCTCTCCTCTGCCTCGCAGCCACCCGGCGGGAAGAAGTAGCAGGGATCCGAGCCAAGTTCCCGACAAAAATCCCGGTAAATCTCTGGGTTGTTATCCGAGGTTGTTGCCGCTCTTTAAGGAAAGAAGTGTGCGAGGGGAGGGAAAGGGACCCTGGGTATTTTAGGTTTTGCTAAGTGTGACTCTAATTAAAACAGGTAATTGTTGAGAGGTACCATAAAGAGAAATACCTTCCTCTCTTGGACAAAACCAAGTTTCTGGTTCCCGAGGAGCTGACCATGGCACAGTTCATAACCATCATCAGGTGGGTAGTGGATACTAGTGGGTTGGAGCTGCACCTGGGCTTGGCAGCTGTTCCCCAAGAAGATATTTCCTAGTGTGCTGCTGGGGACATCTAGCTTCCTTTGGTGGGTAGGAGGATAAAAGTGTTAGTAATGTAATGGCTTCCCTCTCTTGCAAGTGTTCGAAGACAATCAACAGATGTTTTCACAGGTGCACTTATGGGAAAAATGTGGTCTTTTTTTGGGTTCATAGTCCTCTCCCTTCTCCCTAACTGTAGTGAAAAAAGACTATATAAGGCTCTTGTTCTGCTCTCATCCTGCCTCATGGACTGGCTATTGGAGCTCTGTGATCTTGTTCTGCTTATGACTGTCACTGCCTTGCTCTTATACTGCTCCTAGCTGAATTTGCTCAAGTTCAAAGCAGCTCTTGAATGTGAGTGAAATGAAATGTGCTGCTAAATTGTTCTTTATGAAACATTTCAGCAAAGAAGTCTCCCAAAATATGCAGTGATATTTTCTGAAAAAATGTGAAAGCTATGTTTTTCAGCACTTTTTAAAGTAGAGAAAAAGATCTTTCTAGACTGTAACTTCTGTAAAAGATGCTTTTGGCTCTTGGACAACTTAGATTGTAATCTGCATGTAATGTCTCTGAAAAGGACTTGTTTTTTGAAGGTAGACTTTATAGTAAGTGTAACAGACTGGAGCTGGAATCCTTTACAAAATCTGCACTACGGAAACTTTTGGTTTCTATTCACACTTTTCCCTGGTAACCGGGAACTCCAAGCCCATGCTCAGTAGCACCTTTGGTGTAGCCATGTAAGCCCTTCCTCAGAGCACAGGCCTTTGAGCTTCCAGTTAACTTCCTGCTGATGGAGGTGTTAAACCACATAATAACTTTACACAGCATTTCTTGTACCTACTTCATGCAACTGCTCTGCTTAATGTGTGTCATAGACTGAAGTTGAAACCATATTCAACTTGCTAATGTTTAATCTTCTTTTTCTCCTCTCTTTTTCAATTAGAAGCAGGATGGCTCTAACAGCTACACAAGCTTTCTACCTGCTGGTGAACAACAAAAGCCTAGCCAGTATGTCCTTGACAATGGCAGAAGTGTACAGGGACTACAAAGATGAAGATGGCTTTGTGTATATGACCTATGCTTCCCAGGAGATGTTTGGATGCTTATTACCCACTGCCCAAGGGAAAACTATGGAATGCTTTCAGAAAATCTAAGATTGGGTTCCTATGCTGCAGCAAAGCAGCTCTGAATCATGCCTGTGACATGAACCTCGGAGATGCTCCTTGCAGTGTGAGCTCTTGAGCTCTGTAGTGGGAGTTATGACCCAAAAGCTGGCAGGACCAGCTTAAGACAGAAATGGTGGTACACTTTCCCTAGGTAATAATTTGGATATATATTTTTATATTTGAAGACACTATGGGTTAGGTTGTTTTTTCTTTTGAACTGCACCTCCACTGCTTTGCAATATCAGTCTTTGTTGTGTAACTGATTTTTAAGGTTTCCTGAAAGCCTAAGAGTAAAATAAAGAACCTTTTAAGTATTGAGTTGAATGTTATTTTTAATGTGGGGAAAGACTGTAAAAATTTGTCTAGCAGAAGATCCTATAATAATTCTGGGAATTTGAGCTCAATGCCTTTTAAATGAAACACTGCTTGCACAGCTACTCTGAAATTTTGAATGAAATATCAAAGCTTAAGTTGTGTCACCCATGAGCAAAACCATAGCTATGAAAGGTTCATTAAGGTAGGTATCCGGGCTGTGAGATCAAGTAGTAGTGCCAGAGCAGTGTTAACACCTGAATAAACTGTCAGCTGTTACAGAAAACACTGTCTGTGGTATAGATAACTATTTGTTTAAATAAGCAACTTGATTGCTAGTCAGCATAACTGAAATGCAGATAGCAGGACTTGAAGAATAATCAAGTTTCAAGAGTTATTTTCTTGCAGCTGAATTTTGCTGGCGTGGTTACTCTAAATACTGTCATATCCATCCCCCACAGGCACTTGCTTGTCAGGTACCCTGAAGGACTTCAGTAAGCCTTCTCTCAATAATAGAGCCAAGTCATGTACCTTGTGATTAGGAGATATTCCTGTGTTTCTGGAAAATGTTGAAAATATCAAAAATACCATGTAGTAAAATGTTGATTCATCTTAACATACAGGCTTGGTTCCTATAAACATGTATTAAAGGAACACTTGACATGAGTCTTATTCTGAAGTAGAGCTCAAACTGTCTTCTCTGTATGTGAGGAATATAATGGAAAGCTGGAAATGCTCTGATCATGCATGATCAACTAAAAACACCAGGTAATTTAAAAATCTGTCACGGTTTGCAGTTTATTAATCAACCTCTGGCAGCCTCAGTTTAGGATTGGTCAAATTGTTACAATATGATGCAATTCTTCTGTTCAGTACTAAACTGCAGAATTATTAATGTAGGAATAAGTAGACTGCAAAGAAAGAAGTGTTGACAGTATTTAAATTATGCATAAGAAAGGAATGTGTGTGTAAGCTTTTTGCAGTGGTTCTCTTGCATTAATAATCTCTTGAACATGAAGTTCTGAGCAGACCTGGGTTTGAGCCTCTAAACCAGGGGATTTAGAGGACTACCTGCTGTAGTGGAGGTGATGTTTGCCAACTTGTGTTTCATGAGCTGAGGAACAAAGAAATCATTGAACTGATCTGTGGAAAGCATAAAGCTATGTTGGTATAGGATATAAAAACATGTGGGCTTTGGGATCCCAGAATCAGTTGCTTGGATATGTTTCACCTACACTTGTAATGGAAACAGTTTCCATTGTACAAATTGAATTCGAATAGTCATTTGTCACCAGTCCTTCAGGGAAGCAGAGTCACCTGGTTGGCAGGAGCACAACGCAGAAATGCTGAACAGCTGTGGGAACCTTGGGGAAAGGAGGAGCAAGAGGAGACACTGTGTTCAAGCTCTCTTGCCAGTCTAGCGTTGGGTCAATATTTTGCTTCAATGGCTCCTCTGTCTTCCTGTCTTGTGTGATACTTGGTACATGAAGAGAGAAGCACTATAGTTTCTTGGCTGGAACAATTTTGTCTGACAGCCAACTTTCTTTGGTTTGTAATGTAGTGGCTGAGGTGTAAGTGTTGATCCCTCCAGCATTTATTAACATTAGGCTATGGTGTCTACAGGCTGAGTCACAGATCCAGTCAAAAAAGTTGCACAAGGAGAAGGTCAGTTGCAGGTAAAGAGCATCATTATAAACCTGTTTAAACTGGCCTGACGAACCTAGACTATCAGATGTTGAAGAAGTTAGGATATTAACTATCACAGACAGTTTTCACAAAGTCTTAAAATAGTAAACTAGGAGTTACATGCCCAAATAATTCTGTTGTCCTGCTTGTGGAACTGCCTTGGTATGATTAGAAGGTTTGAATTCAACCTATTCTCTCTTGAACTGCAAAAAACAAGGATTAGAAAAGAAGCAAACAGAAAAACTTTGCTCTGACTAACATATGCAACTGAGATAGCTGCAGCCACTTCCAATGTAGCTGCTGTTTGAAGAGCTAATATTTACTCAAGCAAGTACTTATTGATTAGAAACAGGTATATTTTTTTTCTCAATGAAGGACATGATGCATTAAGCAGGTTTTAGACTTCTTTCCAATGTGCCACTAATGTAAAAAGAGATGGCAGAGATGCCATTTGTTTTTAAAAATTTTATCTTCATGATACGGACTCGTGTTCATTAATATCAAACATATCCACCAGAGAACAGAAAACATTCTGAGGATACTTCTGTTTCTTGCACAGACTACCAGCTCAATCCCAGAAGATGCTCAGTGCTCTGGCTTCAAATATAAACCAAACCAACGTGAAGGATGTGGAATATTAGAGTGGTATGAGGGCCTTTCTGGAACAGTGGTCCTTGAGGGAAGTAGTCCTACAGCCATCTACAACCTGTGCACAATGCTTTATGGAGTGCAAATTGACATTTGTTGCTGCAAGGCAAACATGATAACCTCAGCCTGGGCTTTAGCACACATAAGCAATATCAGGAGCTTTCCAAACGGTTTGGATTTAAAAATGACTTAATGTTATGTTTTGGTAGAATAAATAAATGAATGGGAACACTAATCTTCTTGTTCAAGGCAATAACATTTGTGAACTTAGATGGGCTTTTTATTGTTTTCCCGTGCTAACTATTTCCAGATGGTGGTAGTTTCAGGATAAAAATATTTTAATGTTTTACACACACTAAGTGACAGATGGTCTCCTCAGCTGCAAATAAGTTGATTTGTTTAGCAAAGATACCGTAAATTAAGAAGGTAAAATGAGATAATAGGACAGAATATTTTACCTTCAGCATCAAATTGCCCTGCTATATTCTTCTTTCAAGAAAGCCTGTAGAGAAATTATAGGGACAAAACAAAAAGACCTAAGCAGGACAGAAACATGTTTTTTTTGAAAACTAGTGTTTTAACTTATGCACTATGAAGTGGAAGGGGGAGAGTAGAAGGGTTTCTATGGAAAACCTCCAAGGGATTCCTGAGGGTGACTGAGAAATGTGATTTCATACGTTACAGTGCCAATATACAAAACTTGTAATGGCATACATACTTCCCTCAAGAACCACTGTTCCAGAAATATTTTGAGACAAATCTCCTGAATCTTAAAATAGCCCCTTTTTTTCATAGTTTGGAATCAACCCATAAGAGAGAAAAGAATAAAAAAAACCCCAAAACTAGACTTCTGCCTATAAATACGTGCTTGGTTTCTTTAGCTTTCCTAAGGTGCTTTGTTGCTTTGTAGTGTTAGCTCTACCCAATTCTCTCCCCCAATGATTTTAGATTGGCTCTTAGGAGTTTAAGTTAGCTACTACTTGTTCCTATACAGTCCACAACATGCAAAGGCAGTCAGGTCCTACAAAAAATAACAGTCTGGCCCTAGTTTAGAGGGACATGAATATAACTTTAATGAAATTAGTAATGTCCTTAAAGCTTCTCCCCACAAAGTCATATCACTCCCTGTCTCCTGTATTTCATGTGGTGCTTCTCTTGTGACTGTAATGTTCCTATGGCACACAACTGTAGAAGTGCAGTCCAGGTGGGTTTCAAAGAACACAGGGCAAGTCTTAACACCAGAGTTCAAAAAGCAGCACTGTCCTTTCCCCTGCAGTGGCAGACCCTCAGGAGGGAGGGAGTGTGCCTGCCTGGCTACACATGGAGCTTCCAGAGCAGGCAGGGACTGAGGAGGGGCTGCTTGGGTCACTCAGCACTTACATCATGTCTGTCAGAGACTGTAAAGAGCCTTTATGAGGCTGCCTATGATTTGTTGCAGGGTGGGCTTGGCTGATGGTGTTTATTTTTGCAACTATTTCAAGACCCTGCCTTTACTTTCTTTCTGTGTATAACAGCATGGTCTGGATCTTAATCAGACCTTCAGCTCAAACCTGCTTTATGTCAGAAATGCTATTGATTGCATAGTCATTGATGCTGTTGACCAAGACATGCCTAAGTAGACCTAAAATTTATTTCTCATTTTCAAAAACAGAGCTAAGACTTTACAGCCTGACAAATGGATTTCCAGGGAAATCTTTAGGTCAGCTAACCAGCGGATGAGGAAAGGGGAAGGAGTGAGCCAGGGGGTTAAGCATGCATATCAGTGCTCCCACTCAAAGCAGCTGCAACCATGTACTCTTCACAAGCCTGCCTGTGACTGCCTGGAAAGCCTGAGCCTCGGTGTGATCTCACTAAGGCAACTATTACACCCATTAGCTTACAAAAAGAACCTATGAGAAAGAAACATATGCTCACAGATGGAGGGTGGATGTAGCCTTTTCCTGAACAAAATATGAACTCTGTCAATGGAAAAAAACACATAGAATGGTGCTGAAAGGCACACATGGCAAATAAAGAAATTCTATTCTTGGTGCTGGCACCACTTCACAAGGCAACTTGGCTCTTACTCTGAGAACTTAAAAACTTCATGTCAGCTGATGGAGAGGAGTATGGTCTCTGTCTGACCCTTCTACCCAGAAATGCTGCATCTGTGCTCAAAAACTAGAAATCAGATAGAGATGTGAGCTGCATATTTGAATGCTGACTGGTTGAGGAAGATTAACTCATTTTCCAGCAGCTTGATGCATTAGTCACCTACAAAATAAAAGAGCCATCGATAGAAAAAACAGCTGCTGTGCTGCAGGTGAGGGCACAATCACTAGCTCTGTGCAGACACATCTGTGCTGTCTAGACTGTCAGGGTAACCCAAGCATTGCAAGGGTTATGAAGATAATTTTGCTATTGGAAATTATATTGGCTCTGCTATAAACCTGTCAAAACTGTCAAGAGAGGCCTCAGGAGAAACTGCATTTTCCTAGGAGGCAGCTGGACTTGGTTTAAACCACAGTTTTTTCAGCCATCCTCTTGCACACTGACTTTCTTCCCATTCTTCTTTTGGAAAGGGACCAGGCCTTCTGTGTTTGCAGACCCTGGGTACAGGTTCCAAGATTGCTGAAAATTACAAATAATATGACCTTAGTTGCCACGTAACAAACTTGTATTATAATTCATAGCTGTTCTGCTATTGTGATTCAGTCCATGTTGAACCCACAAAATTTGGCTGTGCCGCAGTCACTCAGCTTTCTAAGCCTCTGTCAGGGCTGGAAGAGCAGTTTAAATGAGACGGCTACAGCCACTACTGCTATTTAGGTAACCCCCCCTTCCAGTGAATTTTGTTGAGACAAAATTTCTTGAACCAGCTGAAGAACAGCTGTGTGGGTTAGCCTTGCTCACCAATGGGAACCATTTTTGCTAGAGGTACAACAAGATAGGTTAATGTGGCAGCTTAATTTCATGCCCCAGCTCATCCAGATGATTTTGGCACAGAAGCAGGATGCCATGCAGTGCAGGCTGGTGAGAGGTGACAACTTTTAGGAGGGGTTTGGTGCAGAGGAGAGCTGTCACAAGAAACTGAAGGGTGGAACTGCTGCTGGTATCGGTAGACCTTGAAGATTATATGGGTCTGCAGGCTAGTCCATGTCAGGACTTCTTAAATAAATACCCTTCCTCAAAGGAAAGTTTTCTTTGTTTTTGACATCCAAGGCAGCTGGTTCACTAGGCAAGTGTTGAGCAAGATTATTGTCATGTGCTTCACAGAGAAGCATCCTTATAACCCAATGGATAAAGAACAGGGAAGACCTTGCTATGATTCCTTTTTCTCCCTGAAGAGGCTGAGCCACAAACTCCACACTGTGCATTCCCAGTAGCTCCTGTCTCCCTGGACCCAGCACAGCAAATCAACTTTGTGCTGCCAGAAGCTAGGGCCTTTGTAGGTAAAGCCCAGAGTGACAGCAGAGGTGTGTGGCTAAGGGGCTTGAACCCAGCTCCCAAAAGTAAAACCCCAGCCTACCTTCTCTTTCTGAAAATAAACTATGCAACTGCAGGATCTGTAAGAGCCTGCAGTTTTACTAGTGGAAAATTTAGGCAAAACCCTATAAAATAAATGAAGCAATTCCAGTAGAAGCCGGGACAGGCACTGAAATTAGTGTCTGGAGCCATAAAGGCTTCAGAGCTAAAGCTACCAGGTTACAATTCATGGGAGGAAGCACTTATCCACAGCAGGTGGAAAGAAGAAGGAAAGGTCAAGCAGACATGAAAGATTTTAAGTTTCTGCAAAGTTTGTCTTCAAAATACGGTTTTGCCAAGTATCTTGTTTCCTGATTCAAACTAATCTATTTTTTCCCCATCCAATTAACTTTACTTAAGCTGGTTTGTCAAGAGGGAAAATCCAAATCTCAACTTACATTTATATGGGAGAAAAGATGAATTAAAAAAAAGCTTGTTGCCTATTAAGTTACACCTGTGTAACCGCCTATGTAAATAAAAATTTGCAATATGTATGCCAAGAGGGACTCAGGTGAAAAGCCAAAAGAGGGATTATTCCATTTCAGACTTTTAAAATCAGGTGGAACTTTCTGCTAATTCTCAGCATAGGATTTTTTGTGTTTTGTGGGGTTTTTGGATGTGTTTTGGTTACATATAAATAAGATCCAGACACTTCTGGTTGGACTATGTTTTATGATCTTACTGAAGCAAGAAAGCACTATAACAAGGCTGTCTTCAGTATGTTAGCAAACAGAAGAGCAAGAGTACAACATCACCTGTTTATCCATGGACTGTGAAGCTCAGTAGGGTATTGCTGGTAAACTCTTTTGGAGGATGTTACAGTCAGATTGAATTTCAAAAAGACAGTCATACTACAAACTGAATCCTTCAGGGCTGTGTGTGTATATCTTCTCACTTTGATGTAGGGCCTAAGCTTCTGGAATTCTGTTAACAAACCCTCAGTTTTTGTGAGATTAATGCTGTAAGGAGTCCAGACTGCAGAGCAAGTATCAGGAAATTTGAAAATATAATCCTTTGGAAAGGACAGAATTTTTCTCTACACTTGTATTTTCTGACCCTTTGACTAGGCCCACGAGTATTGTTTCTTCTATTTCTGTGATTACCAAAGTCAATGCCACACTGAAGTCTGCTACACAATCTTAATCAATAACTGTGATTTTTTGAGCAATGATATATCATGCAAACAATAAAAAAATAGGTGCTTCAAAGTTATTCTTGGTCTCCTTCAGGGTTACTAGAGGAAATGAATCAGAGATTAACAAAACCCCAGCATCTAGAGCAGGCCAAAATTCAAGGCTCAGACCGAATTTAAATGCTCAAAACACAAGTGTCTTTCCCACTTTGTCCCAGTTTTTGTTTTACTAAATTTAAATAAAGAGTAGTTGAACAGTGATTCCAAAACTGTAGAAGTGAGGTCAAAACAAATCCTGGTGCTTTTTGTATTTTGAAGCAAACATGATAAATTTAATCAGCTACTAAACCCAAATACTTACATTCACCAGTAAAAGTATTTGTGATATAAAAACAGTGCTTAGACTCACCTTTAATGATAATTTTATTTACAAACATTTTCTTATTTCTGCCATATTCTCAGGAGTGCTTAGAAACAGTTTTGGCTCCAGCATAAATTGCTGAAGAGTTATTTATTTTTGCTTATTAAGTGTGAGCTAAACACTGTATAAAGACTTATTTTTATAAAATTCTGAGAAGAGATGCTTTCTTTATATCTAATTCCTTGAATACTTTGCACGAGAAGTTATGATTGCACTGCAAGGGAACACAAAGGAAATCTATACATGCTGGAGGTCTTTCTCCTGACTGAAATTCTAATCATCTGCTTGACGTCATGGAATTTTACAAAGGTTTAACCAATGTCAGCTCCTGCCTTTTTCTTCTTAATGCTGTTTGCTTCACATCTGCATTTAATCTCTGGTTAAACATATCAGAATTTATGGAGTTTACCCCACAAATTGAGAAGTTTCTTCTCTTTGTATGTATGTCCACATACAAAGTACTTGCTAATAGAGCTGGTGCTTATCTAACACCCTTACTCACTATGCCTTCTAAACAAATAAAGATATGAATCCAAAGGCAAAAAAATCCATAGAATAGTTAGTCCTGTGTATCTTGTGGGTTTTGCAATAAGAAACACAAAAATGTTGGCAAAGATCTTACAGGAAGAATGAAGAGATGAAGAGGGCTGTCATCAATGCCTGGGTAGTTTTCAAAAGGGATAAATGTAAAACCCTACATTAGGACAAGAATAATCAGCTGCATAAATATAGGGTGGAAAACAAGTGGCCGGTGGCATTTCTTCTTAAAAGAGCCCAAGGAATGCACTGAATCACAAGTTAAGCAGAAGTCAACACTATCATGCTGTTGTGAAAAAAGCAAACACAATACTGAGATTTCTAACCAAGAGTAGAGCCTTCAAGATGGATGAAATAAGCCTGTTCTGTGCTGTACTCAACAACAGTAGGGCTTCATCTGAATATATATATTGTTACCCACCTGTGTATAGGTTAGGCACTGCACACCAAGAAAAATATGAACCACTTTAGAATTCAAAGATTATTGATGATGAGGAGAAATTTAGTATGACAAAAGTTGCACAAACTGAGATGGTTTAGCCTCAAGAAGAAAATGCTCAGAAAGGGACATGATATTCCTCACAAATGAAAGGCTCTTTGAAAAGGAAGGGGAAGACTGTGAATGCCCATGTGCCATGGATTACTTATGTATTAGAAAGGAGCTTTTCAGACCCTGCCCACCTTCCCATATTGTTCTTCATTTGAAACATGGAAGCTCTCTATTTGGATTCTAGAAGTATTCAGAAAGAAACACAATGGCACAATTAGAGTAACAAGATTGAGAAGTATCTCACTGTAAATATTTTACAGGGCAACAGGCAGTGATAAAAAGTGAAGGTCAGATCACTGCATGTGGGTGCTATGAAGGTGAGCACATACAGTTGTAACAGAACAGCCACGTATAAAATCCAACTACAGCTGTAACTACAGGAGATGCTGCTGGGCCTTGTCTTGTAGAAGAATATGAGAGTAATCATATGGTAGCCACCATGTGTTGCCAGTCATAAAAAAAGGCTAATACAATCCTTTTGATATGTGTACAGGGAGAAGAACTTTAACTTTACTTCTGCACCTGGCAATGGAATGACTGCTGCTACACTCAGTCTAGTAAGTACAATTCAGGATTAATGTTGCAACTCGGAGAAAGTTCAAAGAATTGTCAAGAGAATAATTTAGGTGTTGGGAAAAAAACCACCTACTTTATCCATCTCTCATGGATAAGAGATGACTTTTCTTTCCTTAATAGTTTAGGCAGGACGAATTGATAATATGCTCTTCAGTCCAGCAGATGAACGTATGACCTGTGTGTGTCAGAACACTGATTTTTTTGTTTCCTTGATACTAGTTTTCAAACAGATAGTGTTCTTTGGCCTGATTCAAAAGGCAATGCACACTGGAGGTAGGACACGGAAACCAGCAGGCAAAAGGCAATGGGTTACTGGAGAGGAGAAAAAACAAGGCCAATCTTTTCTGGCAGCAGTGCAGACATCTGGGAGATTAAAGTAACCACATAACAATGGCCTAGGATATCTTCTTATGCAGCAGAGGGAGTTTAGAACAAAGGCTAACCTAGCATTCTGGATTAACGAGGCCAGATGTTTATAGTCTGGTCAAGCTGAGGCAAAAGGTTCTTTTCTAGAGTCCTCCTCCATAGGAGTGCTAAATAACATTGATAGAATGCTTTAGTTTGAGCATTTACCCCCCTTGTTACCCAATATATATCATCTTTCCTAAATATTTTCTGAAATATCCAGCTTTATCATGACTTGTTCAAAGCAAAATTTCTTGCAAATTTCAAACACTTAATAACTGAAAAGTCAGGTTTTGTTTGAAAAATATATAGTCACAAAAAAAAAAAAAAAAAAAAAAAAAAAAAGAAGAAGAAGATACATTTCTGAATGAAAATAAATCTGCCAGATGTTACCATTTTCCAGAAAATGGAGTTCACCTTTAGTGGGTCACATGTATAGATCCAAATAAGACCCCACCAATTATCTTTTCTACCATGCTTTTCAGGGATTATTTTGCCTGCCACAAGCTGCACAGACACTTTGTGAGCCAGAATCTCTGGTCCAGTCAAGTCAGGTTCTAGGCAAGACTGATGGGCAGAGCTAAGGTAGGTTTGAACTACATTCAAAGTCCTCAAGTGCTGCAACTCCCCAGGATACAGGCCAATACCTGAATTAAACAACAGACGTTCATTCTAACTGACGTGTGGTTTCCCACAGTCCTTAAGTGCAAATATTTAATCTGTCCTGGAAGAAAACTCTCCCTAAAGATCCATGATAAATAATGGATTCTCCTGCAGCACAACTGGAATAGACTTCTCAGTGCACGACACCAAATCTATTTTTGTAAAAGGACAAATGGAGCCAATTGAGTGATTTCACTGGCTAGTGATTTCTTTGAAATAGTTTATCACGTACATGAAAATACACTGCATTGCCTCACTTCAGAAGTCATTTTTGTGTTCATTTTATGTAAGTTATAGTATTTATCTTGATGATTAAACTCCAGAATGTGTGAATTCAGTGGCATCATAGAAACTATTGTGTATCACCTGTTTTTGTACCTACACATGCCTGCAGCTGTCCAGGAAGGCAGCACTAGTGAAATTAATTACACATGTGCAATATTTAAAGGTTGACCCACAGGTATTTAAGAGTTGTAGAAGACCCCTAGTTCAACCTCTTAATCTCTAACATGCATACAGACACAAGCACATTCACATCTAAATCCACATCACATGTAGGAGATTTAAGTTCTTCAAACTAAAATTAGTGTCATTTAAATAAGAAATCCACAAAACAAACTCAAGTATTAATGCTGATTGCTAGAGCATGCCAGCATTTCACAACAGCTATAAATGTGTGAGATTCAACATTTTTGCACTCCTCCTCCTGCAGGCACAGCTGAGGAATGTTCAGATGCTCTCACCCACAGCTATATTAGGCACATGTCTCAAGTGCAGAAGCAGCTTTTTAAGTTATACTCCAGACAATGGAGGCTTAGACGTATAACTCACTGGACTGATGCATTCTTGTGTTGTCTATTCATTTAGTATTGTACAAAACAAACATGCATCTTTGGTCTCCAGCTGAAATGTAACTGTTCTCAAAGAATATTGTTTTATCACCCAGTTATATGCAAGCATGGCCAGCTGGGAAGGTTAATGAGATGAATGTTTTTCTTGGAATTAAGGATGAGTTCTAATTGGCTGAACATTGCTCCTCTTCTTTTTACACATCCCCATTATTCAATTCCCCTTGTTTAGTTTTTCTGATGCAGAACCAGAAATCAAGAGGCAGTGATGTTCCTAGATCTCCTAAAAGCTGATTTTAAGTTTACAGTCAACCTCATAAATTGACGTTTCTGGGCTTATATGTTTATACTATTCCTTTCTGACCATCTGTGACCCACTGCAGAAAGTCACATAATAGTCTTACAATCAGGATTCATTGCTCATGTAATTTTCAAGTTGCTTTCGGGTGATTTCAGGAATGTTGTCTCCTTGAATCACAGTTTTGCACTGCAACAAAGTACCTAAGTGCTATTTTTCACTCTCTCACTGGTTTAGAGAAGAACGGTGGCTAATCCTCTAAGCCAGTCCAAATAGCGTTTCTATTTTTAAATAAAATGAGGACAGTGCTGTTGACCTTTGTTGCTTTGAGATCTGTTACTGAGACCTATAAAAGCTAAATGACTGCAACTCAGAATTTACTCTCACTACAGTTGTATGTGACAGCTGTATGCTTATGTATTCTATCAAGTAGGTAAGTACTCCAGAAAACTTGCATCCTTAAGGAGTTAAGAAGGTATGGCACAATATAACACACTAAGTAAAATACAATTGTGATGGAGTAACTTCCTCTACCTGCCATATCTGATGATTTCTAGTAGCCCTCTGGGGAGGGGAGCCCAGGTTGATCCTCTTTTCTGACTAGATGCATTTGCAAATCACTGGTAAATGGTCTCTTCCAAGTTATAAGGTCTCTAGAAGCACAAATAAAGTAAATGTGAGTGATATAAATACTCCTCTCTACACAGGAAGTATAAAGTTCCATGTTTCAGTTCAGAAGGATATGAACCTAAAATGTCCTTTTATGATTTTTCACTGTGCATATCTAGATGTAATGTTCTGGATTACTTATACCTTGTTTATAGCTACAGTGGGTACTCTTTAGTGAATTTATTATTTAGATTCCTAGAAAGAAGTAGGAATGAAGCAAGATGACAGGGCTGAAAACTCAGATCCAACATATTCAGAATTAAAGAAGATTGATACAAAAAGGGAAAACCAGTTTCCTCATTAAGCATGAAAAGATTCAGAACAACTGGTTTACAAGTTTCTAAAGCCACTTTTCAATTCTGGAAACATAGACTCAGAATAGAAAGAGGTCTTTGCACAAAATTAACTACTTACACAAAATTAACTACTACGACTGTGAGCAAAACTAATACTGCTGTTCAGTGGCCCACAAGAAGAAAATAATTCAAATAAAAATTGGGGTGGAACCACTAGCACCCAAGGAGATTTTCTGGCTGGTCTGAAAAATGAAATAAAAACCCAAATGAAAATAGAGTCCTGCTACTTATAAACTTAGCATTAATTGTGTTCAACTTGGTTGCATTCAGCAACTAGTATCCTGTCATCCTATATGGGCATGACCTACTGCAGTAGGTCATGCAGTATATTGTTTAATATACTTAAAATAAAAAATCTTCCAGATATCCTAGGAAGTTTATTGTTAAGGTTTCTGAATTGGCCTAGAAGTTACAGCTTATATACAGAGTTTACTCGTACTTCACACCTTTGCAGATACCAGTACTTAATTTTTAAACTGAAAATGAAATATAGCCAGAAAACTTTATTAAGCCTTTAACCAATCTATTTAAGGAAAGTTTCTCTAGCCACAAGATTGAAGCTCCCCTGCTGCGTACTTTTCATTACTGGCCTCCCAATCTGTAGTTGATATTTTCTGTTTTGCAGAAACAGTGTTCACGGTTTATGGGCTGACATCCCATCTTTCCTTAGTTCTCCCTTCTCTAGACTAAACAATGCCAATTCCTTCCACCCTCCCTCATATTGCCTTCTAGACTGTTGCTCATTCTTTTTACTTCTCTTTGGACTGTCTCCAGGGTGTCTACATTTTTCTTCTAGTATGGTGCCCAAAACAGTACTCCTTGCTACTGGAGAGTGTCAAGGAGAGTGGAAGAAACACTTTACATACCCTGCATAAAATGTTTGTACTCCAGAACTGCGTTATTTGGCTTAAATTTGGTGATACTTGATAAGTGCTGGGAGCTTTTTGAACAGTTCAACTGAAGATGTATGCTCAGAGAGTCTTTATTTGTGAAAGCTGGGTTCAGGTATAGATTTGTGATCAGGGTCCTAAGGCCAGAAATTTGTAAATATGTCTTTTCCTTTATTACAAGGCCTGCCAGCAAATCAGGAGTAAACTCTGATTTACTGTGCAAAATGGTCCCTATTTTCAGACCCTCAAGCAGGCTCACAATATTTTCAGATATGGATAACAATTATCCTATTTTGTATTTAATTAACATAGCAATAAATATTACCCAGCTTTCTAGACACAGGTAGTGAGCTGAATTCCTAAGAGCCTTGCCCACAAGGAACACACTGAGCACCCAAGCCTTCTGCGCTTTGCACTGTTACACAGTATAAAGCCTTGTTACTTCTATGTGCCTTTAGGCTCATGAAACACTGTTTCATGAAAGACAATTGAAGACCTGTTAATTAGATGTCACAATTAGATATAAAACTTTACAGGTAGCAATGCATTATTTACAATTTGTATTTAGTTATAGCAATAGTCTTAGTTAATGCTCTAGACGCGTGTAGTCTAAATATTCATTCTAATAATTGGTAACACCTCCCCTACTCTTCCTTTGTTGTGTTACCTTAAGTTGTGCTGTATATTTTGAAGAGGATTTGGAACAGATCTTAATGAGATTTTCTACCAGAATTTGAAGGATTTTGTTTTTCAGATACTTGCAAGATGTCTGTGGTCTATTAGAAATTCAGCAAGTTGGGCTGGTGTTTTTAAACACCCGTGTCGATCCACAGAAGTCAGTGAGTCTCAGGTAAAATAGAACTTCCTCAGGCATCTGGTCTCACAGTCTTAGTGCATAATTATAACTGTATAACTTTGCATGGGAAAATAAAAGTGGGGCTGCACATCAAATATTATCTTTGCTATAGAGGAGGAGAGGTAGAATAAGTATATTTTAAATTACTGTTCCACTTTCATGCCATCACTGTGAAGCAAATCTAAGACTTGAAAGAGGGAATGCAAACAGAAATTCATAGCTGTAAAGTTCAGTAGTCAGTGTTCCCTTGAAGACAAATAATGACATCAGTGAACTAACTTCAAGGTTGAGTAAATAAGATTAGAATAATAATCTATAACCTGGGAAATTACAGAAATCTTCAGTGGACTGCTTTGAAGACAGACCAAACAATCATTAATTTTGGGGAAATTGCTACTGCAGACTATTGTAACTTTTCTGGAAAATTGAAAAAATTCCTTCTCTCCACTTGTCACTGCTGGCTTAAAAAGCAGATAAGCAGAAGGTATTTTGATGGTTTAATATATAAATAAATCAAAATGCAGGCTAGAGCAAAGAAGGGAAGCCTTTCATATTGTTTTTGTTGAGGACATAGCATAATCACAGCCAAAAAAACCCCCCAACCAACCCCAAAACGACACTTTGACTACCATAACTTATCTGTTATGCAAAGCTTTTATGTGTAGTAAAGAATTGTTTAAAAAAGAAACCTGAGGATATGCAAAAGATGCATTAGTACAAATACAGTGGTATTTATATGTAGTTTGCATTTATTCAGCTAAGCACTGCCAGTAGGTATGCTTTGATTTTTTTTTCCTTCTTCAAAGACAGCTGAAATTTGACTTAAAAATACTGACCAGAACATAGGAGCATTATGTTCTTGCATGCCTGAAGCTAGTACATGTTGTGAAATCAGAGTGGGTAAAATCCACATTAACATGAAGAAAACTGACAAAGTCTCGGTCTTTATTGTCAGACAGAAATTTGTCCAACAGATATCACTTCAGGATTTCTGGCACTGGCAAAATGTGCATGCCAGACACAGGAAACCAAGAAAAACAAGACAAACCACAGAAGCCTCCAAAATTGTATCATTTTTATAGCTTAGGGAAAAGATGGATGTTCTCACTGTGACTGACCTCCAAGAAGTAGACTAATAAGCCAAGACAAATATTAGCTTATTTAAGCCTCTGAACATACATATAATATTGGACACAGGACAATCCAGCTTAGTTTTGATCAAATTTTAGATCATTAACTGAACTCTACTTTGCTTACCAATTTTCCTTATTAAAAAAACCAACCAAACAACAACAAAAATCCCCAAACAAAACACCACCAAAAATGTTCAATGGTTTCTTGTATTTAGCAACCATAATTTCAGAAGTCAGTGTTCTCTATATTTAAACTAGAAACAATTTATAAATCAATACTTATGTTATTTAGTTCTACTTAAAGCTTTTTAAAAAATGTTCCTTGTAGTTCAGGTGAACATGGAAGATCGTTGTGTTTGCTAATGAAAATGATTTTAATACACTAAAGTTAGCATTAGCTGATTTAAAATCATCTTCATTGGAGAAAAAATGGTAAAGTGAAATATCTAAAATTGTATTTAGTTTAACAGAATTAGCTAATTATTAAAAAAAGAATGCTAAGAGCTGCTAATTGACCTCAAAACATCCTTATCAAATGCATTCATAAAAACGAGTCTACTGTATTGATTTGTGTGAGAAGGAATACCAAGATTTAAGCAGAAATACTCAGTTGAATTTGGACATGTCACCTATAGTTTCAAAACCATGACTGGATTTGGATGATCACACTCTCACATTAATTCTCTGTGCATGTTTACAGGAATATTTACTATAATATACTAAATATTTATAGGTCCCATGAGAATTCTGCTGAAGGAATGGCCAGCCAGCACTTTCAAAAGTGAAGCTTGATTAGACCACCATTAGTAAATTTAGTTGTTCTGGGCCAGATTTTCCCTTTTAATATGGTATAGCAATAATCTCTTAAAATCACCTGTCCTTGATAGTACATAAACAAGCAGCTTGTCCCTTATAATGATCCACTAAAGCAGGAACAAGTGGCCCTTTGATTGAAGGGGCAGGAAAAAGGCAACAATGCAGTGTACAAAATAACCTTGCAACTCTCATACCAATAAATAAGCAATGGATGAAAATAGACTATTTTTATGTTTTCCCTTCAAAGACTCATTCTGTCATTTTTATTATATTTGTAGGAACACACAAATTCATCCTAGGCAGTAGTTCTATGACTGGAAACACAAATATTTATCCCTGGCCTACATTTGTAACATCATACCTGAGATAATTCTCACTGAAGATCAACATTAAGAAACCTGCTTTTCAGCATTTGGGATTTTCTAGTGGTGCATGCATGAGAGAAAACCCGTCCTAGAGCATCATTGCTTCAATTCCTTGTATCCCAAACCTTCAAAACAAATGTAGAAATAAGAGGGCTGATCCCACAAATGGATGTATAACACATTCTTTTAAGCAGCTGCTTTGTAATTTACTTCAGCTGGTCACTTTAGTTTCATAGATGGAAATTCTCTTAGAGTGAAAAAAAAAGTACATTGCAACCTAGAAACCTCTGCCTCTCAGAGTTAATTTCAAGCTCAAAACTCTTGCAAAAAGCTCAAAGGCTGAGGGAAAGTATTAATCTCAGGAATGGAAAATATATATTTCACAGGTTAAGATATCTTTTTGTACCTTCATCTGCTGCAGAAATACCACCCATTCCTAAAAATAGAAAAGTTTCAAACATACCTTTACAGTGACTCAAATCCTGATTTGCAAGGTAGAAATCTGAAATCTCATCATACTATATCATGGTAATTGAGTCAAACACAGCAAGGACTCTAGTCTCCTGCATTCTTTCCCTTTAGTTGAACACTGAAGCTTGGCCTGCTGTGATGAGAATGCTATTTTGTAACCCTACCTCTGAGGACTGGCATTTTGGGTGTCTGTTGTTGGAGAATATAAATGTGAAACAAACAGGTTAAACAGAAGAATACATTTTTTTTAAATAGCATTCTACTAATGTGAGAATTTGGGGACCAGATATTTGTCATATTCCTTTCTGCAGACCCCAAGTTATTCCCACCACCAACACAACTGAATCAAACAGAAAGCCAACTGTTGAGAGAGCAAATCTTACCTTATAGGGAAAAGAAATAGTTATCAGAGTGCTGGAAGTATACTGCAGACTGTTATGCACACTTAAGAGCAGTTTTAAACCTGTTCTGAAGCCAGATTAGCCTCAAGAAGAAAAAAGAAAGAGGCAAAAAATTATTAATTATTACAAATTAAGACACAAACTTGTTCTGCTGCTCTTGTGGAAACTTGGATTGTATGTGAGATCTACATAAAATGCCCAGGGGCAAGTAAAAGTGTTTGGAGAAAAATTTAGCATGGGGACTTTGAATAAGAGAACAGAGGAATCTGAATTACTTTATTCCAGTCAGTATAGAACTCTACCTTTGAATTCAGGCTTTTTAAAAACAGATGATAAATCACTAGTCAGACTAAAGTACATTGCTGGTTTTCAAAGCATCCTTTATATATTGATGAAATATCCAAGAGGTAAATTTTGACAATGATTAAAAATCCATCCTTCAGAATGCAGTTCATTGGAATATAGCTCTCTGAACATGGCTACGTTCCAGATGATTAAAGATTTCTTCTTCTGTTTCTGGAGTGAGCTGTATATTATCTTTGATTGGAGACAAAGGATCTGACTTCCTACAAGAAGGAAGTTTTTCATACTCTCTGCACAAAAAAAACCAAAGAATGTTATGATATTTTGTGTTTCTAACCACAGGCCTGTAAGAATACACAAGTTAAAAAAAAGCAAGACCCCTCACACAACTACCCACTCCATCTATGAATAAGTATAAAATAAAAATTTCTGATGCAAAGTTTTAATTTCAATTTCAGTACAACTGAACAACATCACTGAAAGTGACAGAATGATAGCTGTTAGCATTATTTATAAAAAACTGTGTGTACCCCATCCTACTTTGGGTTGTACATGCTTCCTTAACATTTAAGTCTTCTGAATAAGTGTAGTCTTATATATATCTTCTGTGAGCCTTGACATTAAGGCAGAACAGATTAGTGTCCCACATGATTTATTTGCCATAAGGTAATGTAATTGTTAAAACATAAGGCTAATTTAGAAAAATCTTAAAATCTGAAAAAAAAAAGAGCCAAGCCAGTTCTAGCAGTAAAAAACCCAATTTGTGAAATGTGTTGAGAAAAAAAATCCCTTCGAAGCTAATAAACCATTGCTTATATAGAAGTGATAGAAAAATGTATATCCCCAGGATAAACACCCAGAGGTTACAAACCAACCAAAACTGGATGGATAAAATGTACATTGTGGAAGCCAAGTCTTGCAACCATCAGCAGAGAGTGCCACCTAGGCTCACATTGCTCTATCTACCTATATTCTGATACATCCAAATTTATTAATTTTCTCCCTGTGAGCAACCCTGGTCAGACATTCCTAAATAGAGGTCAAGCAATAAATACACAAACACTTTCACTTCTTCCTTGAAACCATCAGTCAATTCTTATACCCCATAAGAAGGATAATAAAAAGTAAGATTTCTAAAAATGTAAATACTGTAAGTCATATTTTTTAAACAGAAATCAGTTCTATGTTTATATAACCTACCCTTAGGCCCAAACTTACTAAAATACATTAATCTGAATTAACACATGCTCACCAATATCAACATTTACTACTTAGTGCAAAGAACCCTTTTGTCCTACTCACATTTGGTTTCAGGTTAGTGAAAATAATTTTAACTATATAAGACTTATTTATTCAAAGTTGAGATTGTTACTTAAAGCAGGGAAAACTCTGCCACTAGCAGTTTTCATCTGAGCCCATGGAGATAGTGTAAGTTTGAATATCCACACTTCAGGTTCTGTTTTACTTCTCTAAAACAATAGCTGCCCTTCAAATACAAACCTTGAAGCTATTTGCAGAAACTTTAAGTTAGACAAGTCATCTCCACGAGGAAAAGCAACAGCATTTTATAATGTGCAAGAATGTCTCTGGTAACTAGACAATCCAGCTAACAAATATTCCATCAATTCACTGTCATCTTGAAAGCAGAATACTTCTGCCAATCAGCCATCTCCAAATATGATGGGCATAGAGTTAAACAGAAGCAGTCTTGTACTCAAATTAAGCAACTTTAATGCAGCTTTTGCGTTTAGGTCAAGAAATTATTTTTAGTGTTTGATGGCAAACAATGGCAATGATTTTCATGTCAGTTATGGCAAACTAAATGTAATTATCAATAAAATTTAGTAAGCAAATTTTAGCTGAGAGTTTTTCCTGGTTAGAATTAAAAAAGTAATTATAAAAACACATATACCAAAAACCATGCTTCATGTTTACATCAAGCTTAGGAAGTTATAAATTGTATGTAGAAAATACCTAATCTTGCACTGTTACCCTTATTGAATTGCATGGAGAACACGTGTAGAGTCTGCTTTGAAAAGTATTTCTTTGAGAAAAAAGCATTCAGTGTACTACCTTTTAAATTGGAAGCTTTTCCAGAGATCACCAATAGTGGATTGCAGCCCCAGCTTATTTTCAGTATCACAGTCCTTTCTCTTCTGCACAGGTGACAGTTTCCTGCTTAGTCCACTTACTTTAGCTGGTATCAATGGCTTGAGCTTTGTTACCACATGTGACCTTATATTACTGGATTTACGTAACCCAGGAACCTGTGGGATTTTAATATTGCAGTACACATGGTTAAAATGACAACCTGCAAGGAACAGATATCATGCTGCAAGAGCTTATAATCGAAAAAATAAAGTGTTTTACTTTGTGTTGATATAATGCAATCTGAAATGCCACAAAGTATATTTAGATAGTCTATAATCTAAAAAATGGCATCTCAAACACAAGACATACTGCAGCTGTAAGAACTGGCAAACCAGCTTCCATAAGTCTCCATATTAAGGTCGTAAATACTGATTTCTTTTGAATGCAGCTTTTAAAATCTACTGAATAGTTATTTTTTCATCTGTTTGAAGACTATTTTTTGTGCTCTCATGTAATACCATTTTTTACAATTTTAAAAGCAAGAACTCTCTGGTATCACTCCCTGTGACACTTGGATTTCATGAAGATGGAGCCATAAGCAAGAGCACAGGGAACAATATGATGACCCCAAAGTTCATTAGATCTCTAGCTGGACCTTCTTATCCAGTTTCTATAACAGGAGCTCAGAAAATCCGTGCTTGGCCAGAATCTTTCTCTTAAATGCAATCAGATTTAAGTTGGAACATCTTGGCAGCCTTTTCTTTAAAGAGAATTCATAGCTTAGTTCTCTCTGAAATATCATGGCATTTTGGCATCCCCTCACCACATACATTTGTTTCATTTTTTTTTGCACCCCAAATACTGTGCTCAGTTTTGGTCCCTATCTACAAGAAAGACATTGAGGCACTGGAATGAGTCCAGAGACAGGCAATAGAGCTGGCAAAGAGTCTGGAGCACAAGTCTGATGATGAGCAGCTGAAGGAGCTGGGGGTGTTTAGCCTGGAGAAAAGGAGGCTCGGGGTGACCTTATCACTCTCTAAAACTGCCTGAAGAGAAGGTATAGCCAGGAGGGAGTTGGCTCCTTCTTCTATGCAACTAGTAACCGGACATAAGGAAATGGCCTCAAGTTGCACCAGGTGAGGTTTAGATTGGATATTAAGAAAAATTTCTTCCTGCAAAGAGTTGTAAAGCATTGGAACAGGCTGCCCAGAGAAGCGGCAGGATCACAATTTCTGGCAGTGTTCAAAAATTGTGTAGATATGGCACTTCAGGATACAGTTCAATGGTGAACATGGTAGTGCTGGGCTGACAGCTAGACCTGACTGCAAAGGTCTTTTCCAACCTTAATCATTCTATTATTGAAGTTACATTGCTTCTACCTAAATATATTAAGCAGATCTTGGTATTCCAAGGAGATAAAAAGAGTGTTTAGAACGTAAGCTAAAAATTGGAACAAGAAGACTAGGAAGAATAAAATAAAATCTTAAAACTGTCTGCTTTATGGTATTTTGCTTCTTATCTATCAACTTGGTCTTTTTGCAACATGTGAAGGCACCTAAATCCTACATATCCCTGTAATACTGAATTATGTCAGAGTTATAACTTAATTTAGCTAACCCAAAAGTAGGCAAAGCTGCATGGTGAACACCTGCTAAGCAATTTAAAGCCAGATCTATTATCAGTATTAGACTCTTTGCTGAGCTCACAGCAATTGTGAAAAATAATTAGCAGTAAAAACCCCAGCTGAAATAGTATAGAAGAAAAAAACTTGGGGTCTTAGGGAGCTCAGTATCACATAGGCATTTGTTAGTAAAAAGCTTCTACTAGTTTTGATATTAGAATTGACTAGGTAGCACTTCACATTTTGGATTGGAACCACTATAAGAGCTGACAAACTTTTCAGATTGCCTCCCCCAATTATTAAATTTCTCTAAGTAAATCTATATAGCTGATTTTCAGCTTACCAAAATCAGAATAAATTATGCATTATGTGATTAACTGCTTCTTCCCTAAATCTGGAACTCATTTTCCCCTTTGGTATTCCCTTGTTTTACACTTGCAGGATCCTCATAAATATCCTAACAAGATTTAAATAAATTCTAAAAGAAAACTGAGACAAAAGTGGTGCTCCTTATCTCTGCCTTCCCTCTCCCATGGTCTTACTGGTGCGACAACTCACGGGAGTCCAGGAGTGTGGGTGGGCCCAAGTTACAACATATCTGACCCTTGGGTTGTTGTCAGGTTACTTTTTGGCCAAGCCAGTTCTCTGGTGTAATTCTTTATAATTATTATTACCAGCACATCAAGGAAGAAGAGAGAATTTATGGCCATGGAAATAAGTGGTGGAAATTTTCCTACTAGCCACTTGCCTTAAACTAACCCTATTACCTTCACAGATTCTCAGCAGTTTTTATTTTATGAAGGGCTCCAAGCATGCTGAAATTTTGTTTTTATGTGATGCTCATATTACATCAGTACTTCCATAATGTGATCCCCCAATATTTAATATATTCATTCTCCCAATATACCTTGTAAGGCGAGCAAAATAATGTGAAACATTTTAAACACAGCCTTAAAACCAAAGTAATAAAAAGTCTGAATGCCAGGACAATTTCCTTGCTCAGTGTTGTTGAGGAAAAGCAGGAAAAATGTTAATGTTCCAAAATACAAATGTAACTTCCTCCTTTAGAAATAAGTTCCTAACAACAACCACAAGATGTCACTATTTTACAAAACACACAATATTCTTGTCTGGCAGACAGAAGCTTGTGATTTTTAGTCTGTCTACAAGAAAACTTAGTAGGGGGCATACATAGAAAACATCTGCCTCTTACTTATTCATCTTTTGGCCAATTCTAATGACAACACCTGAGTCAGAGCTGTTAAAGTCTTAGAAGTTACCAACTAGATAAATATATTAAGCTCTTAGATATGTTCCAAAGACAAGGAACATAAATTTATTCTTATACATCCAAGCAAACACAGAGAAGTCAAATTGCAGTTGTATCTTGTGGCTGTGGCTGGACTGTGAACATTACTGCAATTTTTATCTTAAAACCTGAAGCGGGTTTTCTTGACTTACCTTGGCTTACTTTACACCAAAGCGTTTAAAATCCCCAAACAAGTTGCAACTCTGTTACCAATCACAGGTGGTTATATTTCACCTCAGCTCCAGGGTAAATGAACAAGAATATAGCTTTGTCTTGCCAACATTTGCATTGCTTATGTCTTTCATTACAAATTCTAAAATGAACTAGTAGAAACTGATTTTCAGAGTTTAGTAAAGCTCATAAAGTTAAAAGAATTCTTACCTTGGTCTTCATGATTGTATTTTTTTTGTTAGTTTGAACAGCAGAAAATAGAGAACATCGATCATCATTCAGTTTTGAACTAGAGTCAGATTCCTTCAAGAGAAAATTGATCATGTTTTAAAACAGGTTGTCTTTTTGTAAACACAATATATGTTTTCATATGTACGTGAATATGAATATGTATATACTTTAAGCTACAATGTTTTCAATTATTGTATGAGTTTTCAAAAATTGGTATAGGTTCTAAGAACTCACACAAAATCTTGTCTTTTAGCAAGCAACACTACAAAGGCATGCATATGCTTCTGAAAGCATTTCAGGGACTAAAAGCAGAGAACAAAAGGTTTCCTACCCTGTGTTTTTATGAGGCACTGCAGAGATAGCAGCAGAAAGACTCAAGACAAACTAAAACCAGAGAACAGATTTTATTTAAGCTAGTATGTCAATCAATTCTGTCCAATTAAGTATTAACAAGGGTATGATCATTCTGTGATTCTATTTATAGACAAGTTTTGTAAGCATAAGCTACATCATCTGTAGGGCACCATTCTGAAAAGGAGACTTCACTGCATAATTCCTTTTATAAGTGAAGACAAATGCTGTAACAATGTCTCATTTTCTTACCTTTGCACCTGAGCTGTTGTTGGACACTTGTAAGATTTCTGAAGACTCCAATCTGCATTCTGATGGCTCACAAGACACATGAGACTGTGATGACCGTTCCAGTTCTATTAAGGGGGAGGACTCTTCCTCTGATTCATCACACACTGCTCCATTAATCTGATCTTCCTGGGATATGATGCAGTTGTTTCTCTGTTGGTGAAACTGCTGTGAAAATACAGTATGAGATGGACTAAGACTCCCTGAGTTACTTTTGAAGTTGCTAAACTGCTGGGAACAACTTTTCTGCATTTCTCCAGGAGGTGTAAAGACAGTCTGTGATGATTTTTCAGTTTCTGAAAACCTAGAAACATCTTCAGCTACATGTTTTACTTCCCGTTTCTGGCAATCCTGCTCAGCATCTTGAGTTAGATCACCATTTTCCTTCTTTGCTGTATTGTCAAACATAACTGCATCATTGCAGAAAAACCTAAAAAAGAAAAAAAAAAAAAGGTGAAGGCAAGGGGGAAGAAAGTTATGCAAATGAGCATGTCATTGCCAATCATTGTCTCTATCCATCAATTTTATTTTCAAGGTATACTTGCAGACAAGTTATTTTGGCAATAGGAAAAGTGTCTCAGGGAGACATTTAGCAAAAAAAAATAGTAAAAAAAAAAGGGAAAAAGCATCTGTAAAAATGCCATTCTTTGACTGAAATACTAAGAAGACTCTTCACCTGAAAGAGAAACATCTAGAAATCCTACAAAATTTAAGAATATATTAATTAATGATGATAAAGCTAGTAGTGAAATACTTCAGCACCACTTATCAAGGAAAACAGAACCTTACTACTTTCTTTCTATGCTATAGCAGCAGTTCCTGAGAATACTGAACACAGATTTAGGGAACAACCTATCATCAATGACAACTCTTCATTTTTGATGCAATAAAAAAAACTTACAGCTCAAAAAGGTGTGCTTTAAAACTAAGGTATTAAGACTGCTCTGTAAAATTGCACTGCTCAAAAATATTCAGATTACTTACGTTAAAAATTACACAATAATAGACTTAATTGTGATAATGTTTTGTAAAACAAAGTCGTTGTGGCCAAATGTGACTAAATGAAAAAAAAAAAACCCTAAGTCCCTGTTCTCAAAGTGCTGCTGCAGAAACCAGCAGTGTCAGCTGAATGGGATGGGATAAGAAGAGGTATTTGTCATACAGTATGACCAGTTTTAGTTTACTGAAACAAACAAAAAGCCCTGTCAGCTTAAGTCCATGTATTCATTAACTGCTTACATATTTGCCACAAAGTAGCTACCCTTTTTTTGAGATATATCACATGTCCTTTACCTGGAAAAAAACCTAGCCAATTCCTAATTAATTTTGATACCCAGAGAGATTGAATATTTTCTTGAAAGCCACTAAACTGATCACAGAGTTGGAGCACCTCTCCTACAAAGACAGGCTGAGAAAGTCAGGGCTGTTCAGCCTAGAGAAGAAAAGGCTCCAGGGAGACCTCATAGCACCTTGCAGTACCTACAGGGGAGCCTACAGGAGAGCTGGAGAGGGACTTTTCACAAGGGCATGTAGTGACAGGACAAGAGGAAATTATTTTAGGTTGAAATTAGATACTGGGAAGAAATTCTTCACTGTGTGGTGAACATGAGTATGGTAGCCCACTGAACAGGTTGCCCAGAGAAGTTGCAGATGCCCCATCTCTGGAAGTGCTCAAGATCAAGTTGGGTGGACCTCTGAGCAGCCTGGACTAGTGAAAGGTGTCTTGACACCTGAAAGGTGTCTCAGTCTTCACTTTTGCAGTAAAAAATGAACATGATCTGTCTCACAAATAGACAGCATGCCTAGCACAAAGGATCCACCATCTTGGCTGAGATGCAATACACTTGCATAAAAAGTTTGAGGTAGCATTTTTCCTATTTTCAGTATTCAGGCTGTTTTAGCAACCAGGACAGCAAATAGTATATTGCTCCTTATGAAAACATGTGACATAAGCATACCTGCTTCTTGTTCCTGGAACAATTACAGCATCCTTCTCTTTGTTTTTCCTTTGTAAAAAGGAAGCAAATTTATTTCTAACTCTGGGTAGGGAGTTAGAGCTTTCTTGAGTGATGGAAATTCCTGGAGAATCAAGGCTTTGTATTGCTGACACACTCTTTTGTGCTTGACCATCATTATCACTCTCCTTCTTGATTCTTTTTGTTTTTGAAAATGAATATTGCTTCAAAAGATCTCCATCTGAGACTTCTGAATCTAAAGACAATTTAAGCATCACTGTAGAAGTTATGTGATAACTACACATTACATATTTACTCTTACAGGCTTAAAAATATTAGTAAGGTCTGGTAAGAAAATTATTAACAATAGAGTTCAGATGTCTTTAACATCATTGTTTTCTAGTACATAGCCTTAAAAATAACTCAGTGAAAAGGTAGATGAGGGCAGAACAACAACAATGAAACTACATTTGATTTAAAGGCAGCTTGCTAAACTACCTACAGACTTTGATAATTGAGGGAATAGGAAGATACCAGGAGTAACAAAGGAAAATTAAAGCCCCAGCAGTATAATCAGAAAGCAAACGAAGCAGAGGAAAACACTTAACATAAAGCACAATAGGAACAAAAACATGCCTCTTCTATTACAAGCCCATAGTTTATTTGGGCACATATAACTCAGGTGGTATAGAAGACAAGTGATCACAGACGCACTAGAGAAAGCAGAAGAGTTGGCATAAAGAGCACTTATACAGGGGAAAGAGGCAGCACAATCTGAGTACGGAAAACATTCTTTATGTTTTCTGCCTGGCCCAATATCAATGCTAGGAAAAACAGACTGTTTTAACTTCTTCACAAGGCATTTTAAGATAGAAATTAAAACAAAAACCGTATCAAAATACCAATTGTATTAAACATAACTTGAAATTGAAACCACCAGAGTTTTATAGCCAACCAAAGAAAGTTAAAATCAAGTCCTGTTGAAAGTTTGCTGTCACCCTTAATCATTATCTAGGCTTTAATATTAGGCTTGTTAGTCTTGTAGCTTGTTGAAAACAGAATACAGACAATAACATTCAAGAGTTTAGCCTCTAAAGCTTCACACCATAAAGTACAAGATAAAATCCTTTCTTTTCCCACAGACTTCTACTGTTATTCATATACTTATTTAATATAAACATACCACTCCTTGGCCTTTTTGCCAAGAGCTCTTTGCCTGCAAGCTTTAGTCCTTTAACGCTAATTACTTTCTCCATGCCTTTGGTTATTGGTTTCTCTGGGAAGTGCATTTTAGGAGGAGCAGGATCTTCAGTGGGGCCAAACTTGTATTCTCTACCCCAAATGCTATTGACATGATTATCACGTTGGTCATTCCAGCCACAACTTCTCTGCTGCACAGGCTACAAAAAACAATTAAAAACCAAGATACAGGTTTATAATTTTCCCTTCTCTATACAATTTCCTGACTTTGCATACAAGGAAGGAAATGTTGACATTTGTACATCTAGTGACATACTCCACATAAACCTTTTTTTTAATTCCCACAATTCTCATGCTTTTCATACTTCTTGTTGTGCTCCCAGGATGTCTTCATTTCAATATGGCACGAGTCACTAACTGCTTGTTTCAGACCAAATTTAAAATTTAAAATTTATTTCTATTCAGGAAACAATTTTGGATTATTCTTGAAAGAAATCCAAAACTTTGAGAATTTTCTCTTTAAACCAGTTACTTTTGTAAATAGATTTAAGGACTTACCAAAAAACTCTGAAAGTAAAACTGATATTAAAGTCAAATGCCACGAAAAATAAAACTTTACCTTTAAAAAGAGTGAGATTTATGTGTGTGGGAGCACACAGTTTTTATAATACCAGAATAACTTTCACTGACAATTCATTTGTGGATAACATTCAGTCACATTATCCCATTAACATTCAGACCCACACCAAATTCTTAATATCCAACTCCATAATAAAGATGTTACCTGTGCCGTGTCGGGGTTATAATTATCGATTTGTTCCATTGTATTGATATCAATATTGCCAATAGCAATTTGAAAAGCAGTATCATCACCAACATGTCTGTTCCCATCATAGTAAAGGAAAATATCTGAGTATTACACTATATTTCAACAACTCTACCATGAAAGTTAGAACAGCCGCTTTCCCATTTTTCAGCTAAACAGCATGGCTAGAATATTAACCCAAAGGATTAATGCTACTATTCCTGGCTCAATCTGATGTAACAGCAATTGTAATAGATCTGCAGTCTTTGGCAAATCATGAAAGTCAAAATTAAATCCTTCAATTACCAGCAGGAGAGGCAGCAACTTTCTCCTTCCTAATTTCTGCAAATGCCAGAGATTACATGGCTTGAACATACAAAGCTAGTAACTGCTGTAACAGTCCCCTCTCTTCCTTCATTTTTCTAATCTTCCATGTTGAAATTTATATTGCACAGATGTGGCAAAATGCTCTCTTTTCTATAGGAAGAGGGGTGTGGTAAAACAGGAAATGCTAAGATTAGAGACTGAGTTGAGCACAAATTGCAAGAATTAAACTGGAAGAGATTATTATAACACAGGCAGAAATTCAAGACAGCCGTAGTCAGTTTACATTTAAACTGTATTTATCCCTTTGTTTTCTAAAGAAAATAACCAGATCAATAACTGCCTAAAACAATGGATCAATAATAGCTCATTTAGGGGGTACCCTGCACTTCTAAAAAATTGATTAAAATCAAAGCAAAGGAGAGGAGAAGAAAACCCCCACAAATGTTTAAGACTGCAGAAAAGTCAAGCTTTTATCAAAGCAGGGATGCAACAAAAAAAAAAAATCTAAGTACACCAGAGATGCAATGAAAATTCTAAGATACCACATCAGCTCACCCTTATTTCCCCATTCTGCTGTTTCAACACAAAGGATACCGTCCTGCATAAGTTAGTGTTTCTGGATCAATATCATCTCCATATGCATTCAGAGGAACTAATTTTCTGTTGACAGGATCAAAAACTAACTGATACAGGAATGTATTGTTAGCTCGTGTAAAACCCTGTATGTATTCTTCTGGTACCGTTATATTCATCTTCAAGTACTGCCCCATTTTCTTAATAACCTGTCAGAAAAAGAAATTACTCAACTGTTTCATTTTAACAGGTCATGTCAAAGGTTAAATACATTTCAATTATTAATTATCTTTGCTTGTAATTAAATGTAGAATGAGTGTCCTACTGCAACAAGCAGATTCAACTTAAATAGGGGAAAGAAAGAAAACAGAACTTTGTACATTCTTGTCCCACTCAAATTGTCTACAATTACATAAATAACACAATTCAATTTTTGTATCTCCTCCTTCAATAAATAAATCAATACAAAATGTGATCAGAAAAACAGATCATCTCCTTAAGGTGTATTTATTTAAACTAATGCACATAAAATTTTTATCATTCATATCATCAGGACATATAAGCAATATATGAGTGTTCTTATAATGGGAAAAAAAAAAGCAAAACTAACCAGAATAAACCCTGGAATTTTGCTCAGAGATATATTAAAAAAAATAATGATTTGCATGAGAAAAGTTCAAAGTTCCCCTTTTACTTCCCCAAAAGCCAAATCAGTTGCTTTGATGTCTGCTCTATATGATACAAAGCATTTTAAAATTAAAAATCATAGTTCTTTGTCTGTGAGATAAAAATACACTAAAACACACAAGTAATTTAAGAAAGAAGATAACACACTAAGTTACTTAAACTGCATATTATAATGCTTTTCTGGGTTAGATTTACCTGCCTCTAGGACAGCCCATGAGGTATTCTTATTATTAGCTCTTAACCTCTCTACTCCCTTACTATCCACACAGAAGTTATTCCCACCCTCTTAGCCTCTGTATTTCCTAATACGAGATTTGTTTTAATTTCGTAGATTGACAAGAAAAAAACCCACCCTATATTAATTTGTTTTGCATCATATCACACTTTTCTTCCATACTGTTTTTAATATAGAAATGTCCATATCCATACGTATGTCACGAAATAAGATTCCCAACCTCTGCCCCTTCCCCACACAGATAAATCTGTACTTATACAAAAGCAGCAGTTCACTGAGCAGTTCTAACAACTAATCTGCAGAAGCAGAGGAAAGCAGTAATGGGGGGAGGGGGAAATAAAAGTCTTACAAAAAATTAAGTTTCCCTTCAAACAGAATATACCCTCAAAGGATTAAAACAATTCTTTACCTAAGTTTACTTTGGTATACTTCTGATACTATTCTTATAAATATATAACAGCTTCAACACTTGAGTAAGTTCAGTCAGCACCTTTTTTAAGAACAGGTAAAAAATATTTTTTAGTATTCTCCTTAAAATGGAGGAAGTCAAGAATGCTTCATGTTTTCAATTCAGTGTTAAATTTCATATATACTGATATAGGCTGCCAAAAAACAAAACACAAAGCAAAACTGAGTTTACCTTTATAATATCTGGATTGTTGGCTAATTTTAGTAATTTGCATGCTTTAGCTAACCCAATTCCATGAACTGAAGGGAGGTAGTCACAACCAGAAAGAATACACATGTAGCGGAATTTCTCTTCTGTAAATACATTTCCAAGCTGCTTGCAGTTCCCTAGGCGAGCTTGATCTATCTCTAGTCCATTTCCAAACTTGTCAATTTTCAGAAACACCTGAAAATTAAGAGGAAATGAAAACAATGATTTTCACCCATATAAGGTGGTTCTGTGCATTCAGTGGAAACAAGAGAGGCAAAGTGCTATTCTCATCTCTTCAGTTTCCCACATTTGCTGTAGAAGAATTAATCCACACACCAAACATACTTGGCAACTTCAAACTCCGCTTTTCAAATATCAGCAAGAGGTAAAGGCTATTATTATTTCCTTCCATACCTTTTTACATCCAAAAGCCAAAAGATCAGAGTCTTCCGTAATTATAGCTTGAACCATGCCAATCTTATTAAGATAAGCCAGCTGAGCATCAGCTTCATAAGGAGCAACAATACAATCAACTCCCTGGGCTCGTGCAGCCTGTACACAAACAAGAAGCATTCAAGTACTTTGCATTAATTTTCACTAATTACCTTAAGGGATCTGAAAGCATAAAAATGTCTACATTAAAAAGCCAAAACCATGACCTTTTTAATCACACACACATCCCGCCCCCAGTAAGAGTCCAATATTTCACAGTCAAAAAGTCCACTCTTAAGCAGTGGACTGCTTAGTGTATAGATATACACTGGTTTACAAAAACAGCCTTTCCTATAACATTATTGCCACTGCATCTGACCACAGGTGACAGCTTCAAACTCATGCAAGTTATATTCTGGACAAAGATGAACAGTACTAGAACAAACTTAATGCTTTTTCATAAAGTGACCGCATAAAGTGAGTTTTTCATTTCATGACTGCACTGAAAGTATAGCAAAAAACTACTAGCACAATTTTTAATCAGCCAAATTTTTTTTCTGTAGTCTATGCTCAGAAACTAGACAAGGGAAAAAATGTAAAAAAAATTTTGATTATTGTTTGTGCTGCAAAAGTAAAATGGGTACTATCAGATTCAGTTTTCAGCAGTAGGAAGAGATGTGTTTTGTTTGACATGTCATTATTATTTATACAAATGGGCATAATAAACTTCAAGTTTGTTAGCTGTGCCTAACACAATCCAATACCATGCAGGATAATTAGAGACTAAGCAGGTGGGAATACTTTTCTTTCCTATATAGAAGAGGCAGTGATGTAGCCACAAAAAAGCAGAGTAGGATACGCTACCTATTGCAGAAATTTTTTTTAACTGGTATTATCAATAATGTTGACAACTTACTTTAATAACTTCATGAGCCATAGCATGGGTAATATTTACACTACGCCCAAAACATTCTCTAGCCTCTGACAGTCTCCCTTCCTGCAACAATTGTTTCCCCTTCAGAAGACTGGCTTGACGCCTCCTAAAAGAAAGACAAAAATATCCCCCAATGTCAGATTATTTTTCACTTAAAAGAACAAACAGCAGAAAGGACTAAGAGAGACAGGTAAGAAAGAGGGAAAATTGCAACATCTTCCAAATCTGGGCTACTGCATAATTTTTTAAAACAAAAGAATAACTAGGTCATTGCATTGACAAGGACAGCTAGATTTGAATATTGAAATTGATAATATTTTCTCAGAAAACAGTGACAAATAGGAACTGAAATCAGCAGTGTAAAAGAAGAAATGCACCCACTCAGCTTGCAGTAAAATAGATTTAATGGGAGTTGGGAGTATCTGACACTAGATACTTATTGATTTAGAGGACAGAAAACCTAATTTACTTAATTTCATAAATGGGAAATTGTTCACTTCACACTGAAGGAAGCATGTGTCTCATAAGAATTCATAAATAACAACCACTACTGAAAAATTCTCATAGGTTCAGTGAAAAGTCCCATTTATAGGGATCTGAATCCAAATTTGAAACAAGTTTATCTTGTTAGTTGTAGAGAAAGATGAGGAAAGGGGTGCTATTTTTAAATAAAATTATAATGGGAAAAAATGTTTTTGTCCAGAGATCACAAGTGTGGGTAAACTAAAAACCTCTAGTACATTACAGGAACTACTGCTCAAAGGTTTACTTCCTTCCTCTATAAAATGGCCTTCATTTATGAAGTGCATTTCTATTTTCGGAATAAAACCTCTAAGAAGTTTGTACGGTTTTAGATGTAAATTAAAAAATATCACACTACATTGCAGAGGGGTTTACCAGAGCTTACTTCCTAGCTGAAGATTGAGGGTTTTTTGATTTTTACTGTAGTGATAAAACTGCTTTGCTTGCAAATCAATACAGCTCAGTACTTACTCTCGCCGTGCCTTTTCCACTTCCTTCTTAGAGGGTAGGGTACATCCATCAAACACCAAAATTGGTTTAATTCCAAATGAGAGGAGCATATGAACAAGTTTCATACAGAAAGCTACATAACTGTATCAACAATAACAAAAGTAAGAAAAGAGAGATAAACTTTTTTTGTTAACCACAAGTCTATTACACATTTTCCAGTTGCAGGAAAGGAGAACTGTAAGTTTAGGACTAACTATTGTTCAAAAATCATAACAGGCTGTATACTCCCCCAGTATCAAAAAAACAACAACAACAACAAAAAAAAACTAAGAACACTTGACTGCAGTTTGGTTGATTTTTCTACCAAGAGAAACAATCCACCTCCCAGTTCAGAACTGGGCTGACTGCTGCCCTCCCCTAGACAAAATGAAATAAGAATTCAAGTATAATTTAATTGATTTTGCTACACTAGGGTTCAATACTGACAAAAACTTGACCAGTTTAAACATGGATTTTCTTTTTACTTTCAGCAACTCAATTCACAATGGCCAGGGAAACAGGAAGGAGACAGGCACAGTACATGGCCTTTCCCCAGAAAGGCAGACTAAAGGCACTTGTGTAGAGTTGGAAGTGATGGGGTTATTTAATAATCTCTTCTTGTAGAACTATCCACTCTTTTCTCCAGATAATGGATATATCCTATGGACAAGACATACAAACCTGTCTTCCCATACTAAAAATACAGGTGCAGCACTGAAAATATTCCAAAAGACAGAAAAGTTCCCCTTCTGTACAAACTGTGAAGACGGCATATCGCCCAGGAGGCAACCATCCACTGCCATCAAACCCATCCCTTGAAAAACTATTTCTTGGGCATTCCAGATGTTATTTATTCCCTCAGTCCTCTCATCTTCTTACCTGTTATTTCTACAGAACTGTATGAGAGCATTTTATCAGTAGCACAGAACTAAAATCTCATAACTGCTGTAAACACTAAGCAAGCACATTGCAGCAATGCCCAAAGGAAAAAAAAAATCAATTTTTTTTATTTTAAGAACATTGTTTAAACAGCAAGAGGAACCTCATCAACAGAGGAAAGGAGGAGAAGGAGAACGGGATTTAGAAGCATTTAGAAGGCAAGGGTACGAGCCCTGAAGAAACTGGATTTAGAGCTACTGAAAAATAACTATGATTTTTGAGAGACAGGAGCAAATAGCACTGTAGCTATATAATACCTTCATCCAGATGAATTTTAAAGTATGAAAGGACTCTACACTATAGTTAAGGTGCCAGTCTAGAATCATAGGTGCATGGAAACAATATTTGCCCATAAAGTACTCACATATTCAAATTCAACCATTCCAAAGTTTCCTATGACTACGAGTATTTCTACTGACAGTCAATTTTTTCCCTCAACTGAAGTGTATCCTATTCCCAGGAACCTGAGGAATCTCCACTACCCTCAAGGCAGGGTTGGATTTAAACTCCACAGTTCTTCAAATCAACATAAGCAGCAGTAAATATTTGAATCCATTTGCAAAGCACCAACTCTCTCTTGCCTCCAATCAAACATTTGATGGATCCAAGGTCCCCTGGGTGGTGCCAAGCAGTAGGACAAAAGGCAGCAGGCAGAATCCAAAACACTGGAATTCCACTAGAATATAAGTAGAACTTCCTTACTGTGCGAGTAACCAAGCACGAAATCGGGTTGGCCAGAGAGGTTTCCGAGTCTCTTCCTTCTCTGGAGATATTTGAAAGCCTTCTGGACACAACCCTGAGCAATGTGCTCTAAGGGAGCCTGCGTAAGATGACATCCAGTGGTCCCTTCCAACCTTACCTATATATCCAACCCAAAACAAGAGTTCAAGCCACGTTTCCAGAGATGGGCAAGAAATGCTAACCCGATCTAAGGTGTGGAGTTAAATCTGAAACACGACCACAATTTTTGTTCGTTTCCTTCCCTAGAAATATAACTGTGTAAATGTGTTTTACAAAAGCTACTTTAACTGAAAACATAATATGTTAAGCAAAAAATCTTACACCTTATTCAGAGCACGGCACACGTCTCAAAATTCCTTGGCATCGTTACAACCTTTGTCACAGAAGTATTTACAAACTCTCTTTGCATACAAGAAAGGTGTTTGAAAATAATATTAAATTTGAAATTAAAGAACTGCAGGTACAGAATTTCATCAGAGAAATTAGATTATAGTTGAGAGCGAGACATGCTAGGCAAAAAAACCCTAACTGATACAGCCTTGGGTATTCTAACAAAAAAATATTTTGAGAGGTTTTTTTCCCCAGTATATACTTTTTTTTTTTTTTTGCACAGCCGGAAAGCTGTTTATTTATGGCCAAAAATTTCCATTTCTAAAGAGTTCAACTCAGAATTCAGAAACTATAGTAAGAAGCGAAGCTACCGTAACTTAGTTTTTAGTTCAAGAAACACCAAGTTAACAAAACTTTAGTTTGTAAGAGGGCCGAGACTTACAAATCCGTGGGCTCTCCTCGGGCCAGCTTCTCAGCACAAGCATAGGCGCCTTTGTGCAGCCAGCAGTAGGTGTCCACAGCCACCGTCAGCCCTTTGTATTTCTTCACGTGGGAAGGCTCGGCGGCCTCCTTGATGAACTGGAGCAGGCCCTGGATCCCCATGATGCCGCAGAGCGAGGACACAAAGAAAGGAGCGGACACAAAGAAAGGAGCGGACACAAAGCCGAGCGCTTTGTGCTCTTGCTCTTCGCTCGAGGACCGTCAGGTCAGCTCACAGACGGGGCGCTGGGCCGCGCCAGGGCCACGGGAAGCTCCTGCGGGTGTCCCCACGCATCCCGGCTCGGGGCCGCCTCCCCACGCGGCGGCGGCTGTACCTCTTGAGGGGCCGGCGCTGCCCGGAGAGTGGGGCGAGAGAGGCACCGAGGAACGCGGAGACCAGACCCGACCCGGCCCGGCCCGCGCCTCCCCGGAGCACTCGGGGCACTCGCGGCTCCTCCGGCCCGGCCCGGCTCGGCCGTGGCGCGCGGCGGCCGCCCGGGGCTTTCAAGCAGCGCGCGCTGAGCGCGGTGGCCCCGCCCCTCGCGCGGGAACTACGATCCCCATGGTGCCCCGCGCGGGCGCCCGGGCTGCGGCTGTGGGGCAGCGCGTTCCTGAGAGCGTTCCTCACAGCATTCCTCACAGCGTTCCTCACAGTGTTCCTCACACTACTCCTCACAGTGTTCCTCATAGTACTCCTCACAGTATTCCTCACAGTGTTCCTCACAGTATTCCTCATAGTATTCTTCACAGTGTTCCTCATAGTACTCCTCACAGTATTCCTCACAGCCGGCGTGGGGCCGACACGGCTCGAGGATAACAACAAGAACGCGACATTTATAAGCAATAAATACGCAGAGATCGAAAGGCCCCGCAGAGTTCTAACAGGACAATGGGCTGTGGGCAGCGCCGTGAGAGGGGAGCGGAGGGGCTGGCGCGGGTCACTGACTGCCAAGGGTCAAGGGAGGGACAGATGTTACTGTGACAGCGCTGAAACCCCGGGGTTAGTGTAAGAACGGATGGTCAAAGTTGCAATTCAACCATTCCAAAGTTTCCTATGACTATGAGTGTTTCTAGTGACAGTCAATTTTTTTCCTCAACTGAAGTGTACTCGCTGTATTACGTGATACAGGTTCTTTTTCTTGTCAGTTAACGTAAGGGTTTGCTTGCATAAATAAAAGCAAAAATTGAGGTGAGAAGTAAATGTAGGGCAATATCTACCAGATGAGAGTTTCTTTCCCTACAAGCCGCTTTGGAGCCTGTACAGTTCTTAGCTACTTCAACGCAGTGACATGGATGACTCAGTCAGCAGTGTAGAAAGCAATGTTTCCAGACAGTGGGCTTCTCAGCTAAAAATATATATAGAAATAATCACTGTGGTCACAGTGATAATATAAGATGTTTTAATGTTGAAAATATTGATTGAATTTTGCTTTTGCCAATTCTTTTTTCACTCCGTTATTCTGACTATATATGACACACTCCACAAATTTTAAATTCAATTACACTTAGAATTCCATTTGGATTAGGTTCATTTCTCTTAAGAATATGTTCTTCTATCACTTCTGACATTTCTTTTTCTATCAAACTGCTGTGCTCAAGGGAAGAACAGTAATCAGAGTAGACAATGTCATGCACAAATATCCTTCAATGTGCAATTCAATTAAATATACTTTTGACTATTTTCTGTAAATTATGTTAAAAATAGTCCTAAGGTGAACATCAGAATCAGAAGCACTGGAGCCAATGCACTTGCACTGAAGGAAGCCAGAGGGACACAACTCTTGCCCAGCTCAGATTTTCCTTTTCAATTTCTTCCCCTGAAAGGATGGATACTTTGGGATTTAAGAGTTAGTAAACATGCCTTAACATTCAGTTTATTACAAATATCTTCAGCCATGAAGTATGACCCACCCTCGTGACACCTCATAACTTCTATAAAATAACAGAAGCTTGATACCATGAGTCAAAGGCTTTGTTGGTTTCAGTAGAGCTATCTTGACTTAAAACTCGCTAAAGATACTGATCTTTAAGATCAACAGTGTCTCTTGGAAGAAAGTAGTCAGATGGAAACATTTTGGTGAGTTATTCCTTTGAAGAATACTGTAGTATTTATAAACAATAAATACCTTTGCAATACTGTAGTATTGCAGTTTAATTTCCCATAGGTACCAGATGAAGCAGGGAAGCAGCACCACATTATGATTAGTTACAAGACGTAGTAATATAGAGAATTCTTTTCTTTCACAAGTAGCTCCTGTATCAGGAGAGCTGGTAAGACTGAAAACTACTATACCAAATCTCTGCTGTGTGTTTTTTCTTTCCTTGAGCAGTTTTCTAATTGTGACTTGCAGAATACATGTTAAAGAGATCTTGAAGTAGAAAGTATAGCAGAAACATTTTGTTTTCCTTGCAACTGTTTTCTGTCATGTAATAAAAAAAGAAGAGCCGTTCTGAGTATAGTCCTGTTGACCCCTAATAGAAATTTGAGATAGGTACCTGAGATAAAAACACTGAAGTACCTCTAGAACTGCTTCTTTCTCAATGCAGCTCTCCTAAAGAGAGGAAATGGGATCACTGCCTGATATAAACATCTAACCTTTACACAGACAAGTAAAGCAAAATTAAATTTGTCCCCACCGTGCACTACAATGGGCAAGGACACCTTACAGATTTTTACTAAACTTCCTTCTGTGCAGTGTCTGGCATGGCTGGAATGTCTTCATGCAGTAGATTAAATACTCAGAATGAAAACCCGCACTTTGCTTAAGCTCACAATCAGACCATCAGCACTGGTGATATTGTAGACTGGGTATCTGGTTTACACTAATTTTTTCAAAATGTCAATGAATTTCTTATTACTGTTACTATATTGTTTTCACTGCTTAAGAAGTTGATCACTTTTACCTCAAAAAGTTGGTTTGGAAGTTAGTTGGACTATTTAGTCAATTTCTTAGAAAAGAAATTTGATTTTTCTCTGATAGGTGGCAATATTACATTTGCTGCACCCTTTATCTGTCTTTTATTGAAATTTCTACTTATGGACTATATATTTTCACAGCTTTTTTTAGCTTAGCTAAGAATCCAGACTTTAACACCACAAGCAAATTCACGAACAGTTGTACACAGTTGAGAGAAATTTAGAGGACGACATCCTTAAACTATATTTAGTAGCAGAGGAGATGTTTTTAAAAGCTCCTCATTTATCAGGAGAATAATATATGAATAGTGTTAGTAAAGTTATTAAACACCAATATTATCTAGTTAACATAGTTTTGATATGGTTATCTGATTTTTTGGCTTAGTAGCTATTCTGAACTTGTCTTAAGTGTGGTTGTGCTACTCTTGGCAAGTTTTTTTTTTTTTAATCTCTGCAAACGTAATGTTAGTACAGAGAACAAAAGCATGCTAAACTCTATTATCCCAATGCATATTTTTCCCCCTGTGATCTGGCGTTGTGCAGTCAGTCATACATCCGGGGCTGCTGAAGCCTCTGTTCCTTGTAGCTGCATGGCTCAGCCTGGCCCCTAGAGGCCTCTTTGGACAGAGCCTCAGCTGCAGCCCAGTCCTTGGAGCAGTTCAGTTTCGCTTTCGAAGGCGCTGAGGAAGGAAAAAGTCTTAATTTGTAGGTAAATCTTCAAACTAGTTCTGCAGTCATTACTACCGCTTTAAATTACTCTCGATTTTTTTTTCTTTTTGGCCTCACAATAACACAGGTGCCTCCAGACTCTCCAAGTCTGTCCAGAACTTGAGCTGTGCTAAGGTGACTTTCTTCAGTTTGGGAATTATACAGAGCTCTCTCTCCTTATATCGAGGCACGATCTAGTAACATTAACAACTTGATTCAATAATTTACAAAAAATGGCAAAGAGACAAGCAACCTGCTGCTGATAACCACTGATAACTGCTCGGCCTGCTCTGGGAAAGGAACAGCTGTGTCATGGTATTTAAAAGAGAGCCTGAGACAAGAAACCGAGTCCTTCTGAGGCAGGTGAGCAGCCTCTGGGGAGTTGCTGTCGATTTGTTTAACTTGGTACTGGACGCCCCTGCACCTCAGGTAAGTTTTTCCTAGACTTACACACTCTGCATGTGTAGTCTATTTTTTCTGAGAAAAGGGATTTTGAATAATGTTTGAGAGCGTTCTTTTCCTCAGTGTTTCCGGTAGCACACACTGAACTAGCAGTGTTCTGTGTTTCAGGGAAGTCTATGGAAACATGAACCATATAGGGCCTTGGATAGAATCTTGTTTTAAGCCAGTAGCTCAACTAAAAATAACTTTTAAATGAAAGCTTAAAATGAAACAAAAAAATCTTTTGTCATAAACAGGAAAATAGTAGCTAAGACCCTCAGAGATCTGATTCCAGCTCACAGACTTTTATGGGACTTTCAGCTCAGAAAGAAGAGCGGAAGATAGATGTTTATTTTTCAGGTACTGGCTCCTCAGAGTGCAGTGCAGTGGGCAGGAGAGATTGTCTCTAAAAATCCAGCAGCACTCCCTCATAGCAGGAAAAGAATATTTTGCTGCGTTATTTGGGTGAAGTTGCCCTCTTCCTTTCTTAGGGTAGGCAGCTGATGGTGGGTGCTTCCACAGTGAAAAGTATCCATTTTTATTCTGCTTTTCACTGACTTTACTTGTTCATGTTACAGCCACTGGATACAGTTACACTCAAGGCACTGATCTTGCTAGAGATATCTTCAAACCAGAAGGACCTGTCAGCATCTTAGTAAATTCCAGCTTTCAAAAAAATGGCGTAATTAGTGAGGGCTTTAAAATATCTTAGGTCACTTGAAGAGAATGGAGACTTGCAAACTAAAGAGAACAGAGTCACTACTTAAGGCACTCACTGGTACCTGTCTATAAAGGTCTTAGAGTAACTCAGTCTAGAGCATAGTTAGAGACAGAGCTTGATCAGTCTCATTATTTTATACAAGCCTGGTCCCACAAGTGCTGGTCTAGACTGACATAGCCTCTAGTTTATACAACCACATTGATAATACAAAGATGTTTCACACAGGTCAATGACATACAGATGTTTAATCAAATTTTCTTAGAATTTTCTTACATTTCAGAGATGAAAAACGAGAGGCTTTGATGCAAAAAAAAAAAAAAGAATCAGATATTTTGCTGGGATGATTCTCTGGAATCAGATAGGGTGATCAAATATTGGTTGTGCTTTCTGGGGAAATGGAGGAGGCCCAGTAGCCTAACATTTCCATGCATACATTACATCTACCCGTACTAAGTGCCCTGTTAATTTCTGTTTCTCATGTAAGTGGGCAGTTCTTCTTTGTGCTACATGGAATAAAACTAAAATAGGTTAATCGTTAACTAATTATGTCAGTTGCAGCTGAACAGTCTCATGTGTTACCAACTGTAAGTAATCTAGTCTGTTTTTTGGTTTTTTGTAGGTACTGACATATTCCATATTGCTGAGTCTCCCAGCAGCAAATGAAAAATATGTATTTATTCCTCCTTTTCACTTTACCTTTGTTTTTGAAAGTCACTGGCACCAAAGATGTTATATTTGGTCATAATAATTTCACAGAATATCAAGTGGGCAACATGAACCTCATTCTCTCTGTCCCACATGGTGGGTCACTGGACCCTAAAGACATCCCCGATCGAGAGGCTGCCTGTTGGGATGCGAAGACATCCTCTTGTATTTTCACTCATGACTGTCCTCCTGGAAGTATTCAAAGTTCTAGGGAATGCAAAGTGTCTACCAACCCAGACAGCTATACTATAGAGGTGGCTCAGGCTCTTGCTGAAGAAATCAGCAACCTTACTGACGGCTTCTTCCCACATATCATCATAAACCACCTAAAGAGGTTCAAGATGGATGCTAACAGGGAAAAGGAAGAAGCCTCCTTTGGAATTCCCCAAGCAGAACAGGCCTGGGAGGACTATATGGGATTTTTGACCACTGCAAAATCACAGATGTCAGGGGGCCTAATTCTGGATATCCACGGACAAAAACATCCTGAAAGGTGGATAGAACTAGGTTACACACTTTCAAAAACTTCTCTTAACTCAGGTGTCTTTTCTGCATTGAATTCCTCAATTAGCCATTTGGCCAGTCAGCTGGTCAATGTGTCTTCTGAAACTTTGCTTGCAGGGAGCAGAAGTTTAGGTAACTATATTGAAGAACAAAATAAGAGTTATGTTTGTGTGCCTTCTCCATCCAATCCTAGCCCAAATAATGGAAACTATTATAGTGGTGGGTACATAACAAAGACTTTTGGTTCCCGTAGTTCTGGCACCATTGATGCCATTCAGCTTGAACTGCCCCAGTGGGTGAGGGCAGCTGAAGAGCGTCACAGATTTTGTAAAGCACTGGCAAGGGCTGTAATGAAATTCTGGCAAACCAACTACTGCAGCCAGTACAAGCACCAACTTCTGCCATGCTGAAAGAGGCTGTCCTGTTGATACCTTTCCTTAATAGAGAAGTGATCTGGAACAATCGAACAACTCATTCAGCTGGAATATTTAAGCCTGCAATGTAATTGTGGATGCTGGTAGAAAGAAACCATCCTGCAAAGGAATGCATCAATATAGAGGAAATCCATACTTAATACCAACAAATCCATTAACACACAGCTTTGTACTAAACCCAGCATTGAAAAGACTGCTGTAAGATGAGTGGGTGCAAGCATCACTTGCCTGTGCTTAATTTTTTCCCAGTCTCATCCTCTGTTTTGAACTGCATGATAAACAACTAATCTTCTTCTAATAAATTCTGTGCAATGCCTTAGAGGATTATCTGATCAAAGAAATTAAATGTCTCTGCTTTTCTTTTGACACTTAAGAAAGATAGTTGGATAATATCATTGTATAAAATGTTTGGGGCCAGGACCAGTTTCCATTTGGTGCTTATAAAGCCCTAGGGTTTGGAAGTAAACAGTAATTCTGAGCAATGACCGATCCAGTCTGATCTACTCCAGGTTTTTTTAATATAATAAATTAGGAAAAAAAGATCTGATAGCATTTACGGCACTGCAACTTTGTCACACTTTAAATAGCATACAGTAATGTAGTGACTGGGTGGAAGGCTGATAGATGAAGATAGCACACATGTATCAAGCATTTTTGACAGTTTTCCTTACACAATGATTCCCCCCTGAGAGCTTGTCCATTGATTTAATTCACCGTAGCATTCAACACTTCATTGTTACTGGGAATAGTACTACATTATGGATAGTGTGCACAGTGGAGAATATAGTGGCATGAACAGCCATGACTACAAGTCAACTCCTAGAAAACACTGGCAATTAATAAAGAAAACTGAAGGGAGAAGGAAGCAAGGCAGAAAAGGGTACCATTTGAAAATTAAGAACCTATGAAATCCTAGCACTGCTAAAAGTTTGGTAAAAATAAGGTATTGAGTAAATAGTCAGTTTTGAGGAAGTAAATAGTCAGTTAATAAACTGAAGAGAAATGAGATATCTGTATCTTGCAACCACAGTAAAATAATTTACGCCTGACACTTAGTAGGGACAATGCCAAAGAGAAAATATTACATTACATATGATAAAACATAACACATAGGAGCATCAAAATAAATGGGTAAGGATCTCTCTGAACCTGAACTGTGCATTTTTAATAATCTTTGAAGAATAGGCAATTTTCAGGTAACTGAGACTTCATGTAGCTTTCAAAATGATACAGACTCAGAATTGCAAGAATGTTACCTTTCATATGCTAACTGCTAAATCATGGGTAGATGAAGTGAACACAAGTAGTAAATGGCAGATCACACTTTATCTGGTGCCACTTGGTTTGTCAGACAAGTCTGATTTTAGTTTTGATAACAAGGTTGGCTAATGTGGTGGGCTGACCCTGGCAGACACTGAGCGCCTGCCCATTTTCTTGCTTGCTTCCTTACTTCTCCCAGTGGGATGGAGAAGAGATGTGGAAGAGCCAAAGTGAGAAAATTCTTGGGCCACAATGAAGACAGCTTAATACATGAAGCAAAGCTGCACGTGCAAGCAAAGCAAAACAAGGAATTCAAGCACTGCTTACCACCAGCAGGCAGATGTTTGTTTAGCCACTTCCTGGGAACACAGGGCCTCAGCACACATAATGGGAAGACAGCTTGGGAAGACAAACACTATAACCATGAACATCTTGGTTCCCTCCCCCATTCCTTGAAGATGTTATATGATACAGAAAATTTCTGGTCAGTTCAGGTCAGCTGTCCCGGCTGTGTCCCTTCCCAGCTTACTGACTAGGTGTGGGAAAAAAAGCACCTTCTTGCTGTGCTCAGCAATAGCCAAAACACTGGTGTGCTACCAACACTGTTTTATTTACTGATCCAGGACACAGCACCATACAGGCTGCTATGGAGAAAATTACATTAATCCCTGCCAGATCCAGTACAGCTGATCATAAGCATTTTAAATATACTCCCACAAAATATTTTGCAGCTACCCTTGAATCCATTATAGCCTTGTAACAAGTTGAAGGCTGGTAAATAATTGCAAGTCATTGTATATTCAGTTCATGGGAAGAATGTCTTTTCCAGAAGGTCAGCACATCAAACACCATTCAATACCAGTGATATAGAAAACCTGCTATTTTCCCCAAAATAGTAGGTAATAATATCACTAGTTATATGCATTATCCTAACTACTCACGAAGGTGAGGCACTTGGCACCATTTGTATGTTTAGCCAAAGGATGAAAATGTGTTCTGTGCTCTGTGGCATGTTGTGACATTGTCCTGGAATGCTGAAATGCAAGAAAAGATTTGCAAATCATGATGGATAATTAATTTAATATAAGCTCAGCAGGCACTTTTCTGGCTTAGAGGATGAACACACAGGAATGAACAGGCAAAAACAGCAGGGCATGTTAACTCTCTGTTGACTTTATGATTAATCTGGCAGGAAAAAAACCAGTGTAATATTCAATATTAAGAAGTTCAAACTGGACAAATCGAAGCCGAGAGAAAATCATTGGTTTTGACATAGAGAGTAACTGTCAGTAAATATACATTAAGTCAAATGGGCTTTTCAATATCTAGTTATAATCATACACTGGCTTCATTAGAATTTATTCTTTGCATGAAGGATTGGAATAGAAGTAAAGACCTGTTTTCTATATGTTCTACTTAATAATGAAATAGATTTAAATGTAATTGAAAAAAAAAACAGAAAAAATAACAAAAGAAATCTGCTAATACACTTTAATGAAGAAATGAAACTACATTTATTTGTCTTGACTCAAGCCTTCAGTGGAATCTGGATCCTTTTCCCGTCCCTTGTGACCGGACTTCCCAGCTTTGATCCTTTGAAGACCTTTAAAAAATTTCAAGAGCTAATTAACATACTGAGGTGAATAGACCAGATTTTATAACATTTTGTAACAGCACAGACAAAAAAATCTCTTTTTGTACACATAGCTTACAGAAAATGTCTGATTTCATTTTGTTGTAAATCCATTGGAGTGCCATTGGCTTCAGAATAGTTGCTCCTAATTTCACAAGGCACAAGAAGCCCTGTATTTTATTTTCTTTTCCAGGAAGAAAACAAAACACAGATTTCCAAAGTACATTAATGGTCAGAAAAATAGCATATATGCCAACTATTTGAACACTGCTGTTCCTGAGTTTTTTCTGACACACTATAATGCTGCATGTACAAGGATTAGGTCATATATATTGGAATGCAGAGTTGGAATGCAAAGTATCCTGTTAATCCCACCTAACCAGCCATGTAGGATCTAACTCTGACCCAAGTTAGTTCTAGTACTACCTTACAATACTCAAAGCTTTGGGCAAATGGGAATCAATAGGTTTGGGGCTGGTTAAAAGAATCGAGTGTGAGCAAAACATTAATGACATGAAGTTGAACAGGAGGAGTAAACATCTGCAATACTCACTGTTTGGCATGCTCACTTCAATTGGATTGTCAAGCTTCCACCAAAATTGAAGTTGGAGTTGGATAGGCAGTAATGCAAATCATGTTAGACAATTAAATTGAGAAGCAGACAATTAACAGCGGAATGTCAGAGTATGTCACTCTAATAATGTACAAGTGCTAATGGCTTCTGAGGTATGAATGCCACCACAAGAGGTAGAAAACACTTGTGCTTACCTTATATATAGGAAGAAACCCAAATACTGCACCAGCTGCTTTGCTTGCAAACTCAAAAGTTTCCAAAGGTTGGACCTAACCAAGGGAAGCCAAAGTCAGTGCATTAGTAGCTGAAGACAAAAGGTAATGAAGGCATTCTTACTACAACTGCAAGAGAAGTTTTATGTTCCCAAGACTTTTAAGGTTAAAGCCAGGTAAAGATGGAAGAGCTCCACTGATATTCAACTAGAATTGTAAAAAGTATATGTAATGAAATCTAACTCTCCTGGCTTTTGATTTTGTAGGAACCTTGAAAGAACCATTGTATGCAACCAGGGATTCACTGTTATTCTAGTATTTTCACACACCCTTCAAGAAAACTTAAGATATTTAGGTTTTCTGTTGAAGCAGAGGAAAATTCCAGGGTTTCTTTTATATGTTTAAACTATAAATGAGTTTGTGCTACCTTCTAAACTGAAATTTAAAAGTATGAAAAATGAGAATGAAAACCACAGACATTTCTTAGATCCCTCTGTTTTTGCATTTTTGTTCTAGCTTGTCCATGGAATGAGAAAGATACGTAGGGGTATTTATGGATAATTTTGAACTGAAAAATACAGTTTTATTTCTTATACATTGCACAGAAGATAAATTTTTCATATACATTAGCTACCTTTTCAGTAGCCAGAGCTCTGAAAAACTTGAAGCCGTGAGCTGCTTCCTCATGTCCAGCCTTTTCTAAATCTGAACGTGATCCAGCCAGTGACTTCAACCTGTACGTACAAGACAGAAAAAATCTGATGTTTCTATCAAAATGACCAATGAACACAATATGAACACAATATGAACACAATATGAACACAATATTCACATAATATTCTGAGTCCAAAATGAAATTATTTTGAATTAGGCTCCAAAATGAAATGATTTTGAAGTATAAATTATTTCATATCTCTTCAAAATGTAATTTATATTAGGACCTTCATAGGTGTCATGGAGTGTTTCACTAATATTTTGTCAATCCAGGTATGGCTGTCACCTGTAGAAGGCAGGAAATCTTAACATAAACACCATTTACAAGAGTCACGTCCTAACTCACTGTCTGATAATGGCTTTTCAGCATTTCTTTAAGTTCTGACTAGAACACCTGAATGTGACTTTCATAACAAAGGTGTCCTCTGCTCATATGTCTGGTTTCCAAATTTAGTCATGAGAAGTAATTATCTGGGGTGTCTGTTAGTGCAGATTAACAGTTGCCTTTATAACCAGAAAAATAAGTCAGGTGACACAAGCTAAGGAACTACAGGGAGAAGCTGAGACTATTCTTCTGTATGGTTCTATCTACCTGCTGGCATTTTTCAATCGATCTTCTGAGATGCTTGTTCAAACTGTAACCACCTATGCTGCTCAGATGGGTTTGTGCCTTTTCAAGTACGTGCGCATTTGGGGAATATATTCCCACAGCTTTCTCCTGGAGAAGTTGGCTGGTCATGGCTTGGCCGGGTGCACTGTGTGCTGGGTAAAACTGACTGGATGGCCTGGCCCAGAGAGTTGTGATGAATGGAGTTAAATCCAGCTGGCACCCAGTCACAAGTGGTGTTCTCCAGGGCTTACTGATGGGCCCAGTTCTGTTTAGTATCTTTACTGATGATCTGTAGGAGGAGATTGAGTGCACCCTCAGTAAGTTTGCAGATCAAAGCAAGTTGGATGGGAATGTTGATCTGCTGGACAGTGGGAAACCTCTGCAGAGGGACCTGGACAGGCTGGACCAATGGGCCAAGGTCAGAGGTGTGAAGTTCAACAAGGCCAGGTGCCAGGTCCTGCCCTTGGGTCCCACCAACCCCTGATAGTGCTGCAGGCTGGGGCAGAGTGGCTAGAAAGCTGCCTTGTGGAAAAGGGCCTGGGGGTGCTGGTTGACAGTGGCTGAACATGAGCCAGCTTGTGCCCAGGTGGCCAAGAAGGACAATGGCACAAAGCCACTAGCTCAGCTGGGTAGAGCATGGTGCTCATAATGCTAAAGTTGTGGGCTTGGTCCCTGTACAGCTCATTTGCTTCAGAATTGGACTCAATGATCCTTTTGGGTCCCTTCCAACTCAGAATATTCTGGGATATTCAATCTATGATATACAAATAGTGTGGCCAGCAGGACTATGGGTGATTGTCCCCCAATACTTGGCACTGGTAAGGGCACACTTCAAGTGCTGTGTCCAGTTCTGGGCTCCTCAATTCAGGAAGGATGTTGAGGTGCTGGAGTGTGACCAGAGAAGGGCAACAGAACTGGTGAAGGATCGAGAGGGTAAAGGATCCTATGAGAAGCAGATGGGAGAGCTGGCATTGTTTAACCTGGAGAAAAGGAGGCTCAGGGGAGACCTTATTGAGCTCTACAACTGCCTGAAAGGAGGCTGTAGCCAGGTGAGGGTTGGCCTCATCTCCCAGATGACAACAGGACAAGAGCAAATGGCCTCAAGTTCCACCAGGGGAGATTTAGATTAGATATTAGGAAAAATTTGTTTGCTGAAAGGGTAGCCAGACATTGAAACAGGCTGCCCAGGGAGGTGGTGGGGTCACTGTTCCTGAAAGTGTTTAAAAGACATCTGGATGTAGCACTTGAGGGATATGGTTTAGAAGTGAATATGGTGGTCCTTGGTTAACGGCTGGACTCGATGATCTTAGAAATATTTTCCAACCTTAATGGTTCTATGATTCCACAAATATATATCTGTTAATAACACTTATAACATGATTTGTTAACTGAGATCCTAAAATGTTATCTTGGTGATGAATATTGTATGAGTTATCCAATAAGTGAATTATACTACCATCACAAAGATAAGTGACTTGTCCCAAGACAATTGTCTGCATCCTGCAAAGAACAAAGCCTAGCATCTGTAAGTAACACAGCTTTTGGATGATGGTTGGCTAGCTCTCTGTTACAATATTTGGTACAGTTAATCCAGAGGAACCAAGTCACTCTTGAGGTGACAGCACACAAAGTTTGTGGAATGATAAGACCGAAACTTTCTATTGCACGGAGTGTGGCTGCTTTTTTTTCCCCAGTTCTCTAGAACACAGTTAAGCATTTCTCATTTTCTTGCTCTTTGTCTGTTGAGTTAATGTGTTTAAATGTATGATAGCCATTCTCCTTTACTGAAATATTTGAAGAATCCTCAAAAAGTAGTCACAGTTTGACACAGGCGTGTAATTTATGGAAATTCTTTCAGGTTAGCTGAATCAATGATAGTACCTTTGGTTCCAGAGATTTCAAACTCACTGCTGACTATTCAGAGAACTACAGGGGTCCTTCAAACACAGCTGAGCACTTCTCTGTATTGATGAGTTACTGTTCTGACTGCAGTGACACTTCTCATATTAGTAAGAACTCCATGGAATAATAATTATTAGCAGGATACCAAATTAAATGGGGTAACAGTAAAGCTCCTTAGAGATTTTCCATTGTCCCAAAGTGCTTTGGTTGAGAGGCAACCTAAGAATGGACATGGTATATGAAACCCTACCACTAAACAATGCATGACTTTTTAAGTCCTGAATAATTTTTTTCCATATTTGAATTGCTTTGTTACTTAAGACACTGCATGTATTGTCTCTGAAGATGCCTTCTTCAATATTTCTGTTCACTTGGTTAATCCACTAATTAATGAACCAGTGTTCCAGGACTAGAAATATGTACTTAAACTAATGGGCTAAGGCTCTCTGACTGGACTTGTAACTAACCCACATCTCTTAAGAATTCTACCTAGAAGAAAAGTTCAACACTGCTATTGAACACACATTTATGCCAGTTTCAGAATGCCATGATCTGTGAATCCTCTACTCATGTATCCATAACATCCCAGAAAATTTAAGATGACCACTTCTTAAACGGAAAGATTAAATTTGGTTTATTCTTCTTTAAGTGTTTTGCTTGAAACTATTCACATTAAGCTTTTTCAATAAATTTTTGGAGATCCATAAATATAGCAACTTTAGGAATTTGAAAGGTAACAGGCTGCTAACCTGAACAGCATATATAATATACCACCTCTAAGTAGGCTAAAAGCTGAGATAAGTATCACTATTACTGAGTTCAAACCTTGAACGTCACCTAATCCTGACTGTCACCAAGCCATAAAAATGAAAAGATTTGCCCATACTGTTTCAAAAACCATATTTAAAAAGATTCTTCTGAATAACAAATAGTACTAATTTTTTTCTGACCTTCAGATGAAAGGTGTTTTTAAAGCATATTTTCAAAACTGTTCCCCCAATCATACATGTATGTAAATGTATGAGATCTTACTTGTCTCTGTCCAGAATGAGAGGATATATAACCTTCTTCTTTTTCATATGTTTGCTCTCCCCTTTAATTATCGCAGAAAAATCATTTACATCAGAAGGCAAAATCAACCGACTGGTATCTGATAAGTCAAACTTCCTGGCTTGTCCAAAGTAACCAAAATAGTATCCAGTCCCAGCATGCCAAAGCCTACAGACACAGTAGAAGCAGTGCCAAAGGACAGAAAAGAAAAATGGATATTTTTAGAAGTGGAACGAAATGACATAATATTTGTGTACATTATCAAGTTCTGCAGCACTGTTCTAGAGTTCAGTGTGCTAGTCATAAAAAACATCAATGAGATTGTTTTTATAATTTCAATAATTTGAGAGTGAAAAAAAAATTCAGAAGGTTGTTGTAAAAAAACAGAAAAAAACCCAGTTCACGTTTGTATTTATGAAAATGTAGAGTAAATGTACCAAAATCCTGAATTGTTCCTGCAGTAAAGTGCTGCCACCAGAGCAGGATATACACAAAATTTCTTCATTTATACTTCCAGAAAACAAAAAGAAACCCCTTCATTGTTAGCTGAGAAGGAATTATAGTTGTCTATGAAGTATCTTCAAGCTTCCATGGTCTAATTGCATACACATTGATTGCCATGCTTAGGATCTATGTCAATTTAACAAGTACTGAAAGGTAAAACAGGATTAGAACAGGAGGTAATTTTTAAAATTATGTAGCCATTACCTATGTGTTCAAAGTAAAGCAAGGACTGAAAGAAAATGACAGTCTGCAAAAGATCTGACATCTGGAGACATGTTACATTAAAACAAGTTTTTTGTGTGCAAAACAGAAAATGTACCCAGGGTTTTACTTTATTTAAGTTCTAGCCTATATACAAGTGCAGAAAAGAAACTGGAACAAGAAAATGAACTTTGAAGATAGCTCAACTGATTTGCCACAGCAGTAAGAAGTGTTAGTCACTTTATACCTGACTGAACCATCAATGGATGCTGTCACTACCACATTTTTCTCCTCTTCAATAAATAAGTCAACCACTTCAGTAGCATGTGCCCTCCAGCAGAGCTCCTCCTTTATTTGCTGAGGGGAAAAAAGCAACACAACCACATTTGAGGCAGTTCTGTACTCCACCATGGTTCCTAGCTTAGTGGATTTATCAGCATGTCTTTTGGAAAATTAGGAGAGGTGAAAAAATAATCCCTCCATGAAACAGTCTGCAAATGGCATATGGTAGAAACACCACCCAGGGGACATGGATAAATTAATTCTTAATATACCTTCTTAAAACACAATTAAATAATACTAACACCATTTTACTTATGTTTTTCTATTTTGTTTTTCACAGCATCAGGTTATTATTTCAAGCACAAAACATGATCTTTATATGCAGAAAACATTTTTATCCCTGTAGAGCTCTGCATTTTTTTTTTCTGTTTGTCTGGGTATACTGTTCAAATTAAGAAGATCGGAAAGACAATTCCTTACATTTTTCCTATTTCGTGAATCTTCTAAGAATGAGGCCACGTTCCAGCAGAAAATATATCCTTCTGTTGCAGAAAGGAGAAAGCAAAACATCAGTAAGTTTCTTTAGTGCTACACCTGCTCTTGTTGCTGCCATTTACTCTCAGTAGACACTGGGCAGAACGAAGCAGAGAACACAGGTCAGTTAGTTTACAGTGAATATAACTATCTTATTGTCAAGCTCAGAGTAGAAATAATGGACTGTTCATTAATATGCAAAGGAAACACATATGCAAGTTGTGAACAATGTGTCATTAACTGGATAGCTTTGAAATGGAAGTAAAGTAAGGTTTTTTCTTTAAATTATAGGTGAAAAACAAGAGTCATCTTGTCAAGACAGTTGTCTATTGCACAGCCAAGGTATGAAAACTTCCTGGGGATTACACTGGTTTTCAGTCCTGGTAAAACAGACAAAGTTTAATTAATTGTATACATAATGAATGCTTAATGCTTTTCAACCTTTTAGTGCACTCATGTGAAACTAGAATCAAAGAACCACTTTCCTTATCACCCACAACTGCTCTGTTTCCTGTCTAGGCTCCCTCTCTCCTGATGACATTGCCTGTTTTCATTTCTACAAGACAGGAATATTTTGTGTAATTCCAGCTTTCATACCAGTCACATCTGATTTCTAGGACTGTACATTTGCAAGCAAGGGAGGAGGCAGGCAGAGAAGCTGATCTTTTTATAAGAAGGGAAAATCTGTAGTGGGGAAAGGAAATTGGTAGCAGCACTGCAGATAAAAGAGTGTGGAAAGCATGAAAAGCAAATGCACAGTGACACAAACACAAAAAGGCAAAGGGAGAGTATCAAATGAATAGGTAGTAGGGTGGATACTTTTCCACAATTAATTGAAATCCTGTTCAGTGCATGCTGCCTTTCTGAACTCATTTACTCATTTGAGTTGGAGAGGAGTGGAAACTCATAATTTTCAGTATAAAAGTCAAATTATTGCTCAGTTTTGAAACAAAAGGGGAAAAATCCCTTGCTCCATCCAATATCTGACCACATAAGAGCAGGAAGCTGGCAGAAAACAGTTACAGTATGTATTTTAAAAGAAAAGTGGCACATTATGACAGACAAAGAAATGGAAAATTGCCACGGTGATTCCAAAGGTTTGAAGAAGAATCAGACAGCAGATAAACTTTCGAACATTCTGCCAAAGGAAAGCCAGACTTCATGTGAAATTAAAGGTTTAGCAATGAGCTGTTAGCATAGACAAGTGCTTTTCCCACATAGCTGTGTACTGCTGGAGCCATGCCTGTGCACTCCATATCATTGTTTGAATCACAGCTCTTGGTACAGCCCAAGCTGCAACTTTTTATTTAGTATTATTACTGTGGAATTGAAATTTTTGCTTGTTCTTCATAGTAATCTTTGCCCTTGGGATCAATATCATGATTTAGATGGAAACTATATTCAGGGCATGTGAATGAAGAAAATTTTAATGTCTTTTATGAAAACAATTCTACTGATGACACTGTAACACTAAGCTTTAATCTACCATCCTTTTATAAAACAAAACAACTTTTACAATTATTTAATTATAGCTTTGATGGAAAAAACATGGCAGCACTTGGATCATCGTTTCCACATTTCTGGCACATTTACAGCATGATATTTTTTTGTCCTACTGACTGTCCTGAACACAATGACTAACATGTTTACTCACCTTTACTGCCTGTCAAAAGAATTTTAGTGAAGATGTCTGTACACAGTGCTGTCAGAGGACCTGAGGGATGCTCTGAAAATGGCAGAAGTTCTTTCATCAAGTTTCCCTAAAACAAACAAACAAACAATCAAACTAACCCCACCACATATTTATCTTATAATACCTACATTAAAAATATTAATTCATCAGAATTTGAGTGCTATTGATTTTATCTATTCAACATTACTGAGCTCATATCTATTTAGAAAGCTGCTAAGAAGTTAATGATGAATGACGAAGATAGCTGTGTATTCTTCTAGATTATTTCTTGTATGTCAAAAGGACAAGTTATTTAATTCTTCAGGCAAGTCAGTCTAGTTGTACCTATCCCTACTTCACCACTTACCCCTCATTTGCTATGGATTAAAGTTAGTAATGCCCCTCATTTGCCAATGAAATGTTGTTTTTTGCTGCAAATAGCCCATAATGTCTCCTTCACCAATTTGTTCTATTTTTCAAGTTAGCACCAGTAGACTTTCTCCATTATTGCCTCTTCAGGACTGGGAGGATGGGAGGATGGGAGGATGGGAGGGAGAGGGCTGGGAGGATGGGAGGGAGAATGTCTTGCTGACAAGGAGATTATTATTTTGTCATCCATGTAATGACGATGACAATCATTCCAGTGATGACACCACTGGAATATGAACTTGGAGATTTCTATAGGAATCTAAGCACACTGGTATATCAACTGTGAAGAAAACAAAACCCAACAAAGTTCACACCTACTATACTTGGATACATTTACCATCATTTTATATTTTTGCATAAAACATCTGCAAGGTTACCTCACCATCTTTCTGAAAAATTCTTCCCACAACTGGCTTTAGTTGGGATTCCTGTTAAAGCCTTACATGGCTGACGTTTTATGATCACTTTCTGCCACAATGCCCAATATTACCGATCAACCAATCATATCACGGTACTTTCCCTTCTTGCTGTATTTACTTTGTGTATCTTATTTAGAGTAACATGATGTCTGGAAAGTCTTACAGATCTGAGGTGATATGACAAATAAGCCTTTGCCATTTGGTTGCATGACTGGCTTTTCAAGCCCATAACAGTTGTAGATGTTATGTGTTAAGACACTATTCTTTCCTGTTTTGTTACCCCACTAGTGCTAGCTGGCTTGTACAAATTTGCAGACATATTTATCCTCTTCTGAGAGTAGAACACTCTGCCTTGCCTATCATCCTTTCCTAGAAGGTAAATGTTGTGGGTGAAAAATCAAATTCTAGACTTTCACATAAATTTAAGAGTCAGTTTGTTATAATTACTTCAAATCATGTTTCCTTGTTTTCTGCATGCCATTAAGCCCTGCTACAGTTACTAAAGCAGAAATAATTTGTGTCCATTGAAGAAACTGATAACCAAAGTTGCAATAAATATCTGCTGCTGCAATTGCTAGTTAAAGAGCAATTTTCCAAAGATTAGTGGAATTATCTCGCTGTTCCAGTCCCTTCCCAGAGACATTCAGTTGGCTACCTGAATACTCCATAGGCGGATACAGCTACTTTCATGAGCAGATGCCAGTAGAGGTGATCGTCCTGCTCTAGCCTTCAGCAACTGTACATTAATCTCCGGATTTTGGGTGTTCTCACAGCTAGTTGTTTCTTCTGCTTTGGAACACAAATGATCATATATTTTCTCAAAAGATTTTAGTATTGCTTTTCAATGCACAGAGATTACATAACACTAGAAAAAGAATTATATTTGAAAATAAAGCAAAACCGTTAGAGGTATAGATAAAGATAACTGAAAAGAAATGGGAACAATCTTCATTATCTTATCTAAAGAAGCCAGAACTATTGCTCAGTGAGGTAGGGGAACCTTATTTAGAAGAGAGCCATAGATTTTACAGGAACTACAAGCACAAGTGAGAGTGGAGGAGGAGTGCAGGACAGTGGTCATCAGGACAGCTGCCAGGCAGATGTGCAGCCTCTGCATGAGGCTTCTAGAGATAACAATAAATTCAGCAATGAAATTTAATAACTACATGACACTTAACAATTCTGGAATCATAGATTTCTATACTTCTCCAACTGAAAACTTTTGCTAAATGCAAGGGGATGGTCACAGATACTCTTTCTTAGTTTCTGCTGTGACTTTTCCAGAGCTGGAGATGCTGGCATGACCTTCATAGACATTCAGTGGATGCAAGATCTAATGTAAGTATCTGTTTCATTGGCCAACTACAAGGTTTAGGAATATTCTGGTTTTAGGGCATGCTTTTTTCCCCAAATAAATTGATCTTAAATCCATATTGCAGATGATCAAATTTCTTATTATTGGGAAATTCTGCTTTCCAGCAGAGGATTTCTAAGGGATTCAGAAGAATCTAGAGGATTTATTTCTTGCAAATTCACCAACTAATTTGCACAGCTTTAACTCTTAGGCACTAGGCTCTCTCTTGATTATGATTTTTAAAGGACAGATACCATAATGAAGAATTTTCTTTCTAAAATTTCACCTTCAAAGCTTTTGTCTGTGAGGCCATTTACTGATGCTTGACTCAAGTTGGCTCTTGCTATACTATTTCAATAATTCATTGCTTGAATATTTATGTAGAACAAAAGTGTGTTTAGTTGACATGCCCAAACTCTGAAAGTGTTATCATGTTGATTTGGAGGAAAAAAGTAATTAAGGTCTTGCATATCCTGCATCCTGGCCTGGCTTTTGGGAAATAACTGCAAATCAGGAGGGAGAGGAAGATGATGAGATCTGTCATACACATACAAAAGATAGCCCAATTACTCTAAACAAAGTTTTCCAGACAAACTGACAAACTCAGTTCCTAAAATAATCTGGGCAGAACTAATGGATCAACATCAAAAAGAATGAGAAACATCTTTCCATACCTGTTTTTATTTCAGTATTAATTTCACCACTTTCCGCATTTTCCTAAAATAAAGGAATGAAATGTAAGAGAATTATGAAGTGGAATTTGGGTGTAACTACAGAACAGTTCACTAGTTGAAATTGTAAGAACTTATTTTTTTAGTTCGATTATTCAAATATTCTTCCAATTTCCACTGAGTATAAACAAGAAACAGTTTATTTGAAGAGAATCAACAGATGAACAAATCATAAACAAAATTAATGGGAATTTAGGAGCATGTTAAATCTAAATTTGGCTGAATAGCCTTAATTTCTTAAGAACTCAATCTTAAGTCAATCACTTACAATTGTGAATGTAACCTAGATCTCTTTGAGAGTGTCATTCAGAACATGCATATAGTCTTGTTACTGCCTTGAGCAAAAATTAACAAAGTGTATAAATACATTTATACATATATAAACATTTAGTCATGTCTGCATTTTCAGTAAGATAATTTTCACAAATCCTCATTTGTGCCTTACCACACAGGCTTCTGAGGATCCCCAAGGCTGACAGTAATCAGTATACTGACCTCAGAAATTGCCAAGTCAAATAAGGCAGGGAAAACTCTGCGGCCACGGAGAGCTTGAGCTATCTCAGTGAGGACAAGTCACTTAAATCTCATCCTACACATTTATATGTAAGGCTTGATGCATGGGACTTTCAGGGATCTTTTTAAAGGCTGCAAATCACTTTCCATTTGTTATTCTAACAACGATACAGCACAGTGTATTGGGTACTGGCACTTAAGCAGGTGTTTGCTTGGGAATCTATCCAAGTGCCATGTTCTGCTGAAACAACATGCTGGTAAGAATCTGAGAGGTAGCAGGATTTTTCTCTTTTTGCCTACTACAAGTATGGCATGTCCTTCTAGCATAGAAGGGGAAAAAATGTCAAAAAAACCCATAATGCTATCCTTAGCAAAAATATACAGATTGAGACACTGGTACAGTGATGGCAAAAAAACCCAAACCAAACCAAACCAAACCTAAAAAAAAAAGAAAAAAGAGATACTTGCATTTGAAAGAATGTATCCATGCAAGTGTGGCCGCAATGTAGAAGTGGTTCTGCTTTTATTCAAATACTTCATAATTTGTCTATTTTACCTTCCCCCTTGAATCCTTGTATACCCCCATTCGAAAGTCAGAATTGCTACTGATAAGTATCTGCCAAACACTTTGATAGTCAGCTATTCCATGTGTCACAGAGCCAGCTGATTAACATAGGATTCTTAATGCACCACCACAGTCATTTTAACAAAGCTAAACAAAGTTAATTTCTTCATAATTCTTGATACTTAATTTTGCGGATGGTGTTATGGAGGGATTTTAGTAAGTCCCAGTATTTTAAAAGCAAAACCAAAAAGCAAACATAAACTTGTTTTGAATGCTACCAAATCCATGAAACCACCATACCTACCTCATGTGGGTCCAAAGAACTTTCCTTGTTCTCTGGAGTGGGACTGGCATCATTCCTCACAGAAGGAGTAGGGGACAGGGAACTTCTTTTCCTGTGTGAAAGAAATTATTGAAGATCACTGACATTCTTAAGATACTATATGATATCTGGAAATCAACATTACCCAGCATTTAAGGCATAATAAAATGCTACTTGAACTGATTAGACTGATTAGAGTAAGGGTTATTGGTTTTATTTTTTTTTTAAGTAACTAGGCAATATCTGCATATTACACAGCCTCTCCTGGCAGGAGTTTTGAGCTAATGAAATCCATAGTAAATGAAAACATTGGTATTCATCCTTAAGCCATGAAAGGGAAAAATTAACTGCATGCCAATGGCTTGTTCCCTTTCATTTTACTTAGTACTTTCTCTGCAAATACTTTTCAATTAATTATAGAAACTTATTCTTAAATTGTTATGAAAATCCTCAGTAATGAGGTTTTGTGGAAGAAAATAAGGCAAAAATGGATGTGATCTTCAATGGTTTTGTTTCTGAGCCAAGAAAAGTTCTGACTGTGTTAATAAGTGGTTCTTGCAGATAACACACTAATGTCACTGCTGCTCTGCTTTTGGCAAGAGTATATGAATAATTGGGATAGTTAGAAAGTATGCAGCTGGGGTAGTCCACTTAAGTTTGGTCAGGTGGCCATAACTTTGCAATTTTCAGTGTTTGATTTTACAGATTTGCTATCATGCTTGAACATTTTTGTGTGTGTATGATCACAGTCAAATTTATCAAGGTATCTTCCCAGAACATCCTAAGACTGTATGATTTTCCAAGTCATTGTAGGATCCTCCTGTACAAGAATAGTAAAAGTTTATCTTCATTCATAAAAAAAAATCTATTTATGAATTTTAATCACTCCTTTTTTTATTTAGCTAGGATTTCTTAAACTAATCATTAAGTAATAATATCAAAAAGAGAATTTATGTTCAATTAAGTAGCACTGATATCAAGTAGCATAAGTTTCTTGAAGATTTTAAAGAAACACAAGACTGTAAATTAGCTTAATGGTTCACAAGAGCAAAAAAGCTGTCTAATTGCTAAAAACTTAAAGCTGCATAAGTATTTAAGCCATACTGAATCCTTTTGGCTACCATTTCCTTTGCATACCATTGGAAGACAAGTGTTTCTGAAGTGATGCACAAATGCAATGCCTTTCTTTCAAAATGTGCATATTTGGCTAAAATTCTCTTTTTCATCCAACACTACCAACCTAGAAGCCTCTAGCTTATTTTAAGAGGAATCTTGTGGCTACACACTTCGATGAGCTTGCCTCTTTGCTAAGAGTATCTAAAAGCAGGAGGATTTTGTCAGATTTAAAATAAAGAAAAAGCCTGCTGCCACACAATTGTCTCACAGAGATAAAAGAAGTTATGGTACACTGGAAAACTGATGCTGGCCAAAAGCTATCTTCTGTTGAATTCTTCAACATAATTGAGATTTATGAGATAATTTAGAGGAAAAAAGGAGAGCTGAGTGGAAAAAATAACACAACATATTGTTTGACAAGCATTATGAAAGTTTAAGAATGCATACAGCTAAGCTGTATAGACCTGAACTGATTAAATACAAATAAAATCTCAATTTAAATAATCTATCTTGGAGAAACATTACATCATTTTACTACAACAAAACTCCAAGTGACTGTGCCTGTCCCCAATTAAGATAAAATGCACAGTTACCTGGAAAAGGAAACACTGTGTACAAGGAATAATATGGCATTGACTCCGGAGACTTGGCTGTCTTCAGTAGTTTTACGCCTGAAAACAAAGATATTTTTACAGGATATGTCAGATGGGTTGTGTACTGTTCCAGATAATGTTTCACATTTAACTTGTAATTAAAAAATTAAACTTTTAATGTCCTGGAATGCATGCCACTTAAAGTTTCAGACAGTTTTTCAGAATCAGTTAATCAGTTATGATGGTTTAATGTCAGTGGAGAAGAAATACAGAATGTGCCTGTGCCAGGAAAAACAGGTACCTGATGGAATGATGAAAATTTCATTCAGCCAGGTATTTTCTTGAGGATTAGTATTTAAGAGGAAAGTGAAGTAACGTAACTAGCTAAGTTAATGTTAGCGATGTACCTTTTTCCTGGCTCTCAAACAGTGATGTGAACCCTGGGTAAAGTACTCTCCTTGCATTGACTTTCCTGCCTTCCATGCATCAATATGAATTGGCTGCCTCATATATGGGGAAGCAAATATAAAGGAAGAGCCACTGTCTGAACTGCAGTAAAGTTTTGATTCTTTTCCATGGTACAGAATGCTCATCTCAGTTTCTCACAAACTTGCCAATTTTACACATGAAGGATGAAGCGGAACTCTTGGGTAGGATAGTTTAATATTGACTCTGTATGGTCCTAAAAGACATGTATTCTTTCACTAACACAGGAATACTGCTATGCTGCTCCACTCAGTCTAATCATACATATTACTGTTGTTCAGTTTACTGATGTAGCAGCTTAATGGGCATAAGAATATCTGGAACCATCCTATGCTCACTCTTTGTCACTTTCTCAGAAAGATCTTTACTCTCAGATCTCCAAAATCACATCAGGTTTCTCCTCATTGAATGTGACTTCTGGTCTTCTAGGTATGGACAGTGATACTGATAATGTAGAACATCTGTCATTATCATCTGAAGTAGCATTACTTCCAAATGTCCTCCCAAACACAAAACTTCCAAAATAAAGGATGTTTCTACAGTTCAGTAGCAGCCTCTAGTCAATGACTAGTGATTTATATAGTGAAAGTTTCCTTCAGTGGCAGTGCTGAGTTATGTTAAAACATTATTTTTAATTACATCATGCCTTTCGCAAATGACTCTCCTGATCACTTCTCCTACCTGCAATGTCAGGACTAGCTAGCAAAATAATTAGAAGTGGGAGGGAGGAGGGCCCACATAAACTGCTACTTTAACTCCTGCTTGTAAATCACCCTTTATATTTGGGCATATTGGAATTTCCAGTATGCCATTTGAAAAGTTTGTATGACATACTGGAGGTCAAAAGGCATGAAAGTAATACTTACAGGCATTGCACAGAGGCAGTTTCAAAATCCCATAAATTTATTTCACCATTTGCACTTCCTGTAGCTATCAATCTGCCTCCTTCTTCTTTTAAAATATCAAAACACTTAATATCCACAGAAGATAAAAAAGTCTATAAAGAAGATTAAAAGAAAAAATTGAATAGGAGTAAGAGTAGGACACTATAGACAGAGAAATATTTTAACTGTTAATCGAACAAAATGCCTAAATTGACAGTGTCTACAACAACTGCATATGGGATGCTATTTTAATATTATTGTATTTGAGCTACGTAGAAGCACCAGAGGAAACAGGGGGTGACAGTATTGAGAGACTCCCTGCTGCAGAGGACAGAGGCCTCCAACCTGACCTGCTTTTTACAGCACAGTTGCAATTTGAGCATGTGAAGACAGGTGTAAGGGCTGAAGATTAATCAAAAGTAGGTATCTGTGGAGATATTCTAATCAAGTTAAAGGAAGAAGTCACTGAACAATTTCCATAAACATCATCCACACCTGTTTCACAAAGTTAGTGAAATTTCACAAAGTTAGTGAAATTTTACAAGACAACTTAAGTCTTGTGGACTATTCAAGTTAAATAGAATCATAAATTGAAACATAAATTTGACATTTTGTTTTACCAAAGTAGTAAAGAGGAGAAAATGGAATCACTCTGATACTCCGCTTGATCTTTATGTGCCACTACTACTAAAGGTCAGCCTAGCTATAGGAGGAAAGACATCTCATTTCTAAAGGTATTTACATGAGAACCTCAGCTTACTATATTGTACAGGAATGTGCAGTTTATGTTCAGAGCAACTCCTTAATTCTGGTGATAACCATGCAATGGACTTCTAGGAAGATAGAGCCCTTAGAAACAGTTACTTTCTTACATTATTTATTCTGTGTATTTATTTCAGTGTACTGAAAAGTTTGGAATCACAGAAGCATAGAATGTGCAGGGTTGTAAGGGACCACAGTGGGGAATAATTATTTGGTTATTGTCCTGTTGCTAAAACATTAAGTCCTTGTGAGCACAGCAAACATTTTATTTTCCAATCTTCTGTAAATGATGTGAAACTTTGAAGTGTTTCTCACCTCTGTATCATTTTTCATGGAAGTGGTGTTACATAGAAGTCGAATCTCTGGAAAAAAATCCTGTGTTTTTAAGGAGCTAGGCTTCAGTGACAGATATACCACTGGATTCCTTCGTGGAAATGGCACTATCTCAGGAAGCACCCATGTCACATATAGATCTGTTTGAGCTGAGTCACCCTGTTAAAATAACTGACTTAATGAAAGAGGAAGGAAAGGATTTCTCTATTTAGAACGAATTATAGCAAGTATGTATCAAAAGCTTGTTTTCTTTGACAAATTAAAAAAACTGTTACAGGTATTAACTAGCATATGCCTAAACTGCAAACTGAGGCTTCACCTAGACATATTTCAGCTCCCCTTAAATTACCTGTTGTTATATTAGAAGCCGTGCAGCTGTGGAATTCAGAGCTATTGATTTTACTCACGTTAACGACCTCCTTAAAGAAAGTTGTCTCCTTAGTTTTAGCTGCTTATTTCACAAACATTGTTACTCTCCATTTAATGTCTACCAAAACATCCAGCAAAAGTGATGGTTGTTCCAGTTGTGTGAGAAGAAAAGCTACAGCTCAGCTAAAGCCCTGAGTCTCTGATTCTTCCCCTGGAAGCAACTGGGAGTTACTTTGATGTTTTCCCGACCATAACAAATTCACTCCAGTATCTAGTTCCTGCTCTAACATTGATATTTCTGTCCATTTTGAGAAGTGTTACTGAAATCAGCTCCTTAGGTTTGCTACTGTTTTCACAGATGTCTTGAGCTGCAGAATGAAGCAATAATTAAGATTTTAGTAAATCTTATGCTATTGAGTTAATCAAAGAAGAAATACCTTTAGGGAAGGACTAAAAATTGAAAGATCTATAGTAGAGTCCTGCAAACGATGAACTGTTTTGGGCTGCTACTCCCGTTTACCTTGCTTACTACTGTATTTAAACCCTTTAAAAAAGCTAATAATAAAACAACCTGTATTTCTCATTATCACAAAAACATTTGTGGAAAAATGTAGTTCTGCAAGTACGTGAAACAATATTTATCTACTTAGCTTCATAAAGACTTGGAGGAGATTCAACTCCTCACCAACCTGTTTGTCAAGGGGTACATTTACATCATTTACACTTAATGGATTGTTAAACAATTTCAGTAATAACACTGAGGATCAAGTGGTGTGATGCAGTATTTCAAAAAAGTCTAAATAACAGAAGAAAACACTGTATAAAGCAGCTTTTCATTAGCAAGCTCAAAAGAATAAATTATTTACTAGGATGAGAACCTGTGTATTTTTTTTTTCTCAAATATATCATCTGTCTAAACCCACATTTCCTACCTTGCACATAGCAGCTTTAAATTTTTAGAAGAATTTTTTCCCAAGTTAAACATTCCAATTTGAGGAATGGTATTCCACAGAAACATAGTTTGTTTGAGAAGTTAACCCATAATTATTGTAAGTTGTGAATGCATCCTGTTAGTTTCAGCTGAAAGGAACACAGAGTAGATGCTCAAAATCAAGCCACGCAAGTAAATCTGATTTATTACTGCCTTGTTTCTTTGCATCAGTTCCTACAAATCCACTGTCTTAATCTATTAATTTTAAACAAAAATAAAATCAAATAATCTTTTCATCAAAATATTATCTTAAGAAGCTCTTTAAATAGACTAAACACCATCTGTAGTAACAACACCAACACTTTAAAGCCATTACCTCAAAGGATCTGTAACTACTGAAACCTCAAACTACTGAAAAAGCAAACTCAAGCAAAAAATTACGAGAATGTTGAAAACCAGTGATGGACTAATAAACATTTTAACACTAGACAGAAGGGCAAAAGGCAAAGTTGATTACATTGAAAAGGTAGATTGTTCCTTGATATTTTGTAAAAGTTTATCTACGAATTAATAAAAAAGTCCTATTTTACATCAGAAATGAGGGGCTACCAAATGAAATTAGGGGGGGAAAAAAGAAACATATTTGAAAAACCTGAATGATTTTTAGCTTCCCTCTCTGCTCCAAAACAATAACTGCATGTTGACCCTTATCAGCCTTCAGATATACTATCTTCAGCACACGATGCTCATCATCGCTGTGTTGCACTAAAGGCAAGGCTTTAACTTCTTGCCCGCTTTCAAACTCCCAGATTTTCACTGTTCCTACACAGGAATGACAAAAATGTAGAAAAAAGAATGAACTTTTAGCAATAACCTGTGCTGCAAATCCAGAATCTTAAATAGGATCAAACAGGGAAAAGAGAAAAAGAGAAAATCCAGTTTGAGGTCAAGAGCTAGGTCACTGGTCTTTCAAAAATTGTAACCGTGTGTTTCTTAGCAAAGCAGCTGTAGGCACAAAAAAACTTAACAGAAAGCATCACTGTGTTCTCAGTTTTTCCATGTCTATTTTTTTTGTGCAGCCCAGGATAAAAGATCTCTGCTTATCTTACTTCCTACAGTTTCTGAATAACATTATCTGAAAGCAGTCAGTGTGGGCTATCTGGCAGATGACTTTGGATTCTGAGCGACAGCAATGAGGAGAGGGACCTGATGGCTGGATTTATCCCAGAGAGCTACTGGGGAGAAGGAGCTATGGAATTTTCTTAAGTAGGGCAATTAATTACACGTGGCTTTTCTTTTGTAAGACTGACAACATTCACCTTCTGTTGTGCTCTTAAGATCCAAATGGGTACAGTTTCTGCTCCCAAGTAGAAACAAGAAATATTAGCCAGTATGTTGTGTGGAAAAAGCTATAATTTCCTCTTCATGTGAGGCAGCTTTCATAAGTTTCACATATTTTAGAAATTCAGGTGTGTACTCTTGAACATTTTAATGTAAGAAGAATTATTTTTTCATGTTAACAGCTTATAAAATAATTAAAGCTTCCTGCACAATTCAGTGTGCACTTGTGCATTGTAGAGGTCTTGTCACATTACCTAAAACTCATGCACCCTTAAAAACAGACATGAAAAATACAGGAATTATCTATATCTATATCATCTATATCTATATCTATATCTATATCTATATCTATATCTATATCTCTATATCTCTATATCTATCTATCTGTCTATCCATCTGTCTATGTCTTCTAGTGTTCAGTGACTTCCAACACTATAAAATTGACCTTAGAGGCTAGAAAATTTAAAAGCTACTATTCTTCATCTGCAGCCATTTAGTTCTAGATCTAGGTCCTAAGTATTATGAGGAAACAACCTTTCAGACCAAGAACTTTGAAGACAGTCTTTCAAAGAGTAACAGGCTAAAAAAGAACCAGAGCCCAAGCAGCCCAGAATAACATTTCTGTGAACCACCTATCAAAGAGAACCCAACCAAGACCCACCCTGTCCTTCTACAGACTGACAGCTGTGCAATCAAAATTAATTCTGTCACTGAGACAGTCAAGGCAAAGAGTTCTGTCTGCTAATGTAATATGCCATTTTAAAAAAGATGGGTAATAAAAAGCAGTAAAAGTAAAACGAAAAGGTAGTAATTATTTAATTGCTTTACCATCACATGCCCCAGTAGCAAGATAAATCCCATTTCTTTCAATGGCTGCACAGGTCACCTCAATATTCGGCCCATGTGCATCTTCTATTTGATATATTGGAAATCCTGTTTCCAGGTCCCAGACCTGAAAAAATAATATGATAGTTATTTTTAATACATCCTCTAAAACTAGTCACAGAATGTGTTCTACTGTAATAGGAGAAATTATGGCCAATAGCAAATTTTTTTACTGAAACACCAGTGTATTTTCCCTGAAAATGTCCCTCTCTGGGGAAGCCACCCAGGCAAGGGGAGGCTCTATTTTTTACGTATGCTATGATAAAGACTCTTATTAAGTCAGAGAGATTGACATTAAATATAAAGTATTTTTACAGTTTGAAAGCAAAGAAATTTAACTAGAAAGAATTGAGTTATAGTTTCTGTGCAGAATATACAAACGAGGCTTTTCATAAACATTTGGTCCAAAAACGTAGAAACAGCTCTCTCTGATCATTATTGAATCCTTTTAGAAATTTAAGCAACACCTTTTAATGAAATACCAATACAGAATTTGGTCACTCTAGTGGGATAGCTCAGATTCCACTGGATTTACTGAGTAGCTACTGATTTCATATGCACTGGAATCTGATTTTCTGTAGCACTAAGTGCTCCAAATTATCTTGTGATTGTAATAGTGTTGCAGCCATTGTGATCTAAGGAAGGCAGGGTTTACAGTGACAAATAACATCTTTAGAGAGAGCATAAACTGAACAAACCATTACACAAACAAGCCTTTCTCCACAGGAATACCATGCATCACCAACTGACCCAATAAAAGATGCTACCTCTCTCTACAAATTTTGCCATCTAATGTACCAACACCTGGTGAAAACTACAGGTTCTCAGTACCTCTTATGATTATTGTAGCACTGTTAAAAAAGGAAAGTTGGATCTTCTGAACCCAAATGGCTACCACTTCTTTGGACCCCAAAAATAGCCACAAAAACAACACTTTGAATAAAAAATACTAGTAACTTATAAAATTTCATGATAAATTATTCTGAATAAAAAAGCTGAGACTTTTATTTTTCAGTATAAAGGGTGACAACTTACACTCACCTTTAGTATTGACTCAGTGCAAATGCTGAGAATCTGATGAAAAGTGCTGTTATAAAGCAGAACATTGAGGCTCTTCTCATGCGACTGAGGCAACTCTTTTGATTCTTGTATCACATTAGCTAGGGGATAAATATCAATGACATCTGAACCTGCACAAGAGAAGTGAGAATAAATACATTTTGTGCATAATTACTTTTCCTAGAAATTAAAAGATTTCATGTAAACCATTGGGTTCATATGAGTTATTCTGGTTGGCATGAAATGGAATGAACCCAAATACATAAAACTCTAACTGGGAGATCTATTACTCAAATAAATTCTGGTTTCTGCTTTCTTAGAGATAAAGCAATTCTATCTGCAGGCAATGATGATGTCTTTCCAGTACCTTCCTTTATACAGCACTGCAGTTCTGAATGGTGTTTTCCAAACACCTTCCAGTGCTCTCAGATCAGGGGTTGCAAAGACAGAGGCAGATGGGGACAATAAGACAAAAGAAAGGACAAGGTCTGTACAGTGCTCTCAAGCCAGAGTGCCTATGCAGTCTCCCATTGCAGCTCCAGTATCCCTGCCCCGGTATCCCTGCTGATCTACCAGCAGAGGAGCAGCAGTGAGCACAGAGCAAAGGAGGAAATTGCCTAATCCTTGGCATAAATCCAGGTGCAGAAGCCAGCAGCTTGGAGACAGGCACAGAAGGAAAGCTATATTCAAATGAAGCATGAAGGTGAGCTGTGATTTATGAATGTGAGTGAATTACTAAGTGAAAATCTCCTCTGTGAAGCCAGGTACATAGCAATGAGAATGAATTCACTCATATATAGCCTCAGTCTCTTGCCCTCTTCAGGGACAAGGAAACATTCACTTAGGCTTTTAATGGAATCATTAACAGAGTCTAGGACCAGACTTTTACAAATATTTAGGCACTTACAGAACCATTGTTTATAAGGGCAAATTACTTCATTTTGTCAAGGAGTGACCTGTATAAATTCCCGACATTGCTAAGCCTTGAAAATCTCACAAGCATAAATTTGAAATGAAGACAATATCTGTATCCTTTAGTGATTAAAAAATTCAGTAGAAACCATCAGGTCATGGAAAACAAAATGTTTCACATTCATCTTCTCAGATCTGACAAGCTTTGCAAGCTTTGTCCCTTGTTCCTAATCCAAGGACAGAAAAAGCTGTCTCCAAAGATAATTACTTTATTTGCCTGGTACATGTCAGGCCTCTACAGCCTCAGAACAAGTTCAAAGCTGTCTTTTTTGTGACTGCGTCTCTGGAGCAGACAAACCCTGCCAATTTCAAGAGTCTCTGCCATAGATGTGAAAGGCTAACATGCTTAGTGACAACTGCAAAGCCCTAGCCCCTCAGAGGTGCCAGGCTCCCTGCTACGAAGTCAGGAGACAGAGCTCAGAAACCCCAGGCTGAGTTCCCACAATGTTTTATTCCTAAGCAGTTGGGCAGTGTGTCTGTTGACACCTCAGGTTGCAGGGCTGTCTTTAGCTACTAAGTTAAATAGAGAGCTTGGATATACTTGTGAGGGCTCCACAGAGATTGTTTGCTGCTGTTTTCATCTCTAAACAGGAGGTGGATCCTAGAGGAATAGTTAGGGGGAGATCAGTAACTTAATAGCTTTCAGGAAATGACAAGTCTATATAACAATCTGTGTAGTTTAATTTTGCTGTGGGAGGCTCACTTTGCCTTCAGAGAAGCCTTTCTCATTTCCTTTGGTTCCTGCTGTTAATTCCCATGCCGCATATTTTCATGCCATTTTCAATATTGAAATTAGCACCACAGATAACCCGCTTTAAAACAGTCTTAACGTGCAATACACTCATCTCCCAGTATTCTGTATATTCTCATATACCTTACTCCTGTACTCAACTTCAGCTGTATTTAATCATAAAGAAAATTGGATTCTAGGAGAAGGGGCATGCTCTCACACACCAACTGCAATAACATACCGGTGAAAAGCAGGCCCCGATCATTGTCAAATACCATGGGAAAGGCATTCATCTCTTCCGGAGTCCCATGATCTTCATAGAAGACCTGCAGCGGTGAAAGAGTCTGTATATCCCACACTCTAAAAACCTAGAGGGGGAGAGAGAGGAGAAAATCTAGTACTGTACTGTTGCTATGAACATATTATAAGTTTCTCTGTGTGTAAGCCTTCTGATCATTTTCCCATGGGAAAACATCCTTTTGCTGTTCTTTTACTCTGTATAAGCTTTCTGTAAACAAAATATCTGTGTCTGTTCTTCAAAGACATAGAATTGGTTGGCCTCCTCCTACCTATGAGGAGACAGAGCTGAAATTACTTTATCTTTCTAATATTGTAAACTATTCGCACACATTCCGTAGACAAAGCAGCAGCAGGAGCATGGAAAATGCTCTCTGCTGAGCAGATATAGAAATATACTAGAATTATGGAGTCATTTTAATAAATCATATTAACCTTCTAAAATTGTCGTCAAGAGTCTTTTCTTCAATGCATAGACCACAACAATACTGTACCCTGATTGGATTTTCAACTATTTTGTTTCTATGACATTATTATTTTAGCCTCCAATGAAAATCACACTGTTAAAAATGGTACGTCCCAAAATAAGCAAGAAAAATATCAAAGGTATTTTTATCCCCATTTTACTAAGGATAAAATGCACAGAAAGGCTGAATTTTGTAGTCTTGACCTGAGAAGTCCACAGCAGAACCAGATCTCATGAAAACTCATTCTCCCCCTTAATGACAAGATGTCATACTTTTCTGTAACATACAGATAAATGCCACTTATTTAAAATCCTGTATTTGAACTGGAGTATGAAATGGTGTGCAACAGTACAAAGATAAACTTCAGCAGGCACTGGATAAAGTAATTCCTGAAACCTTTGACTGGCAGCAGATGTTGGACCAAATCAGGATCAGAACACATTGCAGAAGTACTATTTTTATGCATATAAAGTTCTTGTACTCTCCATAAGGAAATACTATCAACCACAGTCGGGGTACCATCCTGTAAGGAACATTAGATGTATTTAGATGCATTTGTTCTTACCTTCAGGTTCAATGGAAAACAAAACATCTGCTTTGAACTCTAGAATAATTGTATGTGAACAGCACTTTTCATCCTGTCTGATCAAAAGCTGTGTTGAACTTACTGCCATCCCATGCAAACTATTTTTAATACTTCAAGAAATCATTATTTAATTTCTTAGATCCCATGGCCTTTAGTGTGGTGTATTTCTCTGCAAGATAATTTTACTATGCTCTCAAAAGTTATTCTGTCATCACATCTGCCTGCAATTCTTATTCAGCTGCCATAACTGGTGAGTTGTATATAGGCATTTGTGCAAGTTATTTTTATTCATTCAATTGTGCTATTATTATGGCTTCACTTTTAACTGGGACTTTAACACAAAGACACATGTCGGTACAACATCAACACTCTCATCAATACTCTGAGTGTTGTGGGCCTTGACAAAAGTCACAACCTGATTTTAAAGGATGTTACAGTGGATCTATCAGAATTCTGAAAATGAAGGGAAGAAAAGGAACAGATACATCCATCAGTGTTTAAACAAATCACCTTTGGCACCAGAGAGAAATTCCTACATGAGTGTTTCAGAATGTTAAGCAGAAGAAAACTTCTCCTGAATATTTTGTTTGTTTCCAGGAAATCTCAAAAGGATGGACTCTAAAGAACTTTTTACTGAGAATAAATTTTCCCTGAGACAGTACTGAGTCAAAAGAACCATGTCCATCACATTCTTCTGATTGACTTCTGATTACATTTCAGAGTTCACTCACATGCTATTTCTAAAGCCTACAAAGAGCAGAACAGTCACTGAGAAGACTTGAAACAGGAAATCCATTTGAATAGGAAAACAATCATGAAGCCCTTCATCCAGCTGAACAGTAGACCGGCAAAAATTGAAAGAAGGATTGATGGTGAGAATTGAGAAAGTTAGGGCAATATCGTAGCTGGATCTCCAAGCTCAATTCTGGTGCACTCACAATTAGAGCACATAAAAACAGGGCTAAGAGCTGAAAATTAAGTAAAAGTAGGTATCTGTGGAGATACTACAGTCAAGTGAAAATAAAAAGTCACTGAACATAGATAAATCTTCCCATAAACATCACCCAGATCTGTTACAGCGTTAGTGAAATTACACATAACAAAAATGAAGAAAGACAATTCTAATAGTCTAACGGACTATTCAAGTTCAATTGGTCAAAAAGTGAGACATAGGTTTGACATAATATCAAGGCCATGAAAAGATAAAATGTTTTTGTAGCACAAGAGACTATAGGTAGGAGCTTCCTGCGCCATTTCTTGCTGCTTGTTCAGCTGTTAGGGCCAGTACCACATTAATAAAATGCAGTCACTTAAAGTGACAGCAAAAACCTAGATACATCACAGCATCCATAAATCTCTTCCCTGCCTTATGGCTGCCTTCTTTTCCCAGCCCATGGGCAGGGATGAGGAGATTACATAAACCACTGTTCCACGTGAGTAACTCCCACTCACCAGCGTGGCCGCAAGACACAATGTCAGTGCTGCTCATCTGCATCAGCACACAGACTGTGCATGAATCCATGCATGAAGAGAGGCAACAAAAGGCATGCTTATTTAGAAATTAGGAAGTGGCTAGGGGGAGTTGCCTTAGGAGTGTTGTGTTAATACTAACTTTACTGTCCTACTTATTTATTGAAGAATTTCCCACAGCAGCCTGAGAAATACCAGGAATCCCTGAAAACCTCTGAGAACATATTCTTCATGGCAAAGTGCTTTTGGACTGTGTCTTCTGAAATGCAAAATACAGACTATATATAAGCAAACAAAACATATTAGGGAGGAGAAGGAATGTGGAAAGTAGGTGCTTCAAGTGCTTTTGGAAACAATCCACTGTTTCAACTTCATAGGGAAAGCTGAGCTGTACTTCCAGCAACATTATATGAACAATAGTAGCTTACATTGAGAAACCTCGTTCGGTTTAGTTGTTAGCAGAATTGGCTTTGACCCACAGACAGACTTTTTTAAGAGTTAGAAGAGCAAGGATACTCGCCTGTGTTCCCGCATTGTGACCAGCCTTCTTCACACAGCTGGTATCTGGCACACAGGTGCATTCAAGGAATGCATACTGCATCTCTTTCCTCCATCTTGGCTGCAACAGTCCCAGAAAACTACTCTGTTATCCTCTCTAGGACTGCAATCTGGAGCAGGTCCCTCTGCTCTGGGGTGCTCTTCTTGTGTCATTCATTTTTCAACCCAATGGCAAAATCACATAATTACAGATGGAATTTCCACAGACACTGATAAAAATTGGGAACCAAATTCCCCCAGAATTCAGTGGGAGTTCTAGACACTGAGACCAACTCTGAGCCTTCTGACATCCCCTGAAAAATTTAAATGTCTGTATTTTCATTCATAAGCATTTTCCTCTTGAGCACCACCTTCCTTCAAGCTCTAAAACTCAGAACATAGAAAAAAGTCTGAACAATATTTTCTGTTGGCTCTGAAGCCTTTGTTTTATGAGCACATAAAACTAGCACCATACCTCTCTTTTATTTTTCTCAATACACTCAAAGACAGGCAGAAGGCAAAAGATTCATCTTAGCAACTAAAATGTGAAGAGCAGAGGGAAATAGAAAAAAGATGGGAAATAGGGCCAGAATAATTGGTAAATAAATTTTTTACATGATTTCAGTACAAAAAAGTTCAGGCTTGGGAACACTTATCTCTTGCCAGGCTTCTATGAAAATGCTACTGTGGAAACATGCTTTGACTTTGGAAGAAGCAAATCTTGTTCTCCTTTTTGTCTGTAATTAACTGAGACAGATAAGGACTAAAGAAGTTCAGGTTTTGCCCCTCCCCCCTCCCCCATCAAAACATAATCCCTTCAAATTTCTGCTAGTTAAGAATAAGTGACTTTAAAACACTGTTCTATGGGAAATATCTCAATAACTCTCTAGAGAAAACAGTAATTTTCTTTTAATTCTTCCAAACTCTCACTTCTGCTGATACTTTTTGAAAGTTAAAGAATATCTGTTTTTTGAAGAAGTCAACTTTCCTCAGTTTTACAGAATGGTGATGCTGCAAGTCTTTAAAGGACTTATGAAAAAACACTCATGCAAGAAAATCCAAAATCCAACCACTCATGGGGCAGGAAGAGTTGCACTAGCCACAGTGTTCACTGTGGGCATAGACAGGAAGAGTAAGGAACAACTGAAGCTGTTTTTTTGTTGAAGCATTTAGTTTATCTGCTCCTATTTGGTACCCTGTTCACCTTCTTGAGAGGGTCATTTAAAGCTCCATGGTCTAAATGAAAAAATTCACAAATTCATACAGAATGTCTGAGGCCTCAAAGACAAAAATCACCAGGCATGAAAGTCAAACTGCAGTTCTGCTTGCTGTGTAGTTATCTGCAGAAAGTGCCTATATGTCTTGTGATCCCTGAAGGTGATCTTGCAAAGTGCTACAACTCCCTGTCACAGTAAGAAGACTTAGGAACAAATGGATGTCAATGAGATTACTTGTGAGGTTAAGGCAAGGAGGATTTAGTTCTAATCTTATGAATGCAATGTGGTGCAGCAGCCAGTACTATAGCTACTGCCTTATCAAGATAGCAACTTGAAAAAGTTCAAAATTACGAGCATTTCAAATCACTTCCTCAGATAACACCATTAACCTGGTAGTATACTAAATTATTTACTTTTCCTAAACCTGAAGGGATGCTGGAAAGAAATCAAACTGTTGTATGAAATAGTGAGTCTAATTACATAGTAAAGAGCCTGAAAGATATTTAATGGGGGCTGCTATTGAGAGGGTGTAAGTGCTCTGCATGTCTTGTCTCTGTACTGTGTGCAGGATGTGCTGACATTAGACATACCTGATCCCTGCTGCAAAGACAAAAATAACACAACACTTCTGGAGAACAGCTTCAGTGGACATGTAGATGGTGTGGGGGTCAGAAACAGGAAACTAGAGGTATAGGACAGAGGTGGCTGCCCACAGATATCTGAATCAGAAGAGTTAAAAACCAGTCAGGTTCCTCCTGTCAATCTTCAACCAATCTTAGAACAATTCTCTCACCTTAGACAAAGTTTTTGAAGCAATTTTACTTTTTCATGGAATAACAACAGTTGTGGTTGGAAAGGATCTTTGGAGATCACCTTGTCTAATACCATGGCTCAAGTTAGGCCACATAGAGCTGGGCCATGTCCAGATGGATTTGAAATATCTCTAAGGATGGAGATTCCACAACCTCTCTAGGCACCCTGTGTCTGTGCTTGGTCTCCCTCACAGCAAAGAAATGTTTCCTGATGTTCACACAGACTCTCCTGTGTTTCAGTTTTCATTGTCTTTGTTCTGGTCACTGGGAGCCCTGAAAAGATCCTGGTACCATCTTCTTTACACTCTCCCTTCCAATATTTATTTACATGGATGAGATCTCCCTTGGACATAAGGTAGGCTTTTGTAGTGGTTGTTACTGTTGTTGTTTTCAGACTATCTGAGGTGCAGAGTCATTTGAATATTAGAAAATGGGACAGGAAATTACAGAAAAATTTAGTATCTTACAGGAAAAGTATGAAGAATATTCAATGCTATTAAAGGATTATGCAATATAAGAGAAGAATAAAATTCTTAATATCTGGGAGTAACAAACAAACCAAAGAGAATAAAGGCACAGCAGTAAGAGAACTTTGGTTTTGAAGCTGTAAACAAAAAATGTGTCTGATATAGATGTGGCCACATAAATTTTTGTGAAGCATGACTGGAGCAGATTTCCCAAATGCCTCTTTTTCGAATTATCTAGATTAAATTTAATATTGTTATACAGTACATTCCAGTAACAGCTGTGATTACCAATGGTTTGGCATAAATTAAGCAGTGTGTTTCCAGCTGAGTTGCTCTCATTTTTCAGGAAGACAAATGACTGTACTATAAATATATCCTTATAACAATATCATGTGCTTTCAAAACTGGTTAGACAGACATTCCCACTAACAGGCATTGATACAATCACCTGCTCAGTTCCAGACTGACAAAGACACTTATGACTTCCCCCAGGGATATTGCCCAGCCGATATTAAGCAGATCAGGAGAGAGAGGACAGGAGACTGATAACATCAAGGGTTGAGTAAATTTGCAAAAGTCACAAAATGAAAAAACTAATAACATATCTTACCTCCCTTTATCTTCTCTGAAATGCTAAAAGTCTACCCTTAGACTTAGGTTGTGTAAGAGTAAAGCTAACACGTGTACAATAGAATTACTTTAGGATAGGCTAGCGAGGAAATGTTTATGTGGTTGCATTATGTTGGCTGCATTAGATTTTGAAGAAATTATGAATGGAATGAAACTCTCCCTGCCCCAGAAAGGAGATGTAAGAAATCCCTGCTTATTGCACTACTCTCCTGCCATGTGTGAATGTGTGCATTGCATGAAATTACTTTTAAAAAGAAAAAACCCAAAGAACACTGCCTTCACTTGTTTAAAACAAGGGGTTTGTGTTTACAAATGATACTGTACAGTGGTTTAAAGACTGGGAATATAGTCCTTGTATTAGCCCTACTGACCATCAAACAAAACTTTTTTTTTTATGAATTGAAGACTGTAGGCTCAAATCTTGTTCTCCTGACTCGCTTAGGTGGTCTAATTCAACCAAACCCACCATTGCAGATGTTCTACTAAAATCAGTGAGACAACTGGTGAAGTAAATTTTGGGTTTCTGACTTCCATTGACAACTCAACTTCAAGACATGAAGTTGTAGCCTCCACTGTTCAAGCTGTGAATCCCCACTCTGCACTGAGACTGATTGTCACTGCTGCACAGCCTTTCAGTACAAGAGCTATTCAGTCAGGTCTGGTCTCTGCCATTAGCCTTAACCTCCTTGTTTCCATGGATCATCTTTCAGATAATGGCCTGCTTCCTGCCACATCTCCAGGCTTAATGGCTCCTGTGCCTACAAGTGGTTTTTTTCCCTTGATGCTTCCTGAATGAATCCAATCTGTTCTGTAATATGAAAAAAATTAAGTAATAAACGCTTCACGATGCAGGATGAAAATAAGAATGGGCAAACTATAGAGAGACAGGGGCAATGAAGGACTGAGTGACATGAAGGAGAGGAAAAAAATAAACACAGCAGAGATTTCCTATGCACTATTCTTCAATCTGTGCTGAAGCATCAAGTCAGTTTTCCATTATTTCTTTACCCCACAGACTGTTCTCATATTACCATACACTCTGTAAAAGTAATTCTTCTGTTTATTGGGCCCAACAGGAAAAAAAACAACCAAACAACTATAGCGATTTCTGTTAACTTAGAGTGCTGGTATTTGTAGAAAAATGCATTACTGGTAATGTAATAACCAGGCAGATCAAGTACCTTTTTACAGGACAATCTTGCCTTGCCTGGCTTGCAACATCAAACTCATGTCATAATTCATTGTCTATCTAGTGTATCTTGAAGCATCTGAGGATGCTGCTTAGCTGTAATTCCAAGTCCAAAGCTGGCTTTTTTTAAAGGGCTTAGCGTACTCTACCAGCATTTCTTGTCAATAAAAAAGATGTTGTTTCAGTGCTCAAATAAGCCATACTATTTTACTTTGTAGAGAAACAGCAGGAAAAAAATCACTCATTCCTCTTTTTATAGTGCCCAAATGATAAATATCAATGGTATTACAATCATAAATCGAGAGATAGGCTTTGGCAGTCATCTTGGAAAAAATGTTTCCTGAAAACTGCTTTAGTGGCTTCTGCAAAGTAATTCCAATCAAAGAGTTATATATATTTGCATTTACAGTTACATACATATGCTTTTACTTTTATGCCAATAATCTAATCTATGCCTATAACATGCTGACACTTTAGCAAAGAGTCTATGTATTATATGAAAACCTGAGTCTGTATTTTGGTACAATCACACAAGTGATGAGTTAATATCTTCAGACAAATTTAACAGTAATTAGTCTTTGGAAATACTTTCAACCAAAATGTAAGTCAAGACAGACACACTCTAAGTGTAATTGTGATGAATGTTGTTCATGTTGGTCTGTGGTATATAATTTAACATACGATTGTGTTGGTGGGAAATCTCAACACAAGATTCAGAGCATGTTCCTATGATTAGGAACACACAGATCACATCAATATTTCAGATCTTCTTGTAAATTTACTTAACTGAACTGCTGAAGGAAAAGATGTGGCTGTAGACTACAGTGGTAACTGCAGCTATGCAAACTGTTATCTCCAAGGTCTTCACAACCTGGAAGATCAGGAACAAACTTATTTCCATGAATATTTACTCTGGAGCAAGTTCAGCAATACAGAATTATGAAAATTCCTGCCCCAGTTGCTTTTTCATGAATATCTTAATGTTCATTCATTCCCCTTAAGTCATGCCTTACATCTTACTGGAGTTTTCCTACATGTATAGCTTGAGGCTATCTGCCAAAACCCTCCTTAATTCACAGTAATGTATGCCTGTAGCAAAATTACAGAGTTATCTACAGAACAGACAGGTATAGATTTATAAAAGTGAGGAAGAGGGAAGGATTATGGCTCCAGAATTATGTGAAGATGGGAAATTTTGATAATTTATTTTCAGCTAGTATTACTTATAGAAATGTGTGGGGTTTTTAAAGAATAAGAATAAAGTAGTGAAAATGTGGTGTTTACTGCCACCACAATGAGCAGTGGTAAGCAATTACAGCAGAGGAGTGCCATGGGCAGGACAAATAGTTCAGCAATATTTCCTACATAACCTAATAAAAATCTGGAAACCTTTGAGATAGAAATATATCTCAGCAGACTAATTACATTAGGTCCTTATTGATTTATAGGAGCTATTTTTCATAATCATACTTTCAATTTTAATGACCATTCTGAACTCTAAGCCTTCTGCTCAAGACCTGCAGCTTTAACCAGTCTGGTATAAATGGTTAATTTAGTATCTATCCTCTCCACTCCATCACTGTAGATGCTAATAAGCCATAAGGATACTGAATACTGTTAAATATCAAAAATATTGTGTTGGACCACCTTGAAAGTGTTCTATAGCCATTCACAATTACTTCAGGGGCTTCTCTCTTATTTTTGCACGTATTTATAGAAGTTTTTCTTCTGTCCTGAGAAGTCTCATTTTGACAAATCATATAAATAACCAACACCATGATTCCACCAACCACTTCTCGTATACCCATCTCTTTCCAGCAGAATCTTGCAATATTTGGTGCAATAAGTGTTATTATTGATTTTATTAGCATTCCTGTTTATGGTCAATGCTTTGGATCAGTAAGCCTTATAAAAGACACTGGTTAAACAGAGATCAATAGCTGAACATGATATATAGACACACCAGAAAAACTCCACCTATGGATTTAGTAGGCTAGTAGGAAGAGAGAAGTGCAAAAGAACTGTAGGAAATTTTTCCAGGTGATCACTACTGAATGAAGCATTTGACTACAGGTTCTGTTTTAAATCTGTCAGTTGCTAAAGTAATACAGAAACGATCAGAATGTTAATATCTACTATTGTAAGCATTCTTTTGTCACATTCGTGAAGATAGTATGTCAAATAGTTCCATTCTAGTCTTGCTTCTCAACATAAAATAATTTGGAAATTTTAAGCTAAAACCCTTTTTATTAAAATAAATGAAGGGATAATCAATTACTACTTACTCAAAAATAGATTCCTACTTGATTTATAACATTGATTTCACAGAATCACAGAATCATTTAGGTTGGAAAGACCTCCAAGATCACAGAGTCCAACCTCTGGCCAAGCACTGCCTTGTCAACCAGATCATGGCTCTAAGTGCCATGTCCAGTTGTTTCTTAACACTTACGGTGATGGTGATTCCACCACTTCCCAGGGCAGCCCATTCCAATGTTTACCAACACTTTCTGTGGATGAATTCTTCCTGATATTAAACCTAAACCTCCCCTGGCACAATGTAAGGCCATTTTGTCTTGTCCTATTTCTAGCTGCCTGGGAGAAGAGGCACCTTGCTACACCCTCCTTCCAGGCAGTTGTAGAGAGTAATAAGGTCTCCCTTCAGCCTCCTTCTTTTTTTCCAGGCTAAACACCCCCAGCTCCCTCAGCTGCTCCTCGTAGCACTTGCACTCCAGACCCTTCACTAGCCTCATTGTCCTTCTCTGGACACGCTCCAGCACCTCAATATCCTTCCTAAAGTGAGGGACCCAACACTGAACACAGAATTTGAGGTGTGGCCTCACTAGTGCTGAGTACAGTGGGACAATCACTGCTCTGGTCTTGCTGGCCACACTATTTCTGATCCAGACCAGGATGCCATTGGCCTTCTTGGCCATGTTGGCACATTCCCAGCTCAAGTTTAGCTGCCATTGACCACTAACCCCAGAGCCTTTTCTGCTGCGCAGCTTTCAGCCACTCTTTCCCAAGCATGTAATGCTGCTTGGGATTGTTGTGGCCAAAGTGCAGGACCTGACACTTGGCCTTATTGAACCTCACACTATTGGCCTTGGCCAGTCCAGTCTCTCCAGATGCCTCTGCAGAGCCCTCCTCCCCTCCAACAGATCAACGCTTCCCCAACTTGGTGTTGTCCGTGAATTTACTGAGGGTGCACTTGGTCCCCTCATCCTAATCATCAATAGGGATATTGAACAGGTCTACACCCAACACTAATCCTTGGGGGTCACCTCTAGAGACTGGCCACCAGCTGGATGTGGCACCATTCACCACCACTCTTTGGGCCTGGCCATCCAACCAGTTCTTAACCCAGCAAAGGTGCACCTGTCCAAGCTGTGGGCTGCCAGCTTTTCTAGGAGAATGCCATGGGAGACAGTGTCAAAGGCTTTGCTGAAGTCAAGGTAGACAACATCTACAGCCTTACCCTCACCCACCATGTGAGTCACCTGCTCATAAAAGGAGACCAGGTTAGTCAGGCAGGACCTGCCTTTCCTAAACCTGTGCTGGCTGGGTCTGATCCCTTGATTGTCCTGTATGTGCTGTCTGATGGCACTCCAGATCCTCTGTTCCATAACTTTGCAAGGCACTGAGGTTAGGCTGAGAGGCCTGGACTTCTCTGGATCCTTATTCCAGCCCTGTTTCCTTGAGGTTCAGAAAAGTGTTTTACCTTTGCACAGGAGAGGCTGATGACATGTTGATCTTTTTCATTTGTCACAACATCCACAATACCGTGTTTGTGTCCTACTAGCTTCCCCGTAGGACTAAAATTAACAACAGGATTCCACAAACGAAGGATTCTGTCATTACCTGAAAGAAAAAAATTAATATACATAGTCAGAAAGATTGAATAGTCACTTGTATTACAAATAAGCTTTGTAATTGAGAGTTTAGTGTTCATAAGTCTGTCCTTTCATTCAGGTAGACTACTCCCACATAAGGATGAGAATTTTTCGTTTTAAGGGCTGGATTGCAGCTTATGTTTCATTGCTTATCCACAAACACATATTAAAAATGCATAACTGATTAGCTTTTCAAAGCCTTCTTATTTTGCTAAAGGAATGGCAGGGACACTGAATGGGACTATGTGGACTAGTCCCAGAGGTGCAGAGTACTTTAACAGAAATACAACTCGGGCCCATCTTTTGTTTCCTTCAACGATGTAATTTAGAAAAGTGTCAAAAATTTTTTTTGTCCAGTTAGCCAGGACACAAAGGTATAACTTCCTTTATGGAAGAAGGTGAACATGCAGAAAGGAGTGGGCATGAAAGTTGAGGGCAGACAGAAAACAGTAACTGCTGATGATTGAGTTTGTAGTAAAGTAAATGAGAATTGGATATTTCATACTTATTTGTATTTTCAAACTTTGAATTTGCCTATAATTTAAGGAATAATCTTTGATTGTGTTATAGGAGAATGTTTGGTACTATTTTGATAATAGTTTTCATAAATATTTCAAAACACAAGGATGTTAAAAATGTATTTTAACTTTCAATTTCTGGCAAATATTGCAATTGTAAGAATTGTATGCATCTAGCTGAACAGTATATTTTGACACACAATAAATGAAACATCCACATTTTGTCTAGACTTCTATTTGAGTTTTACTTTTCTCTCAGCTTAAATTGAAGAGCAAAAAGCAAAAAAAACATAGACTAGGAGAACCCAAGGGAACCAGCTCAATTATGTTAAGCACTCAGCTCAGTTATGTTAATAATCTTCCTTAAGCTTGTTCAACCTACTGTCATTAGTCAGTCCCTCCATTTCTCTCTCCAGAAATCTATTATTTTCCTTCTTAATGCTGCAAGATGTGATTTGTTTAGGAGCACCCCATCTCCCTTTTCCTTCATTAAACAATATTGTTCTCTCAGTTAAATTGATTCCACTGTTTATGTGGCTTCTCTCTAAACGAGAGAGGCTCACCGAAGGAGTGATCTACTCTTAAAATAGCTACAACAGAGAGCCATTTTGATTTATGCCAGCTCATTTCACAAGTGTGACTGAGAATTCAACTATGCAAACGGCTGTACCAGCACAATGGAGGGAGAACTTCTGCACAGGAAAGGAAGGCCATGTGTAAGTAGCTGACTGGCTTGAAACTTCAAGGGGAAGAGATTCTTTTTTAGGCAAAACTACTCTAGACAATCTGTACATGCTGTAAGAATGGCAGGAAGTAGCTTAAACGGGTTATGACTGCATAAATGGTTTATGAAGTCCTTTTGGATGGGGAAAATCCAGAATGTGATCAATGTCCCTGCTCACTTCCTCAGAGTTTGTGTTAGGCTGTCCCAGACACGTCCTGCAAGTTACCAGAACCCTTGTGACCAGGTCAGGGTTTAGGGTGAAACAAGTCCATGGGAGTAAAACTAGGCTTGCAGACCTCCCATGAGAAGGACATGAAATACAGTTGACAGAAGCCTCCAGTGAGACTGGTGAGATTGGTTATAATATCAGAGAGAACAGACATTGCTTCCACAGCATACCCCTTACCAGCCCCAGATGGAAACTCTCATGTCTTAAAGATGATGGGCAGAAGCTGTTGACAATATCTGACCAACTTGACTACCTGCTGGCTGCACTTCTGAGGAGCAGAACCTTTCTTGGTCTTCCTAACTGCTCTATTCTTTATATTCCTGAAGTCGTGGCAGATGATTGAAGGGGAGAATAGTACCCTTTAATTCTGGCACAGGGTTTATTTTAAGAGTAGAATCACTAATACATGTCATTTATTTCAGATATTAACAGGAAGATCAAGTGACATTTGGGAAGAAAACCTTTCCCTACATTAAAAAATACTGTTTGCTTTTCATGTGAAATAGTGGATTAATTTTAGTTCCTTTTACTGGTGTGGAGATAATGGTAGATTTTATTATAGTAGATGTGCTCTCTTCTCTCTTTCTGGACTAATGCCAGATTGGCCCTAACATTCACTGCTACACTGGAACATTTCCTGGAACGTTTGTTCTCTCCATGCTCCAAATATGCCTCCAGGACTCAGAATCCTGACACAGAAAGTGTGGGTACCAAGCACATTCAAGAAAAGCTTGAAGAAGATGATCTATTCGATGGCAATTTTTAAAGATTTTCTGAAATCAGTGACTTGAATCAAAATATATTCAAAATAGATTCAAAACAGATTCAAAATAGATTTTATAATAATTTATCATGGAAAGGACCATTGTGTATGGTCCTTTCCATGATAAATTATTATAAAAACAGATGTTTAGGGTTTTTTTTAGAAGTCAGATGCTACAACCACAGCTCTACTCTAGCTAGATGCTATAGACTCAAATACCTTCTTTGAACATGTGATGCTTTGTCAAACTGTCTCTCTTGCTGACAGAGTTTTGCAATTTGTGTGGTATTACAAGCTTGCTGAGATGTCTGCATTTCAGTAGTGTTGAAACCCACCTGAGAACAATAACATATTTGAACAGAGAAATACTAGGCTTAGCCTGGCATCCTCAGAAGACTGTAAATGAAAAATATACTTCCTGGTTTCTATGCTGCTACTCTCACACAGAAAACTCCTTATCCTTAGAAAGAACTTGTCTTTCCTTCAAATCTGTCTTTTAAATAACCTTGCCTTATAATGTCTCCAAAACTTCTTCAGAACAGTCAGACATCTGGTGAACTAGTTCAGCATACTGACAAATGTCTCTGTTTTATTTTTTGCTTTGTGCTTCCTTGTCTGTCTTCGTATGTTCTTCTTAAATTTAGATGGCATCATAGAAAAGAGTTTGCTATGCTTCTGAGAGCTAATATTAGAGGAATTCTGGTGATTTTTATCACTGGGATTCCTGGGAATTCCTGAAAATATCCTTCACTTGTTCCAAGAATTTACAAATGAAGCACAGAGTAGTTCCCTTTATCAGTCTTAATCTGTCACTGTTAGATTTAGAAATCACTAATAGTTTTTCTTCTGCTTCATTGCTCACAGATTTGAAGAACTAATAGGGTTAGAAGTTAATGTATCATTTAAAACTGATCATCTCCTGCTTTTATATGCATACTGAATTTGATTTTAACTGCAGTCATTCCCTGAAGTGATGACTAAGACATAGCTGGAATTGAAGTTAGTACAGAATAAGAAAAAAACCATGTAACTTTACCATTCAATGTAATATTAATGCAAAATGTTACACAGAGAAGTTATTTTAAACTTCTCTGGGCTCCATATTTTAGGCCGCTATCAGGCTTTTATCATTTTACTGGTTGAAATCTAACCTTAAGCATGAAAAGCTAACCCAGTACCAGGTATGTCTTTCTCTTATTCATTTTTATAAAGGTCAAATATCTAGAAGACAAAATTAGGTTGTGTCACAGTACTGACAAAAAATGAACATAATCAAATACAAATAAATGATGGAAGAGCAAATGTGTTAAAATATGACTTTTTAAATAGTCACAGTAATAATTCATCACCTGTTGGAATCCAGGGCACAGGGAACATTTCCCTGCTTGTATCAGGAGCCCTGACCCCCAGTCAGACACTGTTTTTAACCTTTGTCCCAGGGAAAAAATTGCTAAGGCTTGGATGAGTTGGAGAACACAGGTGTGAACTAGGTATGTAGCAGTAGTAGTAGTAATCTATCACAGGGTGAAGAATTTAGGATTTTAGGATTTTGGTGTGAGAGTGAATGGGAGACAAAATGGAAGATTTAGGGTGTAGTTTCCTTTCCTTCTTGTCCCTTCTTCTTCTTCATTTTCTGTAGTATTGTTGGCACAAAGTCATTGGTTAGAGATGGTAGCAGCATAATTGTTACGTGTGTAGATTAGCAGAAGTTATTGGTAGTAAAGTAAAAACAAGATACGTGTTAAACAGTAATTGGGTCAAATATCTTTAAAAGGCCTTGATTTTGGGAACTCAGGGTCCATTTTGCGCCTTGCTCCTGTGATGCTGAGTCTGGTGTGAACAGTATATCAACCTCAAGATAAGAAAAGAATAAACAATAACCTGAAGACCAAGAATCAGTGAGTCTCGCTCGTTTTTCATCCCTGGCAAAGAACTCACGGAGGGAATCTCCTTCAAGGGCCCTGGAGGTAGGTTCCCAGCAGGTTGTGGGGGAAACAACAGCCGAAAAAGCCTCGCACAATCACCGTATGTAACATTCCATTTGTGCTATAAACACCTGGCTAAATAACATTAAGTTGGGGCTGACTAAAATGTTTAGTAGATTTACCCCTGCTGAATACTTCAGAAGCTAGCCTGCAATCAAAGGCTGGATTTTTCTTTTATGTTAATTGCTGAATGAGACAAATAAACATAGCTTTTACAAATGTTTGAACATGTTACCAAGACATCTATATATTATGATTCCTAAATTATTTACCTGTTATGGTCTCTCATTTGTAGGGTATATTACAGGCAAAATTGCAGACTCCCTAATTAACAGGACTAGCTTATGTTCATTTTAAATAGTTTAAATCTGTAATTAATTGGATCATCAACGTGTGTTACTCAATTAGGCAAGAGTGAGATGACTTTTAAGATACAGAGGCAAACAGTGCTCCAGCCTGATGGTGTGCTGTGCCATTGTGAGCAGTGTATTCTATTAACAGAGCACAGAATTCTAAAGCTCAGCTTTTGAAGGCTTTAGTAGAAGGGTCTCTCAAGACCTGTAGCATTATTGTAAATTCTGGGTGCAGCTTCATAGTAGGCCCTGACTGATCTAACTTCACAGTGAAACTGAAAGAGATGACCCCATCCTGTCTTTGGACAGGAATTCCCACTGTTTTCTGGGACTCTTAGTAATACAGCTCAGGAATAATTTCCTTTCATGGTCAAGGGGAGCAGCAGGGCGAAGCTTTGGGAATGAGGGTGGGTGAGAGGCAGGAAGATGCCCTTCAATAACAAGATGAAGGATGGTAGGTAAACAAGCAAGACAGGATTCCAACTCAAGGGTATGTAAATATTATGAATGGACAGGAAGACTCTTAGAAGTAAGTCCAATTTCTTATACTCCTTCAAAAATCATCAAAATTATCATTACAGAGTCCTTAAAAACAAGACTATTAAACTTTTTCACATTGCCTACACTTTCAGTTGTTTTGTGCAGTGAAAGTCAAAACAAATTAGAATTCAGTATTGAGAAAACTCATCTGCTTCTAAAATATTCTGATTAGGGATCTGTTCAGATGGGATAGGAGCTCATGCATCTACATCTGTCCTCCATCACAAACAAGTATGCAATCTAACCTTTTCAAAAATTCAAGCTACGTTTTAAACTGAGAATATTTTTCTGCAACTGCCACTACTCAGAAAACTCTTCCTGAACATCACTGCTCTGATTTTTGCTCTAACAGACATCAGTGGCATTCCTTGTTAATTGTCATTTTTCTAGGTTATATAAAATATATTTTTTTAACCACTGCACAATGGTGCAGCTAGAGCTTAGCTCAGTTGGTTAGAGCCTGCTGCTATAAACACCAAGATTGTGAGTTCAATCACTTCATGGGCCATTCACTTAAGAGTAGGACTTGATGATTGTTCTGGGCCCCTTCCCCCACCCTTTTTCTATATTCAACTAATCTTTCTCAAATGTGGTTCATATCAGCAAGACAGAACCAGCACATGTACCTAGGGCAAGTGGTGCTGCATGACTGTCCTATTCCTTTTCTGTGCCACAAGAGTTTACTGCTGGTCACTGACAAAGTGGGGTGAGTGCACTAGGCAGAGCCTTTGGTCTGGCCTACCACAGCTATTATAATTTTCTGAGAAAGTTTATCCAGATTTTTCTCTTCTGCTATTTCTGGAAGAAGAATTTTCAATGTGTAAAATAAATTTTTTCTAGTTCCTGTGTAATTGACCTTCATTCCTATTCAGGCATTTCATCCTGGTTTTATTACTGCAGCAAATCCTCCTGTTGTACCTGTAGGAAATACTGACCACATTTTGTTCAATAGGACCTCCCTATTTTATGTCATCAGTAAATTTCTCCAGACTACTTTTTTGTGACAAGGTAATCAGTGTAAACAGTATCTCCTCCAAGGCTAAACTTCAGAATTTTCACTAATAACTCTTCTACAGCTGTATTGCTTTTCCATTAAATCTAGTGTCTAGAAAATCAATAGAACTGCCTGATATTTATTTTGATATCTTTTAAAGTCTTCCTCTTGGTAAACTGTTACAATTCAACATGAATTGCATTATTTCCCATATACTGCCATCTATATTATACTGCCATGTATATTATCAAGGCTGGACAGCAGAGTCTTGGCCATTTTTTTAGTACTTGTTGTATATAGATGTAAGAATTCTTATGTTTGCTATTTCAGTCTTTAACAAAGTTTTAAGCAATAAAGACTTGAAGAAAAGCAGCATCAATGTCACTCAAGGGCACCACCTTAGCAGACAGAATATATAAACAAGATTGCTGCAACTTTTCTGCAGCATCAAACATGACCGTTGCAGTAGACAGGCCCATAAAACTATTGGATTACAGGGAAGAAGTGGATGTAGGAGTGCCATTTCTGCAGTCTGCTTTGGGAGAAAAAACAAACAGTAACACTTTGGGGAAATGTGACCAGAGAGACCAATGGAAAGTATTAAGATGGGCCAATGTGACTGCTTAAGTTACAAAGGGATGGTGAAAGAGTGGAAGCTCTGCTGATACTGCAAGGAATAATGTGTATAACCTGGTCAAGGCCACTGTGACTTGGAAAAATACCTTAGAGTAGTTGAACATACTGTTTCTTCTGTTTTATTATATAAATGATACTTGAATCAAACCCAGATGGAGCCCTTGACAGATTCCTGTCAGGAAGTATATCTTTTCAGACAAGGGCTGAGAGCAATTAAAAGCAAGACCTCTGTTTCCTCTAACTGTAGGCAGATGCCATTGTTGAAATTCTTAAGATGCTAACTCAGCTTTATTTGATCTTATTTAACCTGAATAAAAAATTCAAAATTTTTTTCCAAGAACAATCTCATGGAAAAAACCCAGTACTTACCTCCAGTGACAATGACTTTTGCCTTTCCACAGTATGTGAAGGCATTTACTCCTTGAGGGACAGAAAATTCCTTTACAGGTCTGCAATCATTAATAAAACAATCATGTAAGAAATATTCAGAAAATACAGTCTACAGTCATTCTGCCTTATTTTTCTGTAGTATACAGAATAGCTGTTTGCATAATGTATGCAATCTCATGTTAAAAGCAAATTGATTTATAACAGAGACTTAGAGTGATACTGGCACCAATGAAACAGAAACAGAGTGCACTTTCCATTAAAGAAATAAATATCTGATCTGCACACCTGAATCTTTTAACAGGCAAACTCCAAATAGACTCCTAAAATGGTAGATGTTGCCAAAGTAAGCTGCACACAAGCCTGGATGCTTAAAGCAGTTCATCACTGAGGAAAAATACCAAAGAAACTGTGTTTGCCTGTTTCAGACATGGAGGTCTACTGTGATCTCAGTGTTACATTAAGTAAGTGCAGTTACTTCTCTGTTGCTTCTCTATAATGTACTGTAAGATGAGTAGTCCTTATATGATTTATTTTGTGTTGTATGACAACACGAAGAGACCACAAGTATCTGAAACTCAACAGTTATTCTATTATATTCACTGCTAAAGCGTGGGAATTCAAACAGCCAACACAGACTGAAATTTACTCAGTGTCCCTTCTAAACTCATCCTTTGAGCAACTTCTGCTTGTCTCTCCAAGTTTCATCCATTGCTACTAATGAATGAATATTTTATTGATTTTTGGATGTAGCAATAGCAGGGTTAACACCTGTCATTCCCAGGAAACAATGACTGCCAGTGTAAATAAGCTGTACAGAACTAAATGAGAATACTTCTAATTTTTTTCCTTTGAAATTCAGACAAGTATTAGTTCATCTACTCTGGGCTAAAGTAGTCATTAATATTGGAAACCATAAATGGGGGTGGCAGTAAATCTGACAAAAGACTCTGGAAACTTTGAGGATTAATGAAAGAACTTGTTATTTCTAGGCAGGTGTAAATAAAAGGCTGTTTGCTTCCTATTATTTACAGGGAGAAAAGATTTCTTTCCAGAGCTCTAACAAAGAAGTCTTAATTCTCTTGACAGGACAAAATAACTGATTAATTGATTAAAATGCATGATAAACATATTCCTAAGGTTTTTTTCACCTTTTATACGTCTATATAACTATCCTTTAGCTCTTTAATGAACAGTCTTGATACTTTTCCAAGATCAGTGGGAATAAGGAATTCTGGCACTGTGAAGTCCTGCCCAAGCAAGAGAAGCACCTTGTGATCATATCCACACCTCTCTTTTTCAGATACTTTACAAGAAAATATTATAGCTGTTCACCAGCCATTATAAACTTAAGTCCCATAAGAGAGAAGATGCATTGCATCCCTCTTTGAGTACAATAACAATTCCTTGATACAAAGTTAATTGGGGAAATTTCTTTTGTTAGAACCAGTAAATCATATTTTTAAACTAGTTATTTATTAAATGGACATTTCAAAGTGATTTCATCTATAGATATTTTAGGACTATTAATTTAATTTTAACAGCTGTGTAACTTTTCAATTGTCTAAATATAATTCCATCTATTTACTGTGAGGAAACTGCTTAGAGATATGTATTTACTGCATTTGGAGATGCAACTATAGCCAGTGTGAAATGAAAAAGAACTACCAAGATAGTTGCAGTTTATATTCTGTATTGAAGTATATGATCGTAGCATCTACTCTTTTGACTAGACTTTTGGCTCTGCAGACTTAGTCTTCTGTCTCCTCTAACTAATTCTATTTTTCCAAAGCTCCCAACAAAAACAAACAGGATTTCTCAGCTTTTCAGCTGACACAGTATGTGACCTTGGACAATCTAAAAGTGTTTCATAGTTCACTTTCTCCATCCTCAACAGACATGCAATACTCATAAAACCCAAAGTTACTGTATTCATTCAAGAACAAAACCAAAAATATTTATGGCCTGTGTTATACAAGAAACAAAAGAGATTATAATAACTGTAGCTACTGGCCTTAAAAAGCTATTAATCGCTGGATGTACTTCGCAGAGGAATTGAGAAGCTGATCTAATATTTACAATATTTTGAAATATTTGAATGAAAAGTTCTATTTATATATTATTTATAGGTCCTTCTTACATCAAATTGAATTTGTATTATTTAATTGTGCTATGAACTTTTCTAAATTCACAGACTAATTAGGCTTGGAATCAGTTAAATCAGCTAATAGCACTGATGAGCCATATGAATAAGGACTTGGCACAAATAAGGAGGCCAAAACCTCTTTTCTGCTGCACAGTAGAACCACTTCACAGCCCTCAGAACAAATTGTGTCCTTGATTTAATCTTGTATAACTCAAATTTGTGAAAATAAAACTGTAAATGAAATCTGGTTGAGATTATTTTTGACTGGGTATAAATTTTAAATGAATGCATACATGATATATGTGCAACAAACCAATCAATTTTCTAACTAAAATTTGCTTGCTGAGGAGAAATTGGAGGAGACAATACTGTCAACATAAGATATTTTAAGGGTTCTGAGTACTGAACATACATGGACAGTCCTCTCTCACATCAAAAGCTAGCACACAAAAATATCCAAACATTTAAGCAATTGTATTTTTGTTTTTATTAGCAATGCTAATAGAAAAGGCAGATTCAATATAACAAGTTGACATCTTATGAGGCACTGATCTCCAGCAGAGTTATAAAGCAGAAGATCTATTGTTTTCTAGAAGATGTCAGATACTTACAAGTGGTCCTCTAGTCGCTTTATGTCATCCAAAACAAATGAATTAGTACTGTCTGTGGAGCAGGATCCAAAACGTTTTAGGGCAGAAAAATACTTAATCTTGCCAACCCAGTCATCATGTAGCTTGCGTTTAGGACTAGGGATACAAATGGAGAAGTTATTAGCCTACAGTAGCAACTCCTGTGATGTGTCTGTAGGTGCACAGGGATTTTGTCAGTGAGATTCTATACACAACCAATGCTAACATTTAATATCCAGGGCAGATACAGAACCACCCTTCCAGCTCAAATGCAAGCAGAGAGAAAGTCGGGGTTGAACCACGCTCTTTTCTTGTCACAATTGTGCTTCTATCTCATTGGGCACAATAAAGCTCTTCCTTTGTCAAACTGGGTAACAGCAATTGTGAATTCTCCCCTTGAATTGTATTCTGCATCCTCTCAGTTGTAAGATCTCTTGTAAAATCTTGTGTTGAAAATGATGGCATTTCCTTCATGCAACAACAAGGAAATCATACTGCAGTTTGAAAAATTATTTTCTTTGGTTAGATGGGCTTAATTTATAAACAGAAGCTAATCCTCCACTTAGAGCAAACAAAAGCCAAATTAAAACCAGAACATAATGCAAGACTGATAATACTTTATCATAAGCAACTTACATGTCAAAAGATTCAGAGTCCAAGACTTTAAATTGTGATTCTTTTTCGGCTTTAGATTGTTTCATTATGAAGTCATCACTGGTGATAGTAAACAGATAAACATAACCTTTATCATCTCCCATTAAGAAGGTATCCTTAGCCAGGTTATCTGCCATAGTCACCGTACAAACACAGAGCAGACTGTTTTTCATTGGTTTGATGACAAAGCCTTCACTCTGTGGAATATGGTAGAGAGTTTATTAGATACTGCATGAGGCCCCTTAAACTGAATCTATCGTGCTTATCTAGTTGCATCAGCATTCAAATCTTGACTTTGTTTTTTCAAGCTGCCCCTGTGCTAGCTGTTTCCTGGTATCAGAAACTCATGGAAGACCATCACAAAGTAGAGTTAAAAGCAAATCCTAGAGGTTTCAGCAAGATTTTGTTTCATAGGTAGCTTTTTGAATTTCAGTGAAGAAGTATTAATTACAAATTCTAGGAAGGATCACTGCATGCTATGTGGGATGGTGTATTTGCTATGACTGTATATGGTTTCCTGTTTAAAAATAAGATGCTCTCTACAAGAAAATTGAAAATAACCAAATTAAAGAATGAATGAGACCACAAAATATAGCAGTAATACACAGGGAGAATCTATGTCAGAGTTCTAATTAATAATACAGCCTGGGAGTGTCAAGTACCAATAGGGGCAGGTGTTTCAATTTTGGAAGCACAGAGATAGTGGGAATGAATACAGTTGCAAGACACCGTGGTATTTTGCTAGAAGGCCCAGGAATGGGATTTTGGGTCATCTGCATTACACTGTTTATTGGTTCTACTGCCTGACATCTGTTATTTGATTAAAGCATCCTTGCCAACCTAAATTGGGAACAGTTCACATGCCATAGGAATTAACTGCATGAATGCTGTCTGTGTAGCACAGAAACATTAGAGACATAATAGAGATAGGACTGTACATGATTTATTTCTGTGCTCTTGAAAGAGAGCTGCGCCTATTCATCAACAGGATACCTGCAGCTTTCCCTGATGTAGTGAGTGAAGGAAACTTGAAGAATAATAGGTGGAGAATAAATATTTGAGCCCTCCTCCAAGAAGTTCAATTAGACTGACAAAAAGACTTACATTGACCTGTCTGAGCTTGGGAAGCAACCTTTTAAATACTGTAAAAAAATCCTAAGAAAATCTATCCTAAAAATAATTACTTTGCTTCTTCTCATCATCTCAGCTAGCTTGGAATTTCCAAGAGAAGTCCCAGGAACAGGAAGAAAAAGCTAAGATATGGGTCAGCAAAAATGCATAAGACATTAAAGAAAACTTTAACAATTTGGACATACATTGCTAACGTCAAAATGGTCTTTTATCTTAGAAAGTCCTGAACAAAACACAGGATATGCAGAAATATTGTCTTTAAATTGTGAAGTTACCTCAAAAAGAATCTGTGTTATATTCCTTGTAAAACCTGTTCCTTGATTCTTAATAGATTCTGAGATATGTGTATGCCCATGCACACATTTTAGGTATACAGGTGCACAGGTACACACTAGATACACATGGAAAAGAAATTCTTTGGGGGTTTGTTTGCACCATAGTGTAATATTTTTCTTTTTCTTCCAAACTTTTAATATATTTTATTAATCCCATGTGGCATGTAGAGAGTATTCCTCCTTTAGTGTGAATTCCACTGTTTCAATGAGTTCCTAAAAAGACAAAAGTGAAAAGCCTTCATCCTGTTAGACCAAAGGGATATGAATCTATATTGGAAACAAAGACTGATCACCTTCCAGGTTTCATTTTGGCATTTGTCTGATCCAACATAATACCTTGGTCTCTTTTGTTTTATAGTCCCAGAGAATGACTGTGCTTTCAGTTACAGCCACAACATATTTCAGATTAGGCAGGAAATCACATCCATTGATCCAAGTAGTATCCTGATGAAAATAAAGAGAGTAACTAAAGAAAGATTTTCTCCGTAAATTTATCAACTTTTCTATCACATAAGTACATATATTAAACCATTTCCACATAAATCACATACACTCTGCACTAGCACCTGCTAGTCTAGTTCCACTGAGAGTTCTAACTCCAGGAATACCTCATACATGAAGTTACAGAGGCACCAGGCTCAACCTCTGTTATCAATGACCCACCTGAGAGGCACAAATGTTGCACAGGAGAGGACACAATACACATATACTGTTAGTCTAACTGTAATGACACTCTGGAAAAGCACTCTGAGCTGAGAAAACTTAAGCTGAAACATCCATAGTAAAGCAGATTAAGCTTTTACCTGGATACAGTTTGGTTTGAAACAAAAGAAATTTAAAGGCAGTCCAAAATTTCAGCTATAAAAACGAAACTGAAATTAATGTTTATGAAAATAAGTAACTTTATTAAATAATTTTAATTCTCCCAATAGGTAGACCAACTATTTACAAATATATACATCTACCCATATTAAGCTATTGTTCAAGTATACCTCTTATTATACAGGTAAAACAATTTGTCTTGCAAAGTATAGATCAGATTCCTGATGCTTCTACTTTTATTTCCATTGTTGTACACAATATTGATTTTGCTCTTAGTGTAAAGGGTCCAAAATCCTGACAGAGGATATTAACACTCTGTTGCAGGAGAAAGCTTCTCTTCTTCCTAAAGATCTGTGGGCAAGTGGTAATATATTTACAAGGATTTTTGTGCCCTTTACTACAATAAACGTGTGGAAATTGTCAGTCCTGCAGAGGCCTTGTGGATTGTTTGGTAATTCTTATGAAAGAGTTTGTTAACTGTGGCTTTTTGAGGTCCTTATAGTAGTGTCATATAACAATAACTAAATGGCTTGAAAAAGATGATTTTGCATTTGTAGTTGTCACTAATTTGTTGTGTTGGCTTGTGATGATGCAGTCAAAGTAAGAGGTTTCAGCTTCAGAGGAAAGAATAAGAATTTCTCTTAGTGCTGCCGTACTTGACAGACAAACTAGGCAGCTGCACCAGATCAACATTTTCATTATTTTTTCATTCCCTCCTGTCACTCAAGGGCTCTTATCTTTCCTCTCTTGTTTCCAATACAGCTTCTGTTTCACTTTGTCTTGCTTATCCATTGGCTCTGTTTATGCTTTTCTAAGAGATATTAAAAAGACATTTAATTTCCATTTTTTGAAAGAAGTAATTTGTTCAGTACCAGTATTCCCATCATCATTCAGCAATGATTCTATGCTGACTGCTATTTTTGGGACCTGTCAGCTGGACTATTGTTAGTTAATGCAGCTACTGTTTTTTTTTCCAGTGGTCATATTTTAAAACAGAAGGTTCTGTGGTGCTAAGCCAAATACTGTATAGAGTTTTAAGTATATTATATTTATGCCTCTACTCTTCACTCAGTCACATAATCTCATCAAGAAATGAGATCAGTTTTTCTTGAAGTGACCTGTTCTCCATAACATCCCTGTAACAAATGTACCCACAGCTCATGTTCCATTTATAACATCACAATGCTAGGAAAGTTCTGATGGCTGCAGTCCACTGGATTTTATTTCTAGCACTACTATGTTTCATTCTTCCTGGCTTTATATCCTCAGGGCCAAGACCTCTGTCACTCTGCTTGAGTGGGTCTCTATCCTTAAACACCTCAAGAATGTGAACAGTGAATGGAAGAAAGCAGAGGAGTATAAGGATGGTTGCAATCTGTAAGCCAGCCTCTACACACATCAGTGTTTGTCAATGGACAGAAGGTTTGGAGTCTGATAACTTATCTCTGAATAAGTCCTGAATTCACTACCTTACTTCACTTGCAGGGAAGATGCACACAAATATATAGCTTCATCAATTAGCTATTGATGCCAGTACTGATGACGATGTTAAAACTGTTGAAAATGGCATAATAATTGTAGTGAGAAAAGAATGTACTGTTATTTCTGCAGATCAGAAAACCGAAATGTAAACCCTGAAAGGTAAAGTCATCTTTCTCTGTTTATCTATTTAGATACTAATCATAAGCTACTATTCATAGTTGTACATGATGATAATTTGGTGCTGAAGTTTTCAACTAGTATTGTTCACCATACCTTTAATAAGTACATGATGGGTGATGATTTACACTCATGTAAGATATTGTGCTTTGATTTTTAATAAATGTTTAGATAAAAAGTATTAAGATGCAAAGCTTCCATTTTTATAAGTATGCTTTACATTAGAAAAACTGTGACCAAATTCTAACGATAAATCTCTCAAAGAATCCTGAAGTTAATAAATTTAATAGCATCATACATTTCAACCATCTGGAAAGTGGTATTTATTATCTCAAAGAAATCTAGAATTTTATTTCATTTCAATTTGTGAATTTATATTTAAAGAATAAAATAGCTTAAAATATTATGTCCTACGAGCATCAAAATCTTTCAATAACTATCAAAAAGTTCAGGAACCTCAGGTCCAAGAAAAGCCCTTTTAATTATTTTTTCAGTGCAGTAGTTAGAGGAAAGATGAGAAGAAATTAAATTGAGCAAGGGCAGGACCATTCAATGCAAACATTTAAATAAGAATAATAGATAATTCCAACTCCGTAAGACAAGGCAGAGCACAAAGCAGAAAAGGATAATTTTTAACTAAGCCATCTGAACATTTCATAACTTTGATACAAAAAAGTCAATATAATAACTTCAACAAAAGTAAAATGACATCAAAAATACCATAAAATCTTTCAGACATAGAGTCAGAGGGATTTCATGAGGTTGTAGGCAGAGGTTTCTCCTTTCTTTTCACCAACTGTCAGCTCCCCAGTCAATCTAATGTCCCTAGGAAGCCAATGATTTTCCCCTGAAAGACTTTATACTCTACAGTAGAGACCGTCGTGTTCAGTAGTAATGATCTCAATTGAGCAAATGATCCCCAAGAACAATGATTGCCCATCCCAAAGATGGAGAGGAATCCAAACTATTTTTAACCTACTTCTTCCTGCTCTAGGAAAGGCTGAAAAAGTGGAAACATCTCAGCTGGGAAAGGATGGGAGTGTGGCCTGTAACAACAGTGACAGCAAATCAGGGTAGCCCGCACAGACCTGATGCAGAGCTGAAACAAGTGGATGCTCACAGATAGTAAAGCTACCAACTTTAGTATTGTATTTGTTTGGAATCACAATTCTAACAATTATGGTATTGCACCATTATACTGGGAGATACCATTATGTTAAACATATCCTTCTTTCACACGTTTCATGGCAAAGATGTTCTTCAATGGTGCCTAATACTGCCACAGCTGCCAAATATTGTCCTACTTTCGCAGCAAAAAAACCCTTCACATTCATTGAGGAATCATTTTAAGACAAGTGCTTAGTGCTCAGAAAGGAAAGGGACTCTGCAGCCCACTGCAGCATCAGGCTAGCACTCCAGCTTCTTCCAGCTTCTTTCCCTTGGGATCTCTGCAGGAGATCCTACCTTTGCATATTTGAATTGGGGAAAGTGGTTCCTACAAGCAGAGTAGGAATGACTAAAATTCACTCCTGTAGCACTTCTGTAGGACAAGCTCTAATTCTAGTAGAAGTTTCCAAAAGTCAATTGGTCTCAAGAATATTTCTCAGAGTTACCTCTCTGCACTGATTCCACAGGTCAGATTAGCCCTCGCAATAAATTAAACACAACTGAGGCCCAGAGCTGTTTTCTGAGTTGGAGTACTAGGGCCTCTGGTGTGGAGTACTTCTATTGCATTTTAGAACTCCCACAATGTATAAGAGAGAACCAACAAAATGCACTGCCTCCTGGCACAAGATACCTACATTGACTTTTAGGACAAGGGGTCGTGCCACTTTGCTAAGACTGATGTCTCTTGTCTACAGGTCATCTGAAAGGAGCTCATTACCTAAAATCTGCAGTGATACTCCCAAGGTAAACATGAGGTTTTAATGTATAAACCGTGTAGCCAATCCTCTACCTAGCAAAATGTAGACCTGTTTTTCATTAACAAACTTAAAATTTTACTTATTTAAATTTTACAGTGACAATTGAAGTTTTGGATTTTAGAAGAAAAAATTCTGGCAAGGTAATGGGTAAAGGATAATTTGGCAGAAAAAGAAGCATTTATCTGAGGTTTTATTTATCAGAGGAAAGAAATCAAGTGACTCAATTGTTTCAATAACTGAAAGGAATAAATTGAAACTATTTGACTTACAGCACCCTATAAAAAAATAATGCAGAAGTCTCAAAATTAGAAGTGGAATAGAATAATGCTCAGTTTCTACTTATTTCAATTTAGTACATGCTGATTTTTATTTAAAATTATTTAACAGGAAGGAGACAAAAAAGAACTTACTTCAACATTGATGGTTGCCAGAACCTTCATCTGAAAAATCAAGAAAGATACTGTCACAACAACAAGGTAGTTCTTAAATTAAAAGTCTAAACAGAGTCATCTCTCCTCTTCACAGGCAGATCAGAACAATAATTGCTAACTGAAAGAGTAGGCGGTTAAGATCTGAGAAAGATCCTTAACTGCCTGCTGTCTGTTCCCCTTTATATTGTGAGGAACTTAAAACTTCTCTTTCCCTCACAATTGTTTCATAGTTTCTGGTTTGGTTTACTGTTTCTAATTGAGATGTTGAAGTGAGCAAAATAAGTAAAAAAACCCCTCACTTTTACAATGTAGAGTACAGATCAGCTGGTCTTCTGATGGAATTGTGCTTTTAATGGTTATTGACAGCTAGAACAGCATCAGCTCCTGTGAGAAATAGGATGTGTCATACAGAAACCCAAGCTAATGCTGCCCCAATGCCATGTCAACTAGGGCAGCAAAATCCTTGGCAGAGGCAGCACTTCAGGCTGCAAACAGGAATACCCACATTGGTACAGCATCTTTCACCAAAGGTAACTACTGGCAGACAGTGTAACATGTGGCTCAAAAACTGAAGTGTTTCAAGTGTCACCATCACCCAGCAGAGACAGGGTTATCTTACATGTCCTTTAACAAACCTATTAAGTTTTCAAAAGCGGTTTCAACCTTTTCCCTTCTGAAACACCCACTGGTGATTTTTCACCTCCTCTCACCCCTGCTCCTCATCAGTAATTATTCAATGGCACCTCATACCCATCCCAGCAATTCCACATTTCATAAACCAAGAAGCTAGGATCAAAGTCTTTCTTCCCATAGAAGTGAGATGCCAGGTGTCATCATGGACAGCCTTTGAGCAGAGTTGAGTATTGTTAACCAAGAGATGGATATCCATGCACTGTATCGGACATGGCTTTATCTACAGTAACTAAAATGTGTCCTTAAGGCTGCCTACGCCTACAGGTCTTACGTGCTGGTCAAGGCACATAAGGTTCTCAGACATGGGTCTGAGAACCTGAGAAATGTAAATGTCTCATTTTCTGGAGTAACCTGGAAGTAGTTGATAGTATAAATCTGTATACAGGTGTTGAGTCATATTAGGCCCACATTCATTGCAGAAAGCAATGTTTATCACTCAAATAGAATCATGGAATCATAGAATAATTAAGGTTGGAAAAGATCTTTAAGATGATCAAGTCCAACTGTAAAACCAACACTGTCAAGTCTACTGCTTAGATCATGTCCCCAGTAGCCACTTCTATGCATCTTTTGAATACCTCCTTTAGGTGACTCAGCCACTTCCCTAGGCAGTTCCGATGGCTGACAACTCTTTGGATAAATAAATTATTCCTAATATCCAATCCAATCCTCTCCTGGAACATCCTGGGGCTGTTATAATGCCTTAGTCATTTTCAGAACATAGTTTTCTAAGTGGGAGTTGAGGTCCCTAATTCACTGTGTTAAGTGGGTGTAAAATCATTTACATTGCAGTCACTGATGTCAGATAACATCAGTCCAGCCTATGAGGAGGCAGCATTTCAACTTGAGAATAGCAAGGGCAGGTAGGGGGTAGGGAGGAGAGCTGTTTTTAATCTTATACTTTGGGAAATTATTTTTCATAGGTACATAAGAGGGATAATGTTCTGGAGGACAGGCTTTCAAATAAATTATTTCAGCATTTACCGCAACTGCAGTACTGCTTTGTTATTTCATCATCCACAAGAGTCCTTTCTTGGTTTAAATGCTCCTGTCATAAGCACTATGCACTAGTTAGCTAAAACCCCTAGAAAGCATTAGTGCTGCTTTAAAGTTTTACTGCCTTGCCTGACATAAATTTTAAGAAACTGGTTGCATTAAAATTGTATAAATGTAAAGCACCAATGAGCAAAGATGTGTGATAGCCTGGGTTTCTGTATGACACATTCTATCTCATAGCCTCTACAGGTGCATACCACTAAATAGTAATATAATCATCTGGGAAATTAGTGTACAAGCTTTAGTTTAACAGCATCTTAAGCCTGAATTTCTACTTATAATGGTACAGATCTCCTTATATTTTACTGATGAGGGAACTAACTGTGAGCCAGTGTCATGCAGATTATTGTAAAAGTCATGACTTTCAAGCTTCTAGATGTTGCTGCATTGAATAAATCTGATTTCTACTCTGTATCTAAAAGTTAATTCCAATAGCATATTTTTTTATTTAGGGAAACCTTTTCTAAACAGAAATGCAGATTATTTTCTCTTAAATGAATTTCCACAAAGAATGTCTATTATTAGCCATCTCTAACTTCTATCTAACTTCTATCAACTGGACTGTCTAGTAGGTTTATAATTGAAAAGAACAATGTATATTTCCTGCTGTACTTAAAAATATAAGAAAAGTTAACTTTGATAAGAAAGATATATAAGTTTTTTACGGGAAAATTTGAATGCTAGATCACAGTCCACTCAGTTCCCCTATGTACTGCCTAATGGAATAATAAAAGAGTTTGATTTAGAATTACCTTTTTGCTAAACACAGTTAGCACTCCTTTCTGAGAGGCTGTTACTGTGTAATGCAGAAGGGGCACCTTCACCATACCCTTGATCACATCTTTTCTCTTGACAACTGTCAATGACAAAATATTACTCTTCATCTTACAGACATGGAAAACATAAACAAATAGAACTATATTAGTAAAGGAAAACATAAACAAATAGGAATATAATAGTAAGAACAGTTTCTCTTCCTGAAATGCATTTTGGTACCATATGCAAGGCAGTGATGCAATATATCATAAATTATCCCATACTTGGTTTAATTAACCATGTTGCATTTTAAATATCATTAACATCATAATTCTGGATGTGCCAGCTCTTCCTCCATATTTAAAAAAAATACAGAAAGACAATGAGTAACTGCATAAATAAATTTCTGGTTCAGAAAAAAATCACAATTTCAAAATAATTTAGGAATATGGAGAACTGGGAAATGCAGCAGTGGAGTGTTCAATATTTAGTAAAAACCCATGTATTTTGGAACGCAGAAGAAGAAGAAAAAGAAGCATGAATAAGCAAAGACAGACGTGATCTTATCACTCTACTTTCAAGAAAGTGAGCAGCACACTGTATTAGAAAAAATACAGTTTTTGATGTAAGATGAAGTACGTCACCTGAATGAGTAATCTGCTGTTTTTCAGATACAAGCAAAACCATACTTTCTTTTGACAGGGAAGACGTGCCATCATTTTCTCCTTTGAAACAGCCAAAAATCTAAACAAAACAAAATAGAACTAAGCAAGTAACTTATTGCAAAACTACTTCTGGAAGATATATGTATAAGGTCAAATAGTTACCTCACACTTTAATAATTTAATATTCTTTGAGTAAGTACCTTAGTATTATTGCCTTTACCCATTAGCTGTCAATATGACTTTGGATTGCTGAGAACTAATACTCAGGCAAAATCTTTCTTCAATGTTTGTAAAGAAGTCAGCTTACGAAGGGTTTCTAGGAATATACCCCATCTATTTTTAAAAGTTCTTAGTACAGTTTTGCCTTATAAATAACCATATTCAATTTTCATTTTCCAGTTCTACCTACCTCAACTAGGAAAAAAAATAGCAAAAGACAGACAAAACAGACAATTCCATATTTATAAACTGAGACGTTCAATGCAGCATAGTGGTTTAGCCTACACAGAAGACCTTTTCCATAAAGATATATAGATTCCCATTTCCTTGAAAAGAAATGTAATATAAAGACAATTTTTACAAAATCCTGTTTTGTCATCTCCCTAAGCCTGACAATGTTCCACTTGTACTGAACATAATGAAGATCTCTGCACAGGATAGTCAGGTAAGTAGCTTATTTCTGCTCCAGGGTGTGAAATTTTCAGTTGAAAAGCTCTACAAATCTCAAGCTCTGTACCCAAAAATAGTTTAGTCATTTCTTTAGGAAATTAGTCCCACTTAGCCGTACAGATTTTTTTTACTCCTTTCTCATATTATGGACATTATATATACTTCCTTTCATGAGTTCTAAAAGCAATGCCCCTTTGGATGTGAGACAAAACATTGTATTTTATTCTAGTTCAGTATTTTCCATGTTATACAACAGAGCTCCCATTTTCATTCTTTAGAGATTCAGATGTACATCTTTCAAAAAAATACTCACACAGCATTACTCTTCATCTTTCACTTCACAGCTCCCTCATTTCCATATACACAATTATTAGCTATCATACATCCATGTTTTTCAAGGAAGTTTATATGCAAGCCAAATTAAAAGACTGTCATCAGTCAGCTCACACTTGGTAAAATTTGAGAAATTATCATAGAAAGGGTTCTGGGGAATTTTATCCCAAGGAAATAATGTACAGATTTCAAAAGGAAACTAAAGGGGCTTCACCTCTTTTACTACACCCTACACTGTCCTTGCTTGTGTAATTATATAGCCAAATTATTTATGTAATTACATAATTTGATAACTAGCCTGACCGCATTAGAAACTCAATAAGGTTTCGGAGTAAATGATCCACACTCTAGAAAACATAGAGAGCTTTCCTTACTTCTCTTATAAACTAATGAGCCTGAACATAATTTGCTACTGTTCTGCTACCCTAAACAAAGGACAATCAGTCCTTCAGACTCTCAGCTATTTTCCAGATTTGCCCCAAGCCCTCTTTGAAGGAAATCTTTAATAGCTGACATGAGCAAAATCTGTGATTAATGTGACACTGCAAGTAAAAACAATGGTTAAGAAAGGCAGTAAACAGAAATGTTCCCATGCAGAACCTTATTAAGTAGAAATGGCTGAACACATTGTTTTTAGGATGATATTAGGAAATCACTTGACAGCAATTGTTGATAACATGTAAGGAACAGGTAGTTGGGTATCTTCAGGGTTCCAATATTAGCATGATGTTCCAGAGTAACATAAAATGTAAATATACTGACAAATTTATAGTTTATTTGGGAAATAGTCATTTCCCAAAACATATGCAAATAAAAAAGAGCGCCATGTCACTTGCCAATATCCTGCCATAAGACTTTAAGTCCAGAAAGGATTTGCTATGTATACAATGCCTCCTATGCTATTGTAGGAAAGTCACTGTGTGCTGGGAGTTATGTCCCGTCTGCACAATTCTGTCTTCGAGTAAGAAACAAACAAAGAAGTCTTGTAGTAATATATGATGGGTGCTCTTGATAAGGATTGGCTCTAACAATCTAAGAATCAGTAATTTTTATAGAACAGTTGCCTGAAACACTATCCATGGTAAATACCTTAATAAAAGACACATTTCTAGAGCAAGTGTTCATTTCCCAAAACATATGCAAATAAAAAAGAGCGCCATGTTTTATAAAAACCAACAAAGTACTTTCTCACAAAATGTGAAAAACTGGGTGCTATGGAGATAGCCTTCTCAGGTGGATTCAGGAATAATTTACAAATGGATAGATTAAAAAGGGAAGGGATATTAAACACAGAGTGCCATTTGCAACTCTGGCAGATGTAGTCCTTAAGATATGTGCAGACAGACCCAAAGAGGGTAAATCGGATCTACTGTTTCACAGTTACCTCATTCTTACATGCTTTTTACAAAGATTTGCTATTTACCACCATTAGAGACTGAAAAAATGATTACAAATATCTCATTCATCTACAAGACTAAATAATATATGCAGAATTCTCTGTTTCCAAAACTGTACTAAAATGCTGCCCTATCTTTAAGGCTTCATATTCAAAGTAAGGGCCAGATTTATGCTGTGAACAGGGGAAGAGAAAGGCAAAGAAGCGGAGGTAAGAGAAAAGAGAGGAAAGGAGAAAAACAGGAAGCATTTCTGAAGGTTTAGCTAAAGATAGACATATCCCCAGAGCACAAATGGTATACTGTCATCATTAGAGATTTTGCACTTTGTCAAGAAGCCTGAGGACAATGCACACCACTGAAGTAGTTCTGAAGACCTGAACACACCCAGGCTTCAGGCAGCTAGGATCAATAACAACAAGAGCTTGGAGCTCATGAACATCAGACTCGTGAAAAACACACAATCAACGGATAAATACTGTCACCATTTAAAATTCTAATTAGTTTTTCATATTTAAGAAAACTTTAGAAATCCTTACCTCAAGCCATTCTGGCCTTTCATCAAGGTTGTTCATAATCTTCCTGAAAAAGGCCTGAATATTCTGATCCTTGACTGCTGAACCAAAAAGTGTTCTTGTGGTTGTATAGAACTTATCATAGTCTATCCCATCTGTGTGGGAGGAACAATGTCCACACAGTTTAAAACTGGCAAGATACAGATTCCTTTCTTATCCACCCTACCTCTGGTTTTATTTCTCCTTCAATACCAATAGCATGCAAGTTCCAGCTTCTCACATTGTATTCACTAAAGCATTTGAAAAGAAAAGAAATCAGTCCTAATACTTGCTCTTTTCAAAACTACCTAATTTGCAATGCATGACAGGAAACAGATAAAAGAATAGATAAAAATTTCTCACTTCTTTTTTCTTCCCTTACTTACCATAATTCTGATTTGTTTTTTTGACCCTGAATGGTGTGTGGGATAAAGTTTATCCTTTCAAGAGCAATAGGCACTTGCATTGAGAAAAGCAAAATTCTACTCTCATTATTTACGATTAGTAACTGTATTTATGTAATTTATCAAGTTTGTGCTTTTACAGAAACAAGTTAGCACCATGCTAACTTCTATATGTGGCAACTCCACCAGTTATATTTTCTGAGTGACCACCATGGCCTTATAATTTGGCCAGAAATTCTAACAGGATAAGAAAAGAACTTTCACTGTGCAGTCTCTCTATTTCCTGTAAAAATCAAACAGTCACAGTTAGAACACTAATTTGAAGGAAATTATCATCTCTCTATGATATGTTCTCTCCATGTGAAAATTACACTTTTCCATCCGAATTAATACCTCTTACCATCATCTTTAGTATACAAGCCTGAACTCTCCTTGGTCTTCTGGATGATCATTTTTTCAACTAGATTCTTGAACTGCTCCAAAGCATCCTGGAAATCCATCAGTTCAAGAGCAGAGCAACTCTCTTTATCACGATCCTTCTTTCCAGACATCCTTTATTAACAGAAGGCAAGAGGAAGAGCTCTTCTTACAGCCATGTCCAAGCCTTGCTTTGTTCCTTTAACTCCCACATGAGTTCATGTGAGATGCAGCTGCATGACAGCTATACCAAACATTACATAATAGAAGAGAGGAGACCCTGGTTTAGCATCTGGAGCTGACAAACAGTGTAGTGAACTGTGGATGTCACAACATCCCATCACATCACAGAATCCTACTCACTGAGTGCCCCCAGGTCATGAACCAGGATCACTAAGTAACCTGGCATGTGAGATTATTTCGTTTTGTCTCATGTAATTGGTGACAGAAAGGCTTCATGCTTTTTTTCACAGAATAGTTAGGGTTGGAAGGGACCTCTGGAGATCATACAGTCCAACCTCACTGCCAAGGCAGGGTCACTTAGAGCAGGTGACACAGGAATGCATCCAGGTGGTTTTTGAGTGTCTCCAGAGAGGTATTTCCCACCAGCCTTTTAGTAACACTTTTCCAAATGTTTCTTTGGGGAGAGAGCTGAAGGGGTGGAGAGCATTGAGCATGTACTAATTGCATGAATAAATCTGACCTTTAGCTCTACTTTCACCTCCTTTATGTTACAGATCAATAAATATCAACGATTTATCACTACACTGAACCCAAAACTTTGTTCTAAAGTATAACTAGTGATAGGGTGTCAAGTGTTAATCTTCAGACACAAAAAGATGGAGCACATATTTTGAAATATGTTTGTTTCAAAGGGTAATTGTACAAACTGTTAAAATTTAAGTCTGTTTGTGTGGCTTATGCTTCCTTTCAGCAGTTCTTGTAATATCTTCACTAACTTAGTTGGTACATTCTCGTACTAGGGGCCTTTGCACCTGGACTACTTCTCCTTTCCTTTAGGTTTCAATATAATTGTGATTCTTATCCACATTTTTTATCTTTTCAATATCTTTAAAGGATATTGATGCCATGTTACTGAGCTATACCATAATAGGCAAATGATGAATTTCAGCCTATTGGTTAAACTCACTTTTCTGTAGACCACACTGATCAATTTCTTCGTATTGTTCTTTAGCTATTGATCTCCAGACCACTTTGCTGTTACTTCACCCAAGGCTGATGCCAGGTTTACTGGATAAGGCTTTCTTGAATTCCTGAGTGTGGAGTCTTAGCTCTGTGGAGATTCTGTAGCTGAAAAGGAGAAACTATATTTTATATTTCCTCATGGCAATCTAGAGGATTGATATCAAACAGGCATGTTTCAAGAAAATTCCAGTCACTTCTTCAAAAAAACCAACCAAACAAAAAAAATTAAAGGCAATTGTCTTCACACACACTCAGCATTTCAGCTGAATGACATTTTTGGAACACATAGGGAAAGCAACTAATTGGTATTAAACAGTTACTAAAAATAATGCATGGAAATATCTCTGCATGAAATAGCTAGTTCTTCAGGGAAAGCAGTGTCTCATGATATGCTACCTAACACAAGTAATCCAACAGCTTGGAATTCTATCATTTCAAGGGGAAGAACCCAAAAGTTTCTGGGTACTGCTCTACTGCAATGAGCATTTCTTTTGATTAGAATAATGAAAAGAGCTTGGCAGAGAAAAGCAGCAATGATGTCTGGAAAAGGAAGGGATAGCTTGAGGATACATTTTTGCTGTTTCCAACAGTAATTATCCAGGAAAATATTTCCTTTGTGTGTCAAGGTACTCAGTGGCTGGTCAAATACTGTATCTTGGTCAGATATAGAGGTGTATTTGACATACTGCCTCCAGGTGAATTCTTGTTATGCAGTGCTTCCTGTTGATTAATTTTTCCCGTCTTTCTCATCTAAGCTTGCATGACATCAGGTTATATTCTCATTTCCCAGTTAATATCAGTGGTTTAAGGTTCATAAAGGGTATTAGCAGCCCTCCTCAGAACAGACAGGTTAAGAACAGAAAGCTATGTTTTGTTGTCTTGCAAACACCCATGCAGAAACTTCATGTTATGTAAAATGAAAAACATGTAACAAAAACACAAAGAAACCCCAAATGAGGAATCATTGCTTTCAGTACCTGTTGACTCTGTTGTCTTCAATGTTAAAAAAAAAAAAAAAAAGTACAGTAGAATTTAAAAATAAGATGTGATGACTGAGTGGACTGAAAAAAAAGTAGAGAAGATAGGAATTGCATTAGAAGATAAGCGAAGTCTAAAAGGCAAATTCAATATTTAGTTGATGAGTCAGGAAGTCCTTGCATTAGTAGCCCTACAACAGCATTAACTGAATGAAAAGCATTTCCTTCACTGTCTCCCTTACTGATAGTGTGGAAAGCACTGGATATGGAATATGATATAATTGATGTATATTCAGAAGCTGACTCTCTCAACTCTTTTTACCACATAATCTTATTAGTCTCAATTATTAGAAATTCTCAGATACAAAGATAATGATATGTCTGTATGGGTGCAAAGAACAGCTGCAGCAGGTTCATTGTAGGATTGGCACCTCATTTGAAAAATCAGTAATTTTCAATCTTTATCTCAATAACTATCATCTATGTCTATGTCTACCAAGTCTATGAAATGCCATGCAAGTTTTAAGATTCTGACCATGCAATTTGATGGCTAACAAATAACCCAAACCTACTGAAGAAGACTGGTGACAGATCTTCTTTCCTGCAATAGTGCAGTGGTGATAGATCTTTCCTGCCTGTACCAGGCTGTCAGTCACTCTTCCTGGTGGTCACATGGAAAAGCAAATTCTCCCCAAGTAAAATGATGGTTGAGAACAGCCCAAAGTGGATCCCACAGTGGATCTAAACTGGCCTTAGTTGTGCCTAAAGAGGTTCTGGGACATAAAAGACTTCGTTTCTGACTCTGACTTTGGTCCAGATAAACTCCAGCCATTTAAAAAGGAAAAAAATAATTGGTCCCTGAAGATGCTTTCTTTTGATAAGCTTACCCATCCTTTGCTATTTCTTCCTTATAAACACCCCATTAAACCTGTCTTGTGTTTCAGTTGACTCAGGATAGAGATGCTTGAGTTCAGACTGACTGAACTCTCTGACCAGTATGGGGCTGGGCAAGTAATAAATTTTAGCATTGTAAAAATGAAATTTCTTCTATGAAACAGTGTTTAAGGGGCACTATCATGCTGACATTTACATTAGCTCATTCTTTTTTCTACTGGCTCAATTTTTCACTTTTCTTTTGATATTAACACCCCACAAGCAGTATTGTGCTCCTTGTTATAAAGTGCATCTGGTCCTCTCTGTCAATAACAGCAGCTGAAATGACCAAGTGATAGTTTTAAAAACTGTATTTCCTATGAACTATATATTGATGTGTACATTGGGCTCTGGAAAATGACAACAAGGCAGTGAGTTTGTAAACATTTTCACTTTATGTTTGTCAAAATAACAAGAAGCTGCAGCACAAGTACGAACTATGCAAGGTTATTCCTTAAGAAACCAGTTTATATCACAAACGAATTTAATAGTGTTATTGTTGCAAAAACTGCTGTTGCTGGTCTTACAATGGTTATACAGTGCTAGTGTTCGGAATTCAGGCTGCCCTATGAGCTGTGTCTGTACAACCAAGGACAGTATGATGTCAGCAGGCACAAGCATATATCACCACCTCTTTTAATCTACTCTGCAAGAAATAAGTGCCACAGAGGCATCAATATGCATCTGCTGCCTGAGCACACAGCACAGTCCCACACAGGTTTCTCTAGCCAAGATTAAGTTCATCTCATCTAACTTAGGCATCTAAAAGTTAATTATTCAAGCCATCTTATGTGCCAGTCAATAAACACTTCCAGAGGGTGATTCATCTTACTGGTCTTAGGTGCTTAACTTTCAAATGCATCATTTAGGTGAGATGAATCACACCTGCAGCTAGTACAGCTCTTTGTACACACGTCAGGTGTACCAGAGCTCACACATCACGGAACAGGCTGCAGCCAGCTTCCAACTGCAGCATGGATGCTCTGACTGCTGCCATCACCTCCCAGGACAGCCTGCTTGGGCCCCCCTCCCCTGCTGAAAACATCTGTGCTTGCTTCAGTGACCTGTGCCTGAGCCAAGCACTTCTCTCAGCCCAGAATATTCTCACATTCTTGAAACGTTTGCACTTTACCTGCTTTATGATTTGGATTTCAAGTTCATGTCCCAATATGGACTAGATTATACTTGGAGGATTACAAGTTCTGCAAGTCGAAGCCCTAGCTTTAAACCTTTGCCATTAGGGTTGTGCATTTTGGGTTTTTTTAACTTAAAAAACATGCACGATCAGCAAGTGTAGATCTATATTAAAAGCCTTGTTTTAATGCCAAGAGGTTGGCAACAGCTGAAAGGTTTCTTCTGTCCACACTCACACTTGCTCTGTAGATATACCCTGCAGCTATATATAGATACAGTGAATAATCACTCAGCTTTCATTTGCCTCTAAGGCTAAAGAATAGCAAAAAAAAAAAAAAAAAAAAAGAAAGAAAAAAATATGCCAGGAGAACACTGTAAAAAACAAAAAAAGCTGAAGCTAGGTAGCCAGAGTTTTTGGGAAGTTTTGGTTTGGTTTAGTTTTGAGCAGCCTGCATTCTGGCTCTATACCATGCCCTTGGAAATAATAAGCTTACAAAGTTTAAAACAGGCATCAAAACCCCAGCATTATCTGGCTCGTAGAACAAATGTATTTAATATGGACAAAAGCTTGACTTTCCTGCTCACTCTCTACTTGTCAGGAAAGATAGGAAAGAGCCTGTGACTTCAAAGGCACACTAGCAGAAGACAGAGAACAGAGAAAATTAGTGAAAGCAACACATAAATCAGCAAACATAAAATGAAATAGGTCTCTTGAATGCCTTAAAACACTTTCTCCACCCCACAATGTTCTCACTGCAAAAGCTCAGACATTTTTAATGGTGCAGTTACAACTGGGAGTCATATTTGTCGTTTGTATTTCTACCCAAGCTTAGACATAAGCAGTGTCTTTGAAAGTTTATTTACTCTGCTTCAGATTCTTCAGCTCTAACATGTGACACTCAATGCTCTGGTGTGCTGAAGCATTCCAAATTACTAAGTACTATAAACTTCTGAAGACAGTCCCAGACATCTGCAAACTTTCTACTTGTGAGTTATTAGTTCCAAGGCTGGGTTTTAAGGTTTGTCTTGTGCATATGTAAGCATATGTTGGCCACCTGAAAATTTACAGCCAATGCATTCTTCCACCCCATGTGAATTGTGCATAACAGACATATTAAAAGGACTGTTGCAGAAGAGATCTAGGAAGTCCTTGGGAGTTTCACAGACTGTTCTTGTAGTACAGGACTGGGGACCTTCTATTCCTGCTTCTTGTAGGTTTTTAATCCCATGAGCTCAGCTACACAGGTTTAGTACTTTGATGCACTTCCAGTAAGTCACACACATACACTTTTAGAAATGGGTTCCTGTCTATCCTTTCATGCAATGGTAAAAGCAAAGGTAAAACCCTTTTTGCAGCAGAAAAAGATTGACTAAAGAATTAATTAGATTATTAAAATCACAGCTGCATTGGTTCTAGAGTGGGTTAGGTGAAACAAAATCTGGACTAGAATTGGGGTCAGGGTTCTGTTTCCATCTTTGCCTTTGACCTCATGATACAATAAAACAGCATTTCTTTCTGTTGTGCCTCATATGAGAAGAGACAATGCATGGAAGACAAATGGAACTCTGCTCATGAAGTATCCAAGACCATTTGAATAACATTAGCAATTTGACAGTATTAATAAAGTGACCTTTGCAAATAAAGCATTGGAGAGATTGCACAACTATGGATCTATTTACCTTTGCTAAGAAAAAGCCCAAAGCAGGAGATATGATCTTTAAAAAATGCAAGTTATGGGTTCTCTTCTATAAATTCAAAGACATCAAGAGGGAGTATATCTCACAGGTGCTGCAGGGAAATACCTCTTAGAAACCCTAACTATATAATGGAATCTGCCAGTGGACACTATGTTGTCTGGCATGTGTTACTCACTACATTAAATTTTTCCCATTCTTCTTACCACCTTTTATCTCTTTTCATTTTGCAGGGGTAAAAAGATATACAATTTAGGATTTTCCTTTAGAGGCAGAAGATAGACATGTCTTGTTCTCAATGAGGTATAGTATTAATTTGGTACAGTTGTGTCATTGTTAGACTTTTAGAATGCAGTGACTGTCCTAAACATACCCATAACTGAGCATTGACATAATATTTTTGCACGTGGTCTGTCATGTACAGGTAAATTTCTTTTGTGTATGAGGAAAGACAAAATTATATCTTCCCTAAAACTGATGCTGTGGTCTATAACCAGAAATTTTGGTAAAGCTGTAAATACAGCCGTAAATATAGCTTTTATGGTAAAAAACATATACTTGATTTTGAGAAAGGAAGCTGCTCCTTCCTTTGCAATGAGAAAAGCCCTGTCGACCAGTGATGACGAAACAGACTGAATTAGCTTTTAAAAGTAAGTTTCAATTATGACTATATTACAATCATATATGATTACATCATATATGAAGGATTTCACAACATGGATCATAAATAAAGTTAACATCAATAAGAATAGGTACTTCAATCAGAGTTTACTTTTTCTGACCTATGACTTTATTCCTACTGCCTTTATTCTTACTGCCTTGTATTACAGCAGTACTTTGTCATATAAAATGTATTGCCATGAGAAGCATGGCACCTATATATGTTTGTTTTGAAAGACATCAAAGCTACCTCAACTATCCATGTCTTCAGTCTCAGTTCACAAACCAGCTATTTTTTGACAAGACATGTATCCATTAAAATATTAAAATTCTGTTGCTTTCACAGCTGATTTTTTTATTAACTGAAGTAAGAATAGACCTAAACTGAAAGTCTTCTTCGGGCCCTTAAGAAGGCTGTCACATATGAACACATATTAAAGCAAACAAACTAGAGGTCTTCCTCTGAGGAAAACAGATGCTTGGTCTGGCAAGGTGTTTTGGGTGTAGAGCCATGGTGAGCAAAATTCCCTGTGAAACACTCAGGGGTGGGTCGGGCTTGGAGACAGTACAGCCACCCAACACAGCCGGGGGTCAGGGCACCTACAGCCACCTAACACTGCCCTGGCGATCAGGGCAACACCGGGACTAACAGCAGCTAGAGCTGTACACAGGCAGCCGCGGTATTCCTGTCCAACACACACTGGAGACAAAGGTATAAAACAGGCGAGTCCACTTTGCAAACTGTGGTGTCTCACTTGCCCCGTGGCTGACAAAGTGAGACACCACAGGTGTTCACTCACACCACAGGTTTGCACGGGCCGTGGCGCTGCCAGGTCGCTTTGGAGTTGAAGTAGGGCTCCAACTCGTAGAGCCAAGCTGTGAGCACTGCGGGGAACCTCCTGGGAAGACACTATTGCCATGATAGGAGTTTTCATTGGCAGGACATCGGGGGAAGAAGCCTAAATATCGGTTCTACCTCTTCCCGGAGCCGGCCGCAGAGCAGGTCTGCCCAAACGCGGTCCCCGTGAGGGAAGCGCTGCTGTCGGCAGCCGTGGCCCAGCCAAAGCGCCCAGAGGATTTTTAAGGAAGAGGAAACAACAGCCACATCCCGGCCACAACGGGGCTGCTCACCGCGGTAACAGGGTGAGAAGACCTGTTTGTTCAGAAGGCGCCAGGCCCGGGCCCGCACCGGGCAGGCGAAGGAGAAGCCACCCGAGGGCGCGCCCTCCGTGGGCGGGAAGGCAGCGGGAACTCCTCCTCCTCCTGCCCAGAGCTTCGGTGTGCGATGGGGCTGGGAGCGAGTCGGGAGGCTTAGCCCCGCTCGGGCCGGGAGCCATGCCCGCGGGGAACGGCACGGGCACCTCCAGCCGCCCGGAGCCCGAGCAGGAGGTGCCGGGCGAGCGGCCCCTCTTCAGCGCCGGCACCTACGAGCTGCTGGCGCTGCTGGTCGCCACCATCGGCATGCTGGGCTTGTGCAATAACTTGCTGGTGCTGGTGCTCTACTACAAGTTCAAGCGGCTCCGCACGCCCACCAACCTGTTCCTCGTCAACATCAGCCTCAGCGACCTGCTGGTCTCCGTCTTCGGCGTGAGCCTTACCTTTATGTCCTGCCTGAGGAGCCGCTGGGTGTGGGACGCCGCCGGCTGCGTCTGGGACGGCTTCAGCAGCAGCCTCTTCGGTGGGTGCTGGGGCCGCGGGCGCCGCNAGCCGGCGCTTTTTTGGTAAAAAAAGAGCGACGGTGCTGAAGAAAACGACCCGAAGCAAAAAAAGAAATTATTCGAGAATCAGTTTTTCGACCTCCCGCCTTTGCCTGTGTAAGGTGTAATGGGACATTTAGGGAAAAGTGCAGCACCGCTGTTAGAAGAGGTCTCGAGTTGACCGAGTGATGCGCAGAATTCATGAGCATAAACCACTGCATTTTATAGGAGGAAGTGCTGCAGTCTGTGGATAAGAAGCAGTATGACTCTGGGTTTAAGGTCAGCAGTGTTCTGCCTCTGTGGAACGTGTGGAAAGCTGCTCCCCAGCAGCCTTCTCAGTTCGTAAAGCTACTCAGTGTGTGGCAGTGCCTTGAATTTCCTTATCCGTATGGGAAATTTGGGTACCATCTTTCAGTCATAATGGTTGGGCTTCGGGAAACCATTGATTCCCATGAAATTTTAGCACTGCAGAAGGAGTACTTACACTATTTCCATTTTCAAAACCTATAAGCTCTTCACTGCTTTCTTTCCTGAAATGAATACATACCCTTTGCAGAAGTCTGCAGAAGAATAGGTTGCAGTCCAGCTATGTACATGCAGCCTCTTAAAAGGAATATTGCTTTTTCTTTACCAGTAAAGAATGCTGCAAAAGACGAGGCTCGAGTTTCTAATGGTGAAAGTAAATGTTTGGCTAATCAGTAATGAAATCTAAAGCTTATGTTAGATACTTCTTCTTCTGGAAGAGGTGTATAAATTACAGGTGGATCACAGTGCACCCACTGGATGCATATACCCTGAAAATAGACTCTAAGGTGACATGTTAAAGTCTTCAATAAGCTTTGTAGCTTTCCTGCATACATAACCTTTGTTTCACATGGCTCTGCGGTCAGCAATTTGTGGGCTACTGTGCTAAGGTGCATGGTTGCTCATGCTTGCTTTGACTCCTGCTGCATAGTGCAGCAAAAATTTTATGTCTTGAAAGTTATGGTGGGTGCAGGATGTAGTTAATAATTTGTGCAGTGTTTGGTACCAGATGATTTCTGCAGTGCACAGATCTCAGATGTTTGTGTAGCTGTTGGTATCAGGGAAAGCACTAGAGCACCTCGCTGGCATAAGGTTGTCACCATCACTCAGCCTGTTAAAATTCTTGAGAAACTTGAGTACTTGTCTGCCAAACAGATGCTGCCAGACAGCTGAACCTTAATCTTACACAGGGGATGTAAAGTACAGTTCTGTTCTACCTTAATCTCTTATATATTATACTTATTATTTTTGATGGAGGCATTTTCCATATAGGTTCAAAAATTAAGATACACAGTAAGGATAAAAAACCACACTATAATAATCTCATACCATCTTCTGAAACAGTAGAAATAGAAACAAATAGGTATATAAATTGGCAAGGAAATAGTTTGATCACATGTGACTTTTAATTTCTGTTTATTTTGAGGTATGCTACATTATTTGTTGCTATAAATATACTTAGTGTTGATGCTTCCTGCATACTTCTGTTTAAAATTTTTTTTCCTGAAGAAATGTAGGAAAATTCATGGGCCTTGTCTAGAGAGGAGTCAAATTAGCATCTGTGGTTTGTAAAATTACATCTTCCTGTGGTTGGTCATGCTATGTTCCTCTTCCATAATGTGCTTCATTGGGAAGTTTTTTTTATTACTATTATTATTAAAAAAGTGCATGTTTGTGTGTAGTTGATCATATGGAAGTGGAGAGTAAATTCACAACTTAATGTTCAGGAATGATGCCTTAGTTTACTTATTTCAGCTGCCATGTAAAGCAATAGAAAATATTTAACTTGGCTGTCATAACTGAATGCTAATCTGATAAAGTGATGTCTAGTTTTAACCTCCACAGTACTGTTTTCATATTCTCATCTAGAAATAAAGGGATTGTTCTTTCCTGTTTTTAAAGATAAGTGGTTCCCCATCTACACAGGAAAGCGGGGGCTTGTCAATGCTGAGAAAAAAAAAAGATATAAACGATGCCCCGCAGGTAGCATCATACTCTGTTTGCCATCTGGATTATTGCTGCCATGGCTTGTATTTTCATTTTGTATGGGTTTATGCAAAACCAGTATTTTGAAGGTGTTTTGTTTGTTCGTTCCTGTTTGGTAATGTTTTGTTGTTGTTTGGGGTTAGGTTTTTTTTGTTTGGTTGGGTTTTTTTGGGTTTTGTTTCTTTTGGGGGGGGGGTTTTTTTGGTGGTTTTTTTTTCCTGGTTTTTATTTGGGTGGGTTTTTTTGTTTGTTTATTTTTTTTCCCCTGGTAGTGGTGAAGACTAAAGATTACATTCAGAGTAACCAGGCATTATATTTATAAATATACTTCTCTTGTATATAGCAGCCCAAGTCACCTGTTACCTTGAGGTGATGGTGGCAGGGAAGGTCATGTAATGGAAGTCTTACATGTGTATTACTTACAAGTGCTTCTGAAAGCATAACACTCTTCCCAGGAACTTTTGGGAATACAAAGTACATTCGTTGATCAGAAGACATACGAAATTGACAGCTTTGAAAAGTGAAATTCTCATTAACTAAGCAGAGTTCTTACAGCTTTGCAGTGTGTGTTCAGTTGCTCAGTAAGCCACAATGACGTAATAAAGATGTTTCTAGAATGAAGTAGTGGTAGCTGTGATAGCATGGATATGGAGTCTATTAAACCATAACAGATCTCGTGAGGTTACTTTAGTGGTGTGGATATGTCCTGGGGTTGGACCCAGTCTGGCTCATTTTAGATGAGATGACCAAAACCTCTTTATTTACAGCTCTGTGATTTCATTCTTGAGTATGATCTTGGACATTGCTACGTGAGCTTTCTGTGCCAGCCCTTCAGGTCTGAAGGCTGTTCAGTCTTACTTTCCATCCTTGTGCATATTTTTTAATTGGAAGAACAGCCCCTAAGACCCAATATGTGGTGTAAGTTGTTCTCTGTATGTATCAACTTATAAATGAGAAGTTCCCCTGATAGTAAAAAAGTTTGGGACAAATTATTTAATCTTTTTTTTTTTTTAAATAGGATTTTTCACTTTAAATTCAGCACTAATTCTCAACAGATTTTAAAAATCAGATTCTTCCTAATTACTGTAGTTAATTAGGAATCACATTGAAATAATGATTCAGCAGCTTTCTTTAAAATTTTCACGTATTGTTACAAGGTTTTTCCTCATACTGTTTTGAAAGCCAAGTTCAAGGCATTTCTGTGTTCCTCTTAAGGATTTACATATGATTAAGTGCATAGGTGGCACTTGTGCTTAAAATAAACTGGTAGCATCTATATTTTCAGAAGCCTTCATTACACAATGACAACTTCTTTTCCCCCCCTCACAGATATGAGGGCACTCTCTACACTTCTAATAATTTTGCATAGAAGAATTGAGCATTTTCTTTGTAAGAGTGCTTCCCATTTTGCCAGCCAGTTGGAGGCGTGTTAAGATCTGGAACTTAGACACTGTAAGCAGATGTTCACAGGCTGAAACTTTTAAGTTGAGAAGATGGCAGCCTAACTACAGATTGTCTGTCTAGGAAAAAATGGCTGGGTTTTGTGTTCCTCACAGTAGTCTACTTCTGCATTATGATAACTTTATCTTGAGACAAGCCCATGTAGTAACATCTGCTCTTGAGTTGCATTGCACAGCTCATAACCTGATGTTTGTGCTACTGCCTATGTTTTCTGTGACTTGAAAGATTTTCATTGAGCCTTTAGATGGTGCAGAGACCTGCTTGCTACGGTGCATAGCTGGTCATTTTGCCTGCTGAACATCTGTCCTCATCACACAAATAACAGTCCCTATTTTCTTTTACTCATTAGAGTCTGAAGTCAAGATACAGTTCAGGTACATCTCTTCATAGCAGACACCACAAGAAGGGCTTTTTTCTTTACTACAAAGCCATTCTTAGCACCTCTTAGTGTAGGGAAAACGACATAAATGATTACCTGACAAGTCTTAGTCTAAGCTTTCCTGACGTAGTTGTCTGTTTTAGACACTAATCCCCACTTATTTTTGTTTCACTGAGTTCCAGTGGTTATTTTGTTACAGATGAGGGTCACCTTTCTATGGAGGTGTGCAGTCAGCTCTATGCTGGCCCTACTGCATCTGCCACCCTCTCTTTATGTAAAACGATTCTAACTCTTTCCCTGTCTGTAGTAAAACAAGCCATAAGTAGTAGAGATCTCTGTAATCTCTTTATCTGATTTAGCAATACATATCTGGGAGGTGTGCTGTCTATCACTGACAGCATAGCTTTTTGGTTATGATTTCTAGAGAGGACACCTGACAGCTAAGCATACCCAAAAGTCTTGGTTAGCAGACATAAATAGTTTCTTTCTTCAGGTAAGAGGGTTATTGTGAAATACAGGGTATGAGTGTCATGGTCTTTGTGTATATCTGCAGGGTTCTCACAGATATTCAAGGGGTTTTTTTGAATGACAGTGACTGTCAGAACTTGATGTGCACAAGGCAAATTTGTGTACTGCTCACCCCCAGGCAGTGGGTGTCTGCTTTAATGCCTTCTGTACATTGAAATAAGCCCTGAGGGTTTTGAGGTAAGCTAGTCTTATCATGTGGAGCATACACACATAACCCTTCAAGCATAAATCACTTCAGCCAAAAGTAATGGTAGCTAAACCATTGGCCAGTACTGGTGTTTGAACACCTTCTAAGTTTAATTGTGCAATGGAAGAAAGGAGTGGAAAAACTGGTTGATAACAGGAATGGTCTTGAGGAAAAAGCACCAAACTCTTTATCTGAGGCAGTTTCTTGCCAGAAGATTGCATAATCAGGGTGTACTCTGGGGTAGGCTTTGTATCATTAAACCTTGTTTGCAATTGAAAGGCTACTGTTACTGAAGTGGGATTAGAGACCTCTGTCTTTCCCAACTGCAAGCTGTTTTTGTAAGGGTAAAAAAAACACTGCCAGTTTTTAATGTCAAATTAATTAAAAGTATTATGTCCCTTCTGGACAAATTACCATTGGAGCAGCAGCTAGATCTCGATGAGCTACCAAATAAATTTTGATATCTGGTGTATTCTCCATTCCACAGTAATGTGAACTAGAGGATGGGAAAAATTGTAAGAATTTTACGGACTGTACTCTCCTGTGAAGAGCTACTGTGTGTATAGCTGAGGGTCTTTTATTTGTTTGTTTCAAGGCAGGCTGATACCACCACCACACCCACCAAATACTGAACTAAGGATTAATTGCTTGAGAGTGTCTTGTGGACCTGGCTTCAGTTACAGCCTGTTCCTAAGGCTCTTCCCTGCACAGTGACCGTGGTGTCCTGTGGCACTCTCTTGCATTACCCATGTATGTTGTATGCACTGATTTAATCTCACTAAAAGCATTTTCAATTGTTAGTCAGCAGATAGTTTTAGGATCTTGTGTTACAAATAGCTGGAGGCTCAATCAGCATGCTTTCAGCTTCAGCTTTTTTTTTTTTTTCCCAGAGTGAGTTAATCACTTGGAATATTGAATCTGGAAGAGGTGATTTATTTCACCATAGTTTTATAGGACAGCTACATATAAAATATACTTGAAGTCTGTTATGTCTAAGAGAAGTGATTTTTCACCTACCTAAATTTGAATGCAGATGTTAAAATTGCTTCAAAAATTAGAATTATACATATCTGGTGTCTAAAACTTATTGTAATGCCTAATTGCTGAATTCAAATATATGTTTTGAAGCACAAAACTAGAGAGTGCAATGACACCTTTTCTTGCCATGGACAGGAAGTTGCTTATACTCAGTTGCTGCTGTCTAGCTTTACAGATGTGAAAAGAGATGAGGAGGGATTGCAGAAGGATGGCTTTCTTCTGTGATTAGGTATGTAAAATAGTCATTCAGCACTTGAATGTATGGCAAGGATCAATTGATATAGAAAATAATATGGCCTTTGACAGAAGCCACGGTCTGTCTCGGAAATGGATCTTATTTGCTACATTATGCTGCAGTTGCTCTGTAGAGATGCTCAGACTTCGGGAATATTTGATATCACCTCTGACCAAATTATAGGACATGCTTAGAGCAAGGACATGCTTAGAGCAAGGCATATTTTCAATATGAAAATAAGGTATCTTGCATGGAGAGGGCAGAAGCTGTTGTGATTGTTCCAACTTGTTGAAACTAACACTTCGGTTCTAAAGGCACTGCAATATTTTTCTTCAAATCAAGGATTATAAAGTCAGAATATACACATTGTAGGGTATAATGCAGTACAGTTTAGCTGTGTTTTGCAGTCTTCTCTGTGATGACCTACACTATGCAGATTGAAGTATTTAATGCTGTATCCAGAACTGACTCCTGGAAAAGCCCGGAATATAGAAGAGATAATTAGCACATATGGTACATAATCAAATCTGCACCAGATGCAGTATTTCAGTAGGAAAACAATACAAAATGGCAAAAATGAGAATTTTCTTCATAAAACATCCAAATAACAAGAAGTAGCTTGTCACTTCTCCCTGATTCTGTGTGGCTGGCTGCTGGAGAAGAAGAGGAGTTGCAACACAGAAATTGCAAACCAGTGGCTTAAACAAGAAGACACTTCAGTTTTGCTACATTTATCTGCAGCTTCAATGGGAATGACCCCATTTGTGCTAGGGTAATTGCCCAGGCTTAAATCAGAGCTAAAACTAGCAGCAGTTCCTAAAGACAAAGAGTGTTGATGTTTAAAATCAGCACTTACAGATAGGGGTATTGTCTGAGATGAAAATCTGTATATCAGACATGCAGTCTCTGTAAACACTGGGCAGTAAAGTCTTTCTGAAAAAGTGAATTGTTGGTAGAGTAAATCAACCCTCAGAAACCTGGGTCTTAGCCTTGAATCAAAATATGTAGATCTCCAGTACCTCAAGAAGCATAACAAAATTTGTTTCAGATAAAAGGTAGAAATTGGTTTGAAATGCTTATTTTTGCTAAGAGGGGGCTAATAGCCAAACAATAACCATAATGGCTTTCTGTAACAGATTTGGTTTTTTAATCAGCACACATTTCATCATATTAAAATATGCAACTCAGGATGAAATTTAATAATTTCCAGAAAAGCTCCTGTAGAAGAGTGGGGGCATGGAGGGAAGTAAAATTCAGTGCTTTCCTCTGCACTAGACTACAGAAGCGGAATGAATCATAGAAAATGGAGCCATATGAAGGCATAAATCATATATATCTTATGCTGTGACCTACATTTCCTGCCTTGTGTCTGTGTGCTGCCAGACACTCCTTGAATACCAACAGAACAGGGATTTGCATTTTGGTGCATACTGTCCAACAGGCTGTCCAAGGTCCCATTTACAGTTCAGGGAGGAAAATTCAAGTATGTCTTTGAAGAGCAGTGGTTTTATACTGAAAGGGGTTGATGGAACATTGTTCAAACAGCTATGTGCACATACTTATTTTTAGAGACACTGAGCATCCAATGACTTCCTTGAGAATGTCAAGGACTCAGGAAATTATTGCTTGTGGACACCTGTACTTTCAGCCAAGCATGTGTGCTTTTGATTACTTGTCATGGCTAGAATTCAGCACTCATAAAAGGGATGGGGAAGTATTAAGACCACACAGGGACATTAGTCATTGAATACCATTCAATGAAGGAAGGTGGTAAGGAGAAAAAGGTTAATATAGGTATTCTGACTCATCATCCTGAGGAGTTGCTCTTTCTCTCCACTCTCCACTGATCACACAAAGCTGCAGTGCACTATGTAAGCAAACTGAGCCTTTAGTTGAGTGATGTGATTTTCCTTCATAAACGTGTCTGTGGGTGGCTATCATAACTGTCAGGTAAACTTTTGTAACTCCTAATCTTTGGGTAAGAGAAATGGAAGGGGAGCTTGTTGCCTCACCTTGTGTTCAGGAAGTAGACTGCATTTGATTGAATAAAGCATTTACCTGAGCTTTAAGTGTAGAATAGTACCTATAAAATCCTGTAGTCATTTTCTAATGCCTACCAATATTTTGCTTAGATCCACATTGTTCAATGTATTTTCAGCATGTTAGGTCACAAAAAAAGGCATGAAGGACAACTTTTCAACTTCATTTAAAAAAAAACCCAAAAAAACCCAAAAAACCCACCAAAAAACCCAGCCTTAGGTATTTGGAAACCTTCTTGCCCACATTTGCTAGTCCAATTTCAAGCTATAAAAGTGAAATTCTACAGCAATGATTTGTACAAGGAAAAAACCCCACAAAACTAAATATGAAAGGTTACTGCATGGCCAATAACGTCGACATCTTTTTGCAATGAAGGTTTAAAGATAACTAGAAAAAAAGCCCATTTTTATTTTAAAGAGATCTATGAAAGAGTGTGGCACGTTTTCTTTTAGAGTGGGAAATTCTCTTAATCAAGAAAGCTTTCTAAGCTCACCTCTTATAAAAAGGGGAATCCTTTAATAACTACTTTAGGATTCTACTGCTTAGAATCCTAAAGGATATCCTACTGTGAGATATTTGTTAATAATAAACTGCTTTTGCTGTTGAATACCTTTACAGAGAGACTATGTGTTGCTCTAGATTTTGTTACTCTTAGTTGCCTTCCTAAAATCCATGTTGCTAGTCCTTCTGTGCTGTTAATTTATCTTCAGTAAATGTTTATCCTTTTTTCAAAGTGAGATCAGGTTCCTGCTGAGTATAAAATGGTTCTTCTCTCTTTGGTAGTGAAATCTGCACAATTAGTCTCCTTAGAGCTGTGTACATTATGGCACATACGAATCTACTTGGATAAATTAAGTGCTGTGCATATGCATGAAAAAATACTTGTGCTTTGTATTAGATAAAGTCTGTACAGATTTAGACACAGTTATCTGTATCATCTTACAGAGTGCTGTGAAATAGACCATTTTGTTGTTTAAGAGCCTGTGTTTATGAACTTGATTACTGAATCATAACAGACTTCAGGTGTCTGGCAGCTGCCTGATGGGCAATTTGGTTTTTGATCGTCAAGTGTTACAGACCATTGAAATAGAAATCCTTATATTCTAATCAAGACAGAAATACTTTGGCTTTGTGAAATTATAAAATTTTCTGGATAGGGTAATACTGAGAGCTGAAGATAATGTGATTTCTGTCATAACATATTAATAGTTGTGTACTGGGTTTGAGGTGGACAGAAAAGGAAGAGAGTGCATAAATAAACAAGGACTGATGTTTTTATCAAAGCAGCAAGATAGAAAAGGACACTCAAAATAACTGAATGTCTTTCAGATGGGGCACCTTAAGTAATGTAATGCTTTGCCTTCCTGGCTCTTCTTGGAATGCAAAGACTTCCAGGATATCTTGAAATAAATAGGAATTATACTAGTCATTTTGTTCACATTAAAGGTGCACATCTCTGCTTTCAGTTGCTGAAGGCTTTCTTTAATTTCAGTCTCAACTCTCAATTCACTAAGTTTCTAAGAGATTTTTTTACTGCTGGTTATCTCAGTTGTATATGATAGCTTTTTCTTTTAAAAACCCTAAACAGCCAAAGGAAACCACAAACCCCAAAGGTACGTGTAACAACAACAAACCCTACAACAACTGCCAGCAGGAAAAGCCCCAAACCTTGGACCTCACTGAATGAAGTAATGTTTAGGAAGAAGTATTGGCTTAGTCTCTTAGTCTCTTTTTTCCTTGTCCCACTTCTTAGCCACTGTACATTCTGGATCAGATGTCAGCGTCCTACTCTGAGTAGTTTGAAGTTGGTGATTCCGTTTGGCTTAGTAATTAGTACGTAATGCACAAAAAATCTTATTGGTGTTAGAGTCATAATATGAGCTAGGTAATTGTGAGTTAACCTAGCAAAGGAAACATTTATCAACAGGAGTGCAGTCCAGTATACAGTATTTGTGAATAATTTAATTGATTTTCTTTATTATTTTTTTTACAGGAATTGTTTCAATTATGACTCTCACTGCTCTTGCCTATGAACGCTACATTCGGGTGGTCCATGCAAAAGTGATCGACTTCTCTTGGTCTTGGCGAGCTATCACATACATCTGGCTGTACTCACTGGCCTGGACTGGAGCACCTCTTTTGGGCTGGAACAGATACACACTGGAAATTCATGGATTAGGTTGCTCAGTGGACTGGAAGTCAAAAGACCCCAATGATACCTCCTTTGTGCTCCTTTTTTTCCTTGGCTGTCTAGTAGCACCTGTTGGGATCATGGCTTATTGCTATGGCCATATTCTGCATGCAGTAAGAATGGTAAGTTAGATCAGATAAGACTTTCCTTAATGTAATATTATCAGTGAAAAACGTTGAAGCCGTATATTAAGGTTGGATCCAAGCCAAATTTGCACTCTCACTTCCCTTTTAAACTTTTGAACATTTGGTGTTCATCTATGTCAGGTACCACTAGATAGGTTGTAGGGTTGAGGTAGAACCAGCCTAGAGCTACGGAGGTCTGTTTGTTGTGTGGTTTTACTGGGAGGAAGTAGGGAACTGCTTATGCTTACTAATCCACATCAGATCCTCACCTGAAAATTCAGTCCAAATCCTTAGTATGAGAAAATGTTAATGATTCATATTCTGTGGGTGGTTAGTCTGGACCTGCTCAAGTTTATGGTCAACAGTATTGGCACAATGGATAATTTGTGGAGTATGTTCATGTGCATGTCCTATCTTTTACTTATTTTATGTTACTCAGGTAACATGGGAACCTGCTGCCTAGTATTCTGCTTTATAGATTTCATGATTTTAGGGTAACAAACTATGTGACAAAGCAGTGCAGAGAAATCTATTAGTGAATTGTCTTTTCTCTAAAGATTTCTTTCACAAATTTACAGGATTGTCTAACTAGTCAGACAGAGGACCACTAATGTAAACTGAACTTGCTTATGCAATAGCTGAGGGCAATTTATTTTTCTGAAGTGCTTATAACTGCAGCATGCTTTGTTACATCTCTGGATTTGTTGTTTTCTAGTAGATTAGCTATTCTATTTTTTCTCAGCTTGTGTTTTTACACTTAATGTAGAGAATAAAATCTGAGAAACATGATGTAAACTTCCAGAAGAATTGTGGTTTAAAAGATAAGGTGTATGGTGTCTGTGCCTTAAACAAAAAAAGTGAGTCAATTACTTATAAATAAATGTAGAACTATTCAGGTTCAAGTAAAACATAAAGCTATTTTATTTTACTATTTTTTTTTATCTCTACAGCTTCGCTGTGTAGAAGATTTCCAGACAATTCAAGTGATCAAACTTCTAAGATATGAAAAGAAGGTGGCTAAAATGTGTTTCTTGATGATCTCCACATTCCTTATTTGTTGGATGCCCTATGCAGTGGTCTCTCTCTTGATAACATATGGCTATAGCAACCTTGTAACTCCAACAGTAGCTATCATCCCATCTTTCTTTGCCAAGTCAAGCACTGCTTATAATCCAGTTATCTATATCTTCATGAGTAGAAAGGTAGGTACATTAAAGGTTTTCTTGTTTGAATTATTAGTAGCCAGTATCACACTTGTGAAGTATAGGTGTGATACACTTTAATCTGAATTTTTTTTAAAGATTTCAACAGCTAGGATAAATGGTAACAATCTAGAAGAAGTAAAATCCCTGATGGTGCTTAAATACTGCTAGATTATAAATTTAATTTGCTTATAAGTGAATTCAACCATTTAACTCACAAAAGGGACAGGAAAGAGTGTCAGAATTTAAATGTCTAGTTTTGACAGTTTACCTGTGAAATGGATTGCTACTAGAAGACCTCATCTGAATCACTCCCTTACCACAGTAGAACTCCATCAGAGGAAGTTTAGAACAATCAGTGTCTGCTTTTCAGGAATAAAAAACACTTGCCTCTGACTTCTGTGTTATAGCAACACAAGGACTGATACTGGAAGTGTAACATGCACATTGTAAACTTCTGAAACCAAGATTGTATAAAGATATCTGGTGTTTAATAGAATCTCTTGACAAAGGGTAAAAACCATGAATGATTACTGGAGGGGTTTTGCTGGGTTTTCCTTACCTTTAGACCCATTACAGAGACAGAATTTTCTGTGATTTGCTACCCTGGCTTGCAGTTGCTGGGCAGCAGCCTGGGCCAGCCAGCAGCCTGTAGGGACCAGGCAGCCAAGTCAGTGGGTCCCATCAGCCACACAGGCAGCCAAGCAAAGGCTGAGTGCAGCTCAGGTCAGGACCAAGGGCAATGGGGAGCTTAAATGCTTTCCTGAGTAAAAGCAGGAGGCCTCCAATGTGGCATCTTGCAGTTCTTCCCCCACATCTCATTTCACAGCAGGCTGATCCACAGTTACACGGCTGCACAATGTCTGAGTTATCCTGGATATGGAAAGCTAACTCACGTCCAAAAAGCCTTTTTCAAGAGAGTGACTTTTTAAATACACTGGCACTGACTCCATACCTAGTTGTCAGGCTGAGTATCTTATCTGAAAAACATTTTGTGGGTTCTGATATCCAGCAGCAAATCAAACTTGTACCAGGTATAATGCCAGTAAAGACACAGCCAGGATAAGTATCAATCATCTGAACATGCTTATTGGAGATGCATTGTGAAGTTTTTTTCTCTTGCCTCTAATTCCAGATTAGGACCAAAATGGTATTTTTATTTAATTTTTTTATTATTTTACCTGAGAAAGAATCCTAAAACAAGTTCTCTATAATAGCCTTCCTTTATGTGACCTGGTTCTAACATGCTTGTACTTTCTAACTTCTTTGCTACTCTGAGGTAGACCATTACCGCTGAGGTTGTCAAGGCTTCCACATGACCATTCTTTCTCTGAGATGATCCTTCCATGAGATCTTGTAATTAGATTTCTCTGCACTTTCCCAACAGGACAGGCCTATTGCCTTCCCTGTGTCAGAGTAGGATTAATTTTCCACAGCAAAACCTTGTTCTAACTTGGCATGTCAGATTGCTTCTTGCATGATATCTGAGAAAACAGAGGCACTGGCCATGCAGGATAATACAGAGTAATCCTAAACACAGCTAAATGGAAGGCTGTTAAAAAAAGATGTCCTACCCACTTTTCAGAGATAAGTTGCATTATTTCCCACCTGCTCCTGGATGTTTGTTGTGTTTCTGGTTTTTGTTGTTTTTGTTTTGGGGTGTAGTGGTTTTGGTTTGTTAATTTGAGATTTCGCAAATTTTGAGATTTCCCAGGCACTGCACTAATGAGTGTGGTGGGTTCAGTGTTGGTTAATTACTAGTGTACTCACTTCTTGTGAGGTAGGATTAAGAGAAAAGTAAAGCAGGCTTAAAACTTTAAAAGGGTATAAAGAAAAATTTATTGACAGTAACTAAAAGGAAGAGTAATAAAAATTATAACAAACCCTTCAGGACACTTTTCCTCCCCCTACAACCTTTTCTTGCCCCGACATGGGGGTTTTTTGGTATTTTGGTTGGTTGATTGAAGTCTTCATACATTCCAGGCAAGTCTTGTTACAGGTTGTTAAACAAAGGGGAAGTTGCCCTCTTACTTCTTGTAGAACCAGAGTTTGTCCCCAAAGGATCATATTTGAGCTTTAAATGTGTGCAGACATGGAAGTACTGAATGAATGCTTTACTGAATGAATCCTTTAACCCTCATATCTGGATCTTTGTTTTGTTGAAGGGGAGACCATAATTAGAGATTAATACAGTGCTACTACTCAGATTTCCATTCTGTGTGCAGGTGTGAGCTTTTACTTGAATACCTCACATTATTTAGTAGAACAGACTTCCCATGTCACAGGTAGCTGCTAGTTATCTGAAAGTCTTCTGTTCCATCCATATTCAATGGGAACATTTGACTTCTGTGTTACTAACTATTGAAATTTCATTTTACATCTGTGACATTTTGTTAAAATTCCAGACCCTGGAGTTACTTAAAAGAAAGAAAACATCCCTCTGTATCTCTTCCTTCCCCTTGTTCCTGCCCTCTGTATCCTCCTGTGAAGTGTTTGTGAGAATATTCTTTCCCTGCTGGATCTAATGTGTGATTTTTGAATATGGAAACAAAACCTACAGCACACTTTGGAACCTAGTCCTCTTGTCTTTTGCAGATCTTGCAGCTGGTAAAATATTCAGTTGCATTTTAGCACCCTCTGTTGGCTCGGTGATCCTATTCAGGTGTAGAGAAAAAAAGTACCCACTACAAAAGCACCGTGTTTTGTTACTGAAACTAACTCAGAAGATATGGAGAAGTCCCTTATTTTGAGTCATTTACTGTACTGTGGCCTTCACTTGCTTGTAGGTGATAGTGAATGCTTAGGAAGCTGAACATCATCCTGTTTATTCTCTCTTGCAGTTTCGACGCTGCCTTTTGCAGCTCCTGTGCTTTCGCCTGATGAGATTCCAGAGGACAATGAAAGAGACACCAACAACAGGGAGTGACAAACCAATACGACCAATAGTTATGTCTCAGAGAGCAGGGGACAGGCCAAAGAAGAAAGTGACTTTCAGCTCTTCCTCTGTCATTTTTATTATCACCAGTGATGACACTGAGCAAATAGATGACAGCAGTAAACACAATGAGACGAAAGTAAATGTCATCCAAGTAAAGCCATTGCAGGGGTGAGCTGAAGAGACATGAGAATGAGATGGATTTCAGCCACTAGACTGTTGAGGCTGGAGACTAGTTTCAGTGGTGGTGTCTATGGGCTGCCAAAGGAAATCACATTCTTAAACTGGGAAATACTGAAGGGATTCAGCATCTGAAGCTCTCCAAGGAGTTCACTTTTGGTCACAGTATGGAAATCTCTGCTAAAATTGTTGATGGACGTCATTACTCTGAATTTTCTTAAAGCAGATTTTATGATTGCCATTCAGAACTTCTGGTATTTTAATGTTTTCTGTATATTGAGCCTTCAGTGGATAATTAAATGGATCTTATTTATATAATTCTGTTCTCGGTGAAATATTTTTTCCCACCAACTAGGACATGATCTGATACTGTAGCTTGTTGCGTACAGCTTGAAGGGTAATACTAGGACCTGAGAAAACAATAGTATTTCAGTGTTTCAGTTGACCTTTCTAAAGATAAAATAGAGAGTTTGTAAAGAGAAACTACCCACTGTTCAGATTTATGAAGGCAAAATTTGAGTAATTAACAATAACGGCGTGTGATTCTTTATTAGTTTATGTACAACATATTTACCACACTGACAATCATAACAATATATGTAACAATGTATGAAAACTAAACACTAGAAGTTTTAGTGGATTTCTTGTCTTAGGTGTACTCTGTTTGAAGTGCAGTGAAATGAGCCAGAACTTCATGAAACAATTTTCATTGAAATAGCATGATTTCATTTCCTTTTATGAAAGGAGATGAAACAAGAAATCAACAAATGAAGTGAAAAGACAGAGAAAGGAAATATAAGGAAGTGAAATTGAAAAAAATGAAAATTCTTAGAAGTTAAATTTTTGAAATGGAATGGAATGAAGTACAGTGAAATGAACCAAAACTTCATGAAGTGATAGTCACTGAAATGGCAAGATTTCATTTCCTTTCGTGAAATGAAGAAATTTCATCACAGCAGGATCCTGAGGTTGCTCACTCTACACTTTTGGAATCTGGGCCAGCCACAGTGGTGGGGATCACAGCAGCAGTGACAAGTTGCCATTAGGGTTCGAGTTAGGATTCAGAGAGCTGCAGAGCATACAGCTCCAGGAAAACTGTGGCTGGAAAAGGCATGCCAAGGTGATCCTGGCAGGGCAGCAACTTTACTGTCCTACATCTTTCTAATCTGGACCTCCCATGGTGATCAGAACCTCAGCCCCAGCAAGCAGATACCATTACGCCTGGAGTTGAGGTTAAGAGAGGAAAAAAGCCTAGAGCTCCAGGGACATTTGGGCTGAAAAATGCATGCCAAGAGAGTTATGGCAGGGGCAGAACATTGCTGCCTTCACACCTTACAGATAGGGCCATAAATGGGGATGGGCACCTCAGCTACAGCCCCAAGCTTACTGAAAGGTAAGTGTGAAAAAACTGAAATTCTGAAATGAAGTGAAAACAACGGAATAGAATGACTGAAACTTCGTGAAATGATACTCATTGAAATTGTGAGATTTCATTTCCTTTCATGAAATTAAGGATTTTCATTAAGGGACTAAAAAGTGTGGAGCTGGCAACGTGGGCACCCTGCCGCGATGCCCTTGCAATGCCTTTTTGAATGTCCCTGGAGCTGTAGGCTGAATTAACAACCTAAAACTAAGTTTTGAACTGTTGGCAGTAACTCGTTCTTGTAGCCTGTCACTGGCCTTGTAAGGGTGGCTCTGTGAAGTTAGTGTGCTGCAGTCCTATTTGCTCATCTTTTAAATATAACTATTTTCTCTACTTACTGCAGCACTGTTTCAAAAATCACGGCCTGCTATAGAATTTAAGTGTTGTAACTGTCAGTCTTTGAGTAGCATCAGGTTATTTACAGTTTCACCATATTTTTAAAGAATTGAAAGTCCGTCTTTGGTCTAGTCTGGTGTTGTCACAACAGGAAAATTTATTACAGTGTAGATGGAAAGACTGGTGCTGGACCTTTCTCTCCCATTACAGGCAATGGATGATGGTTAGAGTTAGCATTTCAACAATTAGTTGTTCATTGAGTAACAGAACTGCAGACTGAGAAATAGGAGAAGGAGGAAGTGGGAAGGACAGAAGGATAAGAAGTGATGAGTAGGGTATACAATTAAAGAAGATTTTAAATAAACTAGTTGGCAAGTTCATGATCCTGTTACGCAAAGGGAAATTATGGGTGTGGTGAGTACCACGATAACCTCAGAGCCAATTAATTACTCTTAAGGATGTTTTGTTGATTTTGTGTATTAATAGAAAAATGCATATAATAATTTAGCTAAAATACCATTTTTAATTTGCAAATGCAGAAGCTTCCAGCACCTGGTGTGTCAAGACTGCTGGGAGGCATTTCAGCATCTCCTTCACGCTGGGGAAGGGATCCCCTCTCACCCTGTGTTTTGAGGCAGTCATGAATCCTTCTGCTGCTGTGCTGGATCCCATGGAGGCAAGAAACTGCAGGATGCCAACAGATCTGCTCCACAGCCGTGTGACCTTCCTCCTTTTTCAGCTCCTAGGAGAAACTTGATTTGTGCTGAATGTATCTAACTTCATGAAGAAGAGTTGGGGCTTATACTATAAAGATTTTTTTTTTTTTTTATCACAGTGACTACATCAGTCAGGAGATCAGTATTCACAAGCATACCCTTTTTGCTCGTGCCCTGCATAACATTGGTCTCCTGCTGCTGTTTCCTGCTAGAATACTGCATCAGATAAGTGAAATGGATATGCAACCACTATACTGTGCTAAACCACCCAGAAAGAGCAGCTTTTAAGAATACATTTATCCTTGGCTTATATAAACAACCTTCAGCTCAAGAACAAAATTTGACTGTCTAATATCCAGAAGTAAGAGACGAGAAAAATCTGGCTATGATGGTGAAAGATTTCACAAGCTCATATTTGATGCACATGCAAACACCTGCAGTCAGGTATTTATTTTGTCAGTCTAGGTCACCACAGTTAAGGAGCGTTATCTTTTCTCATGAAGGAACAAAGGAGGAGGGTGAGGCTGGAACTGTCCCAGAGGATGGGAATGCCTGCTCCTGCTGCCACTTAGGGTTGGCAATAGGTGCCCCCTTGGGGTTAGCCTGGTACTTGTGCATGCCCCCGTCCCTCCCTCGGTGGCAGCAGAAGCGGGATGAAAAGTCGGAAGCGCAGAGCTGATCTCTGTTTTCTTCTGCCGCAGGCAAGTGCTGCAGCCTTTAAGTTCCACTTGCCTTGGAACTCAGAGGGAAGTGCCCAGGGCTGCCTTGCCTGCTGCTCTGACCTGGCTCTGCATTCCATTTATCCTGCTCAAACATAACGAATGCTCTTTTCTTGCTCCCCCTGACCAGATTAGTGTTAAAGAAAAACTTGTAACACGTTAAATCTGAAGAAAAAATTAAATTAATTTTTAGTACAAATGAGAAGGCATGTTATTAGCACCAGACTTGGCATGAAGCAGGAAAGGGAATGCAATCTTGCAATTTCAATGAGGATCAATTGGGCAAGCTTCGGTCCATGTTCCTGCACTTCAGGTCATCCCATTGTTTTCATGTCATATCAGGTTTTTTTTTTTTTTAATTGTCAGTTCTTCTCTTTCTCTTCTGTCTCTTTGCTTCCCTCTATTTCCTGATTTTAGGGATTTCAAAGGAAATACTTTTGGCAAGTTTTGGTCCTTTTCCCTGCATCACATTTCACATCAGTACACTCGGTTGTAGTCACTGCATTTCCAATTTTCTCAATTTTTCCATTTCATTTTTGATTGACCATATCTCTTTTCTGGAGTGCTCGTTGAACTATGTCCTCTGATTTCAAGATTTCATTCAGCAAAGGGAATGAAGTCTTGCAATTTCAATGAGGATCAATTGGGCAAGCTTTGGTCCGTATTCCTGCCCTTCAGGTCATTCCATTTGCTTTCCTTGTTTTCACGTTGTATCAGGTTTTTATTTTTTGAAATTTCAATTCTTCGGTTTCTCTTCTGTCTCTTTGTTTACCTTTCTTTCCTGAATTTAGGGATTTCAAAGGGAATAATTTTGGCAAGTTTTGATCTATATTACTACACCAAATTAATCTCAGTACAGTTGGTTGTAGTCACTCCATTTCAAATTTTCTGGATTTTTCAATTTCATTTTCGATTGACCATATCTCCTTTCTGGAGTGTTCGTTCAACTCTGTCCTCTGATTTCAAGATTTATTTTTCTTTCCTGAAAGGAAGAATCTCTGAAAGATAATGAACAGAAACAGAAATTATGTTGAAGATATCAAATATCAGAAAGTTTGATAACCATGCCTTCCTTTCTTTATCTAGGTATTTATTGTTATTAGAAATAGAATTTTTGTTTTTCGGAGTGACATCCCTTCCAGATTCTTATTTTTTTCTGGGTATGTTTTTAGCTAGTTTTTATATTCTTTCATCAAAATTGTGTTCTTTTATAAAAGAAAGGCTCAGATGTGTGGACTCTGCTAAGTAAAGAGGGAAGCATAATATATTTGAGACCTCTGCCTTATTGCAAGGAGGTTTGTGAGGATGTCATGGATTTAGCAGTGGGAAAGGGAACTGAACTGGTACATACAAAAATTTTCCAGGGAATGATGTTCAATAGAGACAGCACGTATTTAATATATCCCACATTTATTCTGCACATAACACACAGTTGTATCTGAACACCTGAGAATATGTCGGCTTCCACTGGAAACAGCTTGAGCTATACATCAGTTACATAGCAAGACCATTTTATATCCAGATGAGATGTGTCACCCTGCAGAGGGAGCCATTGGGTTATCTAGCCGAACAAGACTGTTGTGTTCTTATTGCAGGAATTTGACTTTTGTGTGTGTGTGTGTGTGTTCTTGTTAGGTCATTGGTTTTTTTTTTGTTTGTTTGTCTGTTTGTTTTATAGTGAGCTTGGATGAATGATTACAGATTTAATTTTCTTCAGGCTTTGCTACACTTTGCAGAAACTCATCACTTAAAACATTTGTCCTTCCTAGAGGTGACAATTACATGCTTAGTGCTTTCTCTACAAAGGAAACAAGATAGGAAAAGAGGTTCATCCTGTTCCAGAATAGCAAGGACAATGCTTAATTTGTATAAAATGCAGCAGATCTCACAAGGGTACAAACTGTCCAAGCGTTATATCTGGGTTTAGACTTCTCTGTGCAGATGGGAGCAGAATTCTGCTGAGGAAAAGAGAACAGTTATTTTCATGGGAAAGATGACTTACTGTCAGGGACAGTTTGATGTAACATGTAAGAAAAGGGACAGGCTTTACTGATCAGAATTTATTTTGTTGCTGGTTCTAAGTTTAATTATACTGTACCCCACCATTGCTAGGCTTCCCCCAAATCAGGAAGCTTCACTCCTAGTTGTTCTTTGCCAGTCTGCTAAGGTGACTATGTCTGGCATTGCCTCAGATGTTGGCAGTAGACACATACTGAATTACAATTATGTCAGACAGTTCCTCTTGGGAAGATAAAGCTGTTCCATTTGTGTTATATGTGGACTGAACTGGAAGACATAGAGCTAAGAGATTTTAAATTCCAAACAGAGGTTCAAATGATGCTTTATGCTGCAGCACCTTACCATTTGAAAGTTAATGTTCTATGTCATAGTGTCAGATTTCAGTGTTCAGTTAAAGCAGTTATTTTGCTTTCTTCCTAAGTAAATGTGCCACCAAATTAGGAACGCCACCCATTTCAGAACAAAATAAGTCTGAAGAACACAGCAAGTAATTTTCGCCATTCCTTTGTTTGTGACACTTTTTCCTTTATTTTGGAGCCATTTAGCACCTATGAGCAAAATGTGTCTGTGATCTGCAAGACTTTCTGTAAGGTTGTGTTGCCTAAAAATAGTTTTCCTACATTTCCTGGCTTATCCTTGCTCTTTCCCAGTCCTCCTAAAGTTGTTTTTATAACCTTTTTGAAGTGGTCTCCACTGGCTCTTGTATACCCCGTTTAGATAATACTTGAAAGTTATCTCCTCATTGCATCTTTCCCTTCTAAAGAAGAGAGAAGCATGCTTTAATTTTAAAACTGAATCACTTTTCCCAAACAAATAGAGTTTTCAGACCAGAATTTTCAAATGTGTCTAAATTTTGGTCAGGTCATAATGAGACTTACTGACTTTTAATATCTTTCCCAGTTATACTTCCCAAATATAACTTGCCTAAAAATTAAAGAGAGGGATTTCTAATATTTTCTTACAGTGAAGAATATATATTATAAATTTGAGAAACATGCTGGGGGAAGAGGAAATACCAGCAGGATGGGGAGGCCAGGAATTAATATCACTGCTGCAAACTGTTGATCCTATTCTCTTCCTACCCAGTGAAGCACATGGCTCTCCTGGTTCTCCTCCACTGAGTCATGGCAGAATAAAGAGTTTTTTCCATTTTTCCAAATCCTTCTTGGACTGTACTTCAATTTACTGTATAAACATGGAAACCTCTTCACAGCAATTTCACATTCCTGTAAAACCCTATGCTAGTACTTTAGTAAGTTTTGGCTTTATTTTCTCCTTATCCCACAAATGTCTTTGTAAGTCAGTTATCCCAATGCTACTTTAAATGGCCTTGGGAAAATATGACCATGCAAGCAAAGCCTCTTGTATTGGGTGCTTCAAGATGAGCTCATGATGATGCTTCCTCCCACTGCGTGTCTGGAAGTGCTGGAAATAATGGCAGTATTTTTACTGACAGATCTGATAGATAGAAACTGCCTGCTCTGATTTGAATGAAATTACAGTGTGGTTCTGTCAAACCTGTGTGGTACAGACAATCCTTTGTTGCCCAAGAAGGCTGGTAGGAAGAACCAGCAAAGCTCTGGTCTCACCTAGTTCCCACAGGGAGGCTTAGGTATCGACCATCTACACAATATTTTTGTAAAGTAGCAGTATTGCTAGACAGAAGTATTGGATCACTTTGTCTGCACAATTTCATTCCTAAAAAAACAACAAACCAATGAACCAAGCACAACTCTAGGGAGTTGTTCAGCTTTTCTTGGAGCAATGCATACATTTGATAAATGCTAGATTCTGAGGATTCCATTGCATGTATTGACTGAAAACTACTGATGGCAATGCTCATCAAAAATGTATGGCCTCAAGCTGTTCCACCAGGGTGCAGGTGTTCTGTAGGTCCTGTATCAAATTTATCATACCTATGGATGTCTTGAATGTCCTAGAGCATCTCAGGTGTCAACAGGCACCTCTATGGGTGCAAAAGTATGGAGTATCTCTGCTGATTTCAGTGAAAAACTATACATTTATCTCATACCTCAGCATTTAAATTTTATGTGTCCAAATATGGGTGTCTGAATGTGGGCTTGAATTTTCCCCCTCCTGGCTGTTAAAACAATGAGTCAGTCATTTGTGAGTTTTATTGAGAGCCTTTCTTTTCTCTCTCTTTCTTTCTTTTCTTTCTTTTCCCTTCCTTCCTTCCTTCCTTCCCCCTTTCCTATCTCTTTCTCTCCCTTTCCTTTCTTTTTCTTTCCCTCTTCCCCTCTCTCTTTCTCCTTCCCTTCCCGAGCAGAATACAATGAACTTCACCTGGACACTTTGGTTCCCAGGCAGCCAATCCCCTACCATCCAGGCTGTCACATGTAATAATGCTTTATCCAGACGCATGATCTGGCCCAGTTTTTTACAGCTATCAGGTGGCTACACAGTTTGAGGCAAACTGTTGTCTGGAATGTGCTCTGTGTATCATGACCATTGCTGGTTTTTCTATGAGTTTGACACTAATGAACACAATTCCACTAAATGGTGTAATTTCCTTGGAATAGTGTTCTCTGACTGAAAAGCACTGCATTGAAATATTTTTGGCTAGCACTACTTGAGAAGAATGAGACAAACAGAGGTTCTTCAGTCTTCTTATGAATAAAAAGTCTTTAAGCATGTTTATGTCATCCCAAGTCAGTAGGGATTTTTTTCATTTCAAAATGAGCAGCTGCTGAAGTAGTATGGGCTTCAATAGGAGATATTTAATGCTACTATAAAAATAGCATGAGAGATGGAGGGAAACTGTTGAGACTATTACTCCTGAAAACCATGTTCTAACTGAAATAGCTTTCCTTAGGAACATATAATTAATTTGAAAAAGACAATTCTGACTTCTCCACAAAGAGTAAAGCACTGTCAATTGAAAAATTTTGGTCCTGAGAATCTTTCAAGTCCAGTGCTGTTTGTTCCTTCATACTTGTGGTAGTGTTCTGAATGTTAAACAGTTTTCAACTTGGTTTTATCAGTTTGTTGGCAACTGGTGAAAAGGAGATGCAAAATGCTGCCAAATCAAGATTGAAGTAATTTGCATATATTTAGCATTCTGGGGAAACTAACTGCATGAGATGCAAGACAAAAGGGACCCCAACATAAGGCTTTTCCAGTAGAAGCTACTTTGCATCCCAAAACGTTGGGTATCTCCATATGGCTTCTCCATCACTGTACTGCCTGATCACCCCAAATTACCCTCACATTTCTGTACAGCAGGACAGTACTATATCTCATACAAGTAACCAAGCTGAAGACAGGCCCCACAGAAAAGTCAGTAGCAGCAGCAGGAGTATATTTCTGTAGTTTAGTGATCTGTGAAGCCTCTTACTCATGAAAAGACAATCAGTACAATAGAGATTAGAACCACCTCTCTTACCAGGCAAGAAGATATGCTTACTGCTGCTAACAAAGAAGAAGAAAGCTGTTCTTGATCAGAGCACCACAGGGGGGTGATTTTTCTGGTGAAGAAAGTAATTGTCTTCCATTAAATAACTTGTAATCCCAAACTTCAACATTGCTTTCCTTACAGCTATTTTAGGTTTCAAGAACATTTGAAAGTTACATTTAATTCCAGTGTCTAATTATTTCTTTAATCTTTATTTTAAAAAGCTGTTGAAATAAAGGTCACAAAATGCTAACTATAAATTTCCCAGGTCACTGCCTTTCTAGAATTCCTTTGCTGTTACTAGAATGAGCAAAAATGTTATGATTGTAAAATGGATTAAATATGATAAAATATGTTTTTACTCCTACTATCCTAACAAACATGAAGATCACAAGACATAATGATTTAGCAGACATTTTTCCATGGCTTGATCAACTACCAAGTTAACAAACGCATCTCTTTCAAATACAATGTAATAGGAATGTTGAACATTTCTTTATATCAGCTAATGATTTAGTTTCAGAGGACACTGGTAGACATAGTGGCTATCTTTTTTCCACAGTGTCACACAAACAAGCCATTATCAAAATTCAGACTTTAAAATGCTAACATATAAAAGCTGGCTTTATCTCTCTTGGAGACAGACATTTCCTTAATTCTGTGAAAACAGAGCACAGGGGTTGAGTGCCTTCCCAACTTGTTGTCTTAGTCAGACTTCATCATCTGTCAGATTTCCCTACAAGCACTCTTACACTTGGCTCTCAGTATTACACTAGACCCCTAACAGCAGCAAGATTTGGAAACTCATTGGTAAGAGAATAAATGTTAAGTGCTTTGGGGATGAACTTTTTGGTTTGTTTTTGTATTGTGCCCATCATGGTTAATGTTGATGCTAAGTATTTGACAGCTGACATTACAAACCACGACATCTCCTATGGAAAGGAACAGCATTGGCACACTCATTCATTATGCAAGAAATCTAGCTGATGGAAATTTTGGCACCTGTAGTCATAGCTCCAAAGAGCTATGGAAAAGACAGATCCCCATAGAGATTGCTCAGACTGACCTTGGGTAATAAAATACCATTTCATGTTCATGGACATAAATCCATCATGGAATTGTCCTGTTGGCAATGCTAGTAGCACTGCTTCAGCTCATGCAGGGTTGATAAGCAGGAATGTTAAGTGGGAAAATAAATGTAGCATAAAACAATGTGCTGCAAGTACTTGGATGAAGCAACAGCCAGAAAAAATCAAATAAGAGAGGAGAATCTGTCTGTAGCTGTAAAAAATGTTTTGGCCTGGGCAAGGCCACAGGTGAGCAGTGAATTATGAAGCATCAGAACCACAGCTATGGCAGGGCAGACAGCACGTGGCAATAAAGGTGCTACCTAGGAATGAGGGAGGCAGGTCTGTGGCACAGAGCTGGGTAGGAAGTGAAAGCAGGGCCAGCTTAGAGAACCTGGCAGGAATCTAAACCCCACAGAAATAGCTGTCTTTTCCTGCCTCAGGCTATCTTTCTGAAAATGGGCTAGGTAGCTGCTGATAGTGTAGATCCTTTGCTGATGATATACAGAAGCTACATTTTAGCTGCTAATTTGCCAGAGATGTCACTCAGAAAACCCTGAAATCTGCACCAAAATTAAATAAGAAACTCAATTTAACATAAGCTGAATGGTGATTAGTTGCTACAGTTCAGTTTGCAGAGTCAGAGAATACATCTCACAGGTCATTTGGTTGATATCAACAGTGCTTGCTCACCACAGAAGAGGTTGAAGTCAGTGGGAGATGGGTGTAGGGAGTGCCTACACAATTATTTAACACATTAAACTTCTTTGACCATCTTTGGACTTGTTTTTTAAATGAAGTTATACTTTTCCTCCTCCCTCTCTTTTGCATTGGTTTTGTCAGCTGCTGTTTACAGGAAGCATTAGGAGAGAAGCAAAGCTACAGACCCAGCAGAGTTCCTCAAGGTCAGCTACTATGAGGCTGTTGTCTATAAACAGCATTGTGCACATGCTGTCAAGGTCCACAGGCTTCTCATTCCCAGCAACTGCAATTTTCTGTTAGTGGTAATTGGGAGGTAAATCAGGGCCTTATGACATCCAGCCACTGTTTCACTTCTATAATCTTTGGTTTGCATTGTGAAGCAATTAGTATGATTTTTTTTTTCATATTAGCTCATCTTAATACTTAGGAGTGCTTGGATATCACAAAGGATCACTGGAATTCAAGGACAGAAAAACTACACCACAGACAAAGAAATGCATGGTTTTTTAGGCTTTAAACGCAATAAAACCAAATAAGATAAAATTATATTAAATACTGTGGCCTGTTGGTGACCCTTTCAAGAGATCAAATTAACAAAGATTAAACTCAAAGTCACTTGCAATAGCAAGCTCAGACCCATGCTGGTAACATTTTGCAATAACATTACAGAGGAGTAGGGCTACCCTTTCCTGTGCTCTCTAGAGATGAGCAGAGCTGGCCACAGGGCAAGCCCAGGCTTAACTTTAATGCAACAATCTCACTTGGAATTGCTAAACTGGTGCCTGACTATGATGACACAGGAGACAGAAAAAAAACTACAAGTGTGAACAGATGTCCATCTGTCTGGGTCTCTAAGCATGCTTAGTGTGTAATTTACCCACAAAGAAAGCTATGAGTGCTCTGTCTTAGCTTCTGGCTCTGCAGATGGGCCTTTGCTTTCCTTTCACCATCACACTCCTTTGGCAGTATGTGACCTGTGACTAGCAATGACAACACTTTGCTGGCATATGCTATCTGTAACACACGAGATAAAAATGCATGGCTGTTTCTGGCTTTTGGGTGCAATGCTCCCAGCTCATTCCAGTACCTCCATTCCTATCTGCATTTATATTCATATCAGTGCTTCCTCTTTGACACTAGCAGAAGTGCATCCTGTCCTGGATTTCTTTCCCAAACTGCAAAATGTCAGAACAGACTTTACTCTCTAAGCATAGTTACCTTGAGCAGAGACAAAGCAACCATGGAAAGTTTAAGCCATAAAGGAATATAATAAGTGAGGAGTGTCTTCAGTTAAGAAACTTAAAGAACTTTTTCCAGTCTGGATTGCCTCTTGCTACCCACAAAAGCCATGATAAAACAGTTGTCTTCAAAGCCAGATTTGGGTTCTGGACTCATGCTGGGAGCTCAGCTTGTTAGATATGAGAAGATATTCTTCCAAAAGAATTACAGATTTTGCAGAGGTAAAAATTGGTGCAGGTTCATACGTGATGTAATTGCTTAAATATACACCAGTGCTAAACCCAGTGTTTAAAAAGTGCCCACTGGAAGATCAACCAAAAAATCTGATTTTACATTCTTTTTCATATCGGTGTCAACCTATAGGTAGTCTGCATTGTGCTCTATAGAGTCGTCTTCAGCTACAAAAGACTAATGAAGATTCTTGCCTCTAGTTCAGGAAATGCATCTTTCAGTTTCAGTGACAGAACAGCTAAAAATGTAACCTGTTTCTTCAGTCCTCACTGTGAAAGTATTTTGTGGGAGAGAGCTCCTGGCTTGGAGTTACAGTATTAAGAAATGGTGTTTTTTCCACTTTTAATATTTTAAACGTGTGGTGGAGTAGTATCCCTTAACTCATTTCTGCCAAGCAGATGTGGCAGCTAAACCAAGACACGAATGGGCTGGCAGCTGTCAGTGCAGAGATGTTATATATAAGGCCTTCACAGGTAGCAGCATTTTGCTGTCAGCTGCACCAGAGGTGTCATGAATTGAAGTGGCCTCCAGAGTGAATTTTCCTCCCTAAGCTAACTAGGCTGCTCAGCAGCATGGCTAAAATAAAATTTTGAAATCCTAGGCATGAAGTATTGTAAGCAGAGACCTACCTGGCTGCTCATGTTGTGAGAAGCAGAGGTGATAGAAAGGAAAGAAATGGGACTCAGGAGCTGGGAGAAGGGTCTGGAGAGACCATTTTGCCTCTCTTGCTACTGCTGAGAGATACAGCAACTGGTGGGTCTTGGGTTCCCTCTCTCTTCCACATTAAAAATAGACTGGTTTTCCAAAATGTCCAATATCTTGCAGTGTTTCTTAGGGTAGAACCTCCTCTGCAGCATTTGTACATCAATTGGTGACTGCCTTAATGATGCAAATGTCTAGTTGGAAATGTCACCTTGGAAATACACTCACTAAGCTTATTAAATCAGGTCCTTATTTTGTGGGGCTGAGGTAACCTACATCCACCTGAGAGCTGTAGTGAAAGTATCCCACTTTATTGATTGAATCATAGGTGAAAGAAAAATTGTATATTTTTTAGGACATTGGAAGTTCCTAATGCCATTCTGAAACATGATTTACAAACATTTGCAAACATGATTTGCAGCACAGGTGGCTACTCAGTCACTGCCACACTTTGCTTTCTTCTTTCCTCCAAAACAAAAAAAAACTCTTGTAAAAACTGCATTTATGGTCATTTTTGTGGGCAGTCTTGGTGTGTTAGGAAAGCATGTTCCAGTGAAAAAGGTACAGGGGTCTTGGGCTTGCACATTTGTCCTCTGTAATTAAGTGTGGTGGGAAGCACAGAGCTGTCCAAGGACATGAGAGGCCAATTTCAGTGAGAGGTTTTTAAATATGTCTTAGCATAAAAAATTCCACTATGGTTATCAAAACAGCTCTGTCTCTTGGAAATATTAAACTCCATAAAAGCTGCAAGCTGACAAGTGCAAGGTTTAGGAAAGGGAGAAAAGGAAATATTGCTTGAAGGTTTTGTTAATGTGCAGAGCTGTTTAATTAATCAGTGCTGGTATCTATTTATCAACCTGACAGCTGCTTCCCTCATCTCCATCCCACTGTTTGTTGACACCCCATTTGCTTCTTCATTTTTGGAGAATGGAACATTAAGGCAGAAAAAACTGGTGTAAAATGTGACTGGTATGGGGATAGTGTAAATTAAATCTTTCATTGATTTTTCTTGAAAGTGAAGGTGACCCTACTCTGTGTGAAGCTGTAACCATGGCAGCAGATCTAGTCACTGGGAAAAAAATGATGCTGCTTTTACAGTGGGAGGTGGAAATGGACATTCTGAGCTGAATGTTTTCTAGCTCATGACTGGGAGCTGGAAACCTTTTCATTTAATAGGCTTTGACTTTGGAAATAGATTGTGCTACTCTGTTTCTTGCACAAAAGACATCAGTGGGAAGAGACCACATTTGGTAATTGGGCTACACCAACACACAGAACTGAGGGACACCTGCATCAGAAGAAAGCCAAATCCCTGATGATAGTTTCCAGTAACAGGTGTCAGGGACACAACAGTGTCCCTGATATTTAGGGATCAACTGTTACTTAGATAAAGGATCTTTACATCGTTGGCTGCATAAAGGCACCTTTAAGCATTGATGAATGACTGTATGTAACCAGGAATTCAGGCCATAGCACCTATGGGGCCCTGTAAGTCTCTGAAGTCTTTTGCAAAGAGATAATTATCCTTATTTCCTGGGAAAGGGGGCAGCATGGATACTGAGCTAGCAAGGCCAGCCTGCTTGCCTAAAGCTGAAGAGAAAAATCTGTGCCAAATCTAGTGCTGGGGAGCATGGTCTTCAAGTCTGTGCTCAGAGCATTCTTGATCCTACCCCACTTGCCCCACAGCTGCCAGAGTGCTGTCCCAAGCTGTGCACTGTGGGGTTAATTAGACACCTCTGTCTCTCTTTCTAATTACATCGAGAAATGTTGGCTTGGACTCCAGAAACAGAAACTTGTTCCACAGCAGCATTTTGATTCAAAACTAGTTTTGTAATCCCTGCTGTGCTACAGCACCATGGTAAAATTAAAAACACTTGCTCTTCGAATGCCAGCGAAGAGAGAGACACGGAAAGACTTATATACAAACGGCTGCTTCTGGTTTTTTTGGATGGCTGTTGTTCCATAGACAAATTCTCTGCAGTAATACACATCCAATTGGAACTCAGAGGAAATAAGAGAAAACAATAAGCAACTTCAAATGTAGCATTGGAAATCTACCAGTATCAGGAATTCTGCCCACTGACAGAGCTGGACATGCTGCATGCTTTACCCGGCATGCTTTTTGTATACAGTATCTAAGGGTTCCCTTTTGAAATCCAAATATCTGATCCCAAACTTCCTTACCAGTTGTACAGAAGGCTGTGGCCTTGTTTGTGCCTCCTGGAGACACATCAAGCATAAGACTTGCTGCAGAGGCCAGTCACATTTCCAGTGGAGCTGTTAAGAAGTCTGTTTCTCAGGTGGTGACTGTTTTTGCTCCAGTTGAGACATCCCCCGGGGTTTTTGTCTACAGCACTGTCCCCCTGGCCAAGCTAAGTGGGAAAGTGACTGCAAGCAGGCTATAAGGGGAAAGGGAATTTGCTTCAGTAGGCACAGAGGAATGTAGGAGTCTTCAAAAAAGATTGGTTTGAGGATAATGATCAAAGGAGAGAAGCAGAGGTCAGGAAAAAAGGCAAGTGTGAAGGCTAGAGAATCAGAGGATGGGAGAAAAAAGAACTAAAAAATATAGCAAACACTTTAATGATCTTGCTTGAAGATTTCAAAGGAGGGGAAGGATCAGACTTCCTTCAGTGCTGGGTCATTGCTGAAAGACTTCCCTCAGATCCTCAGAAGATGCATTTTCCATCTTGACAGCTAACAAATGATTGTTCAGGCTGACTGGCAAACCTCTTTTTCAATAAACTAATCTGCTGTTGGAATTTCTCTGACTCCATTTTTTTGAGTAGAAATTGGAAGAGCAACAGAAAGAGACAAAAAAAGCAGATCTCTCTGCTCCCCTTTCATATTTTCCATCTCATAACTAATTCTGATGCAGTGTAGGGAGTGTGTATATATATATATATGTGTGTGTGTGTGTGTATCCATAATAGTAAATGGGAAAGGGTAAAGGGAGAACTGGCCACAGAAAGACATGAAAAGAAAAAATAATAGAACAGAACCTTCGGTGGCAGGAGAACATCCACAGAGTAGAGCACATTAGAGGACATGAGAAGAAAATGAAAACAGTGGTTTTTATGGGAAAATGCTGATGCAGATGGACAGATTTAGGATAGAAAATAGCAGATACAGATAAAAGCAGTTATTGGATGCATAAGGTGAAGCAACGTTTTGTCCCAAACTTCTATTTGGGCAGTAGATAAAACTTCAAATACTGTCTCAGTTTTAGCAAATAATTAAAAAAAACCCCTTGTAACAGATACCTTTAAAATAAAAGCTTTAATGAATGTCTGTTGGTTATTTTTGCATAACCTAAGCAAAACCAGCAAAGCATATTTCTAAAGGACTAAAAAAAAGATTGTTAAAAGCCTTTTGCAAGATTAACTTTGTGTGACTTAGATTAGCATATTGAAAAGGCATAATCATACTCTCAGCAGGAGATGAAAATGTCCAGTTTTGCAGAAATATTTGATTTTTGCTGTATTGTAATCAGTTGCATATTGTAGCCACATTATATTGGGTGTTTTTTAATTGTGAAGCCTCATAATATGAAATCCCTTTTAGTAGCATATGGTACCTGTGTATTATTTATAAAATCCTCATTTTGCTTGGGGAAGGTGATATTAGTAACACACTGGAGGAGTTGCTTCAATGCTGAGAGCTCAGAATAATCCAAAAAATGCTCTAATTGCACTGATCTGGATAACTATACTACTAAAACATTCTTTAGGCTTTGATATGGCTCAGTTTCAACGTGGAAGGCAAATATCAGTGCATATGCACATCTGAATGTGTGTTTATGTGCAGGACAAAATGAAAAACACAGATACACATGCAGAAGGCAAAGGAAAACTGCTGGTGCAGAACATAGGCCTTCATTAAAGAGTTAGCTGTTATTGTATTATTTATATAAATAATATATCCATGATTTGGATCCTGAAAATGCTAATTGCTGCTTCTGATAACATACACGTGTCCTTTAGATTAAAAATGCATTAAACTCCTGAAAGCTCTTAGGAGATGACTGCAGCTCCCTCCCCGACAGCTGTGGGGTCAAAACTGAGCCAACAGGGGATGAACAAACAAATGAGGAAGGCTTTTGATGGAGGTGACAGAGGTAAACACCCACATAGGCAGAACCTGAGGCAGGTCCCTGTTAGTCTGAGCTTACAGAAAACACCTGCTTCAAAGACAAAGCATACCAACAGCGAAAACAACAGTTAAGTGCTTCAAAACTGGCCTTTGTTACAAACCTTTTCTCTTTGCCTTCTTTCTCCTTCTCCTCTCCACCACCCTACGTGTTGTATTTATTTGGATAGGATGGATACATGGATACATGTCAGTGCTTGAGCAGTGGCTTGTTTCTCCGTACTGAGTCAGAAATCAGATCACAGGGAGCAGAGACTTTTTCTGATGTTAATTAACAGGCACACTGCTTTCATGCTTGTGATTCATGATGAAGATCTCAGATGCTAACTTATAGTACAGAAAAACAAATCCTGCCCTGTCTAAACTAGAGGGTGAAGAATGCCATCAATATGGGTAGGTGCTTGAAGAGATCCATGGGTTCAGTTTTTTGGGGGTGTGAGCCGCCTATTCATTGGTTAGGCTAACTGAATTAAATTAGATTAATATTAAAATACAAGTGTCAGGATAATGAATAACATTGCATTAATAATACAAAATAATACAGATCACCGTCTTGCTTTTTTATTAGACGTATGCTTTTTTTTCTTCTTAACCAGAGTGATCTTTGCCAAGGCTATGTTGTATCAAACACTCTGTTGTATTCATCATTTTGGCTCATGAACAATAATTCCTCAGAGAAATCTTTCTTGGTCACCACCTTGCTTGCATTGATATGTAACTTGAATGTTGATGATCTTTTCCTGTCATTACCTTTATTCTTGTTCAGAGTAGAAAAGCATGTAAATGTTAGAGACATAAAAGCATTTCCAAACAAGAAGCTAAGCAGTGAGCATTGTTCAGGGTCTCCTGGTTTCCTTCAGCAATGTCTTTCACTTCACAGTGAAGTCTTTCACAAACAGAGGACTGCTCCTAGAGATATCATGCATAGGAAGAGGAAGGCTTCACTTAGTGATGGGGTAGGGAAAGAAGTACCCAACTGACATGATGCAACATGTATTTCTAAAATGCTGAGGAAGTCTAGTTCATGTTTTTCTTATGCTCGACAACTCCTGTCTGCCAACACTTGCTAATTGTACTGTGTTAAATATCACTCCATCACTGGTAAACAGATCAAACATGGCACGGGGGGGAGGTCTGACACCCTTTGTTTTGTATAGTCTTTAAAGGTGAATTGTGCAGTTTTTTCAATATTTCTCTTCCGAGAGCATGGCTTCCATATTGTGCTTACAGGCTACATAAGCCATCACATTGTATTATTTCATGGACTGAAGAAGAGGATGTAATTGAATAAATACTCTCAGACAAAGATTTGTATCCATCAGCATGTATTTAAAGTTACATAGTAAGACTGTACCTGTGCAGGGGAGTCCACCAGTGTTGACACCCTGCCTGCTCTTCTGGCCAGCTCTGACTGTGGGCCAGAGGGACACCTTGGAATAAGGAAGATAGAAAAGCTAAAAACTCAAGAACAGGGCTGAAGCAAAGACTGACAATGATTTCTTATTCTTGCGTCATCTTCAGCAGCCTAATCAATTTATGTTTACATGAGTTTACTTTAAATTTTATCCCTGCAGGAACAACCTTCATGAAGAAGCCTTCATGAAGAAAGAGCTTCCTGTGTCCAAGAGTTAACATGATGATAGGCTCCCAGTGTAACCCTCCAGGATGTCCCTTGTGCTGGGACTGCGCCCTTCCAGACAGTGACACCTCCAGTGTAACATGTGGAGTGCTGACATCACCAGCCACCTTATGCCTCCTCTAGCATCTCATTTAGGGTACCTTGCAGCTCCAACACAGAAACACTGCACTCCCCACTCCTGTATTGACAGAAGGGCAAGATCATGAAAGGTCAAGAAAGGCAATGTTATTTGGAAACATCCTCAGATTTCTCCGTAAATTCAGCTGTTCTGGGATCTCTGAATCAGTGTGCATAAAAGCCACCCAGCACTTAAGTCAGGAGGCTTACTTGCTGCTTTCCTTGAAAACATTGATGCAGCTGAAAATCTGTCCCCTCCCCCCTTAATCCGGCCTTCCCCTTTCTTTTCTCGTTCAGCATTAGGGAGTCAAAACGCCAGGCAGAATATTCAGCAGCTAATAGGTGCAAGGATAAGCAAAATAAAATAACTAGGATCAGTGGGAGCAAGCTAACCTTATTCTGTCAGGAAAGACGTGAGTAGATGTATTAGTAGACAAAACAACGTTTGGTTTTGGATTAGGTGTACTGCCCTGAACTCACTGCAGTCATTTAGGTGAAAAACAATATAAAAGGTAAAAAACTTTTAACTTTAAAAAACAGTAAAAAAGTTAAAAAAGGCCAATGGCGGAAGGGAGGTTTTGTTTTTTCCCAGGGAAAACTAGAAAATTCACACACCTTCCTATAACTTAATTCTATAAGTTCTCTAACTTCCTTTCTGTGACTGGGAGAACATCCAAATGGAAATGTTTTCATGGCAAGCATAATAAAAAAGTGGCCACTACTTACGTTTCATCAGATGCCTCCAGGTACCAGTGGAGATCAATCAATAGAAATTACTTGTTCAGAGAAAAGTCATAAATTAATTAGATCATTCTACTGGATGTCTGTCATCCTTGATTAAAAAACTGCACCCCTCAAGATGTCTTTCAGATAGCTGAAAAGTGGGAACCACACAAAAATTTCACTATGCAACAAAATCCATTCTATGAGGTCAAGAAAAATGACCTCATTACTCTCCTTCTGAAGCAAATACATATTTCAGCAATTAAACTGATACGCATCTCTAGTTCTGCTGGCTCAGAAAGGATGTTTACTTTCCTACCTGCATCTGGCCTCCTACATCAGACAAGACAGATGACTACAGTGTATAAGCTTTTCCCCACAGTCTCTGAAACAGATTGGGATCTCTAGACAGTGATGCACATTGGGAACCAGAGGAGCTGCCCAACAGATGGCTTGGGAGACTTCAAGCCAGTTCTCAAAAGCTGTTTAGGAATTAAGGAGCTGATGGAACTTGCATTTACTAGAGAAATGGAATTTTAAAATCTCCCAGATTACCACACTGCTTCCAAATATTGGCCTCAAACCCACTTCTATGGAGGATACAGGGTGAGCTAAGAATATTCAGTGGAACTGTGTGGGTGTAAAATAATTTCCAGTTTTCACAGCTATTTAGATTACTGGGGAAGGTGCTGTATGTCTGATTGTTTGACTTGTACATAGAGTTCATGGATCTCAAGTCAAGTACAATATTTTGAGGTCAGAGCTGCTGAACCAAACAAGTCGAAGGATTTGGTGACAGGCAAAGCCTGTAAAGACATTCCAAAGCCAGCTAATTTGGTAAAAATGTAGAGAGGTTTTAGAAGAAAACCTTCAGAAATTTTCAGGAGTATTCAGATTACCCTGAAAAAGCATTGGCTAGAATCCTGATTACTTTTATTTAGAATTTTATTTCCATGCACAGGAAGACCAGAATACTAGATGAGAAGATTAAAAGGTGAACTCTGAGGAAAAAAGGTAGGATCCATCTGAACCAAAGCAAAACATCTAAACCAAAATGCTGACAGCAGTTAGTTGTCTTTGAGCTGGGGACAGTGTAAATGTGACCCACAGCCACTTGACATGAATAAAAAGAATCTTCTAGATAGAGACACTTCTTTAAAAAGTATCTTTCTGTCCTGGAAAGTATGTAAGATTTATCACTAAACAGGAATGGAGTCAGACTAACAACTCAGACAGTTTTCAGAAAATACCTCAGTGAGGACAGTCCCTTCCCGGTGGGGAGCAGCAGCGTGCCAGAGGCATCCACAGAAACATTACCAAGGTCAACACACAGACAAATGTGCTCAGAAATGCCACAGGGGCAGCAGCACCACACTGCTGACAGCAGGGCAATGATGCTGAGGCCACACTGCTGGGGAATTGTGGCTATTCCTCAGAGGAACTAGGCTGTTATTCTGGGGATGCATGAGGAAGGGATGGTGATGCTGCTGGGGATGGAGACTAAGTCCTGAGTTTATGTGGCAGAGGCTATACAGATGCAGGATTGGATGGCTCCTTTGTAGCGTTATCTGGCTTATCTTCTCACCCAGGAAATGAAGCACTTTCATTTCCAGAAGAATTTGTGTCTACAGCAAAGAACCTGGCTTAGAAGTTGACCTCACATTAATGAAAAAAGGTCTGGAGGACACAAAGGTAGTCTGAAGTATTATCAGCAAGACGCTTCCTTGAATCACAGTAAGCTCATCATTCTGTAAATTATTAAGCATTAAATAAACATAACCCCCTCACTTTTACAATTTTATAATTTTTCTACTACTTTGAATCTAAGTAATAAAAATAAGTGTAAGGATTTTTCCACATGCCATTACTGCAGGTGATACTGTATCTGAAAACAGTTACATCTGTTTCTAATTTATGCTTAAACTCCTTCATACAGTGTAGAGGGGCTTTAAAGGATGTCATTTATACTCACACACACTCCAAAGGTCCTTTACATTGCCAGTGTACCAAACAAAGCCATGGCAGCCTCCATGAAAGAGGAAATTGGGCATGGTTCCTCTAAAAATGAACTTCATGGCAGATCTGCAGCCAGCACTGAAAGGTGGAAGGGCACCTGGACAGTTGAGGATTAGGAATGCTGTGCAGAGCAGTGTCCACGAAGCTTTGTCCTTTAGCACACACCTGCCCTCTCCTTCCCTCTCTCCTCTCCTGCTCATACATCTGTTGCAGCACAGAGATCTCACAGCTAAGTAAAAGAAAGAGAGGAAGTAAAAATGATTTTATCATGATTTCATGTGATTCCCTGGGTAGGTAAAAATGAAGTTGTTAAACTGGTGACCATGCATGAATCTCACAGAAGTGACAGCACTTTTCTTAAAAAAATCTGTTTAGGAATTAAGGAATTAAAAGCACTTTCTGTGCTTTTCTTATATAGCAGAGCTAAAAATAGGCAATATGATATTGGCATGAGATTTCATAACACTGTCTGTGTTCCCCTGATGACAAAGAAATGACCTGGCACCATCCATCCCAGTGCTAGATCAGGATATGGCATGAAAGAAATTACATCGAGAACAACAAGAAATGATAAGGAGCCTTTCAACAAAATCTTTTGAGAAGATTTCACCGGGGAGAGCAGGAGACTAAGTGGTTAGTGTGAGGCTAGGAGCAGCAGGAGACAGGATGCAATCAGTGTTCTATAGTGAGAGCAAGCATGCCCCCTTCTTCCCCCCCTTCTTCCCCTCCATACGACAGAGCCAAGGTATTTTTTTTTAAATCTGAATTCTGAATCTGATATCAAAGAGACTATTCTGGTTTCAAAGTCAATGACTGTACTCAGACAGCACTAATGATCACTCTCACTATCTTGCTTTTCTTCCTGCTCCCCCACAACACTCCAAACATATCTTGAGACATATCTCTTCTTCTGGTTTCACTCTAGAATCAAAATGTCTGCATTTGTCATCAAACAGAATTATCACATTCTGGCCAATGCCAGTGAGAATGAAAATGTGGTGAGCAAGATCTGCCTAACATCAGTGTAAAATTATTTTTCAACAAATACGTCAGCAGTATGAGGACTGAGAGAGGTACTAAAAACCGCCCACAGTCAAGAAAGAAAGGAGTGCTCTCTGAGCAGAATTACATCTCTTCACCCTTTTTGCCTTTAGAAGAGTTTCACAAGATGGGTTGGGAGAAGTTCTGACCCAAGCAGACTTTCCATAAGTGAAATCTGCTAACAGAAGTGCCTAATAGATGGATCATGCAAAAGCACTTCATGATTGCTATTGCTTTTCTAGCCCACAGTCATGAGTAATTTCTCATTTCCTTCCTCCTTTCTTCCACAGGATGTTACAAGGCAGAGCAGATTGCCAAGAGAGCAAATGAAGGGATGGCACCAAAAGCAGCTGTCAAGCTTGAATTCTTAGATAAGAACAGTCTGATCACCAGCAAAGCCCACAGAAATATTTGGCTTTGAGTCATTTTCTCAAGCACCATAGGGAACAGAAAAAAGGAGGGGGATAGTAGTGAAGGAGATTATTTTACTCCCTGTTTAATTTTGCTGTACACGGACATCTTTAATTTGGAGTTGAGTTTTTCGTGCACATAACACAAAGAAGTCTAATATGATAAATATGAATCAGAATTTCCCAAATACTCAAAGGATATTGTTCAATTTGAGAAGATCACTGCATCATGACAAAGCTGTAACTATCTTTTGTAGTTTGAATGCACAGTTAACTCAAAAGGAGAGTTATTCCCATGCCAGATTAAGGCATGGGCATACAAAGACTCAAGCAGCCTGTTCATTATGGAAATTCTGCTACTTGGGTCAGGATTGCCTTCCTAATTTACTTCTCTGAGCTTCACTTGTATGATTTGTTAATTTCTTTCAGCTTTTACTTTTGAAATGTTTTGTATTTCTAAAGGGTCTCAAGAGATCAGTGTGGTCTCATGGTTGATGTTGTTGGTCTTGCACACAGTTAAGTACAGACAGAAGAGACACTTTCAATGATCTAGCAACAATATAAGTTGTTTCAATGCTGGTATGATACCAAGCATGTGGAGTGGCAACTTTCCAGTTTTTGTAGGAGCTGGCAGCTAGTATAGCTCCTTAATAGAACAGCAACATATTTCTCTTTCAGATTTGCTGTTTCTAAATGCCACTCTTGTACCGTTATTTATAGAGATTTTTTCTCGTCAAATCCAACCAGAGCAGTAAATATATATGAAATAGATATTATCTGCTCCAAAAATAATGCTTTTCCCCTTGATTGAAACAAAAGTTATGGGAAAGCATTGTAAAATTTGTCTCCTTTTCACCATTTTATAAAGTAAATCAAATGGTTGGATCTCTTTGAAAGACAAGTCTTCTAATTTTATGCAGAATGTTGCAAGTGCACTGAAGAATAAGGATAAATGATTGCTAATCTACAAACACTCTTGACCATATATTTAATTCCTGTAAGAGATTGCCATTTCACTGCCTAATTTGATAAATTTGAGTGAATAATGAAACTGTAGTGTTTACTGAAAGGTGTGTTCAGATTTCTCTTCTAGTATTTCACTTGAACACTCTAATACCCTCCAAACCTACATAAAGTGGGAAAAAAAATCTAATAATAAAAGTACTGCAAATGAGATTTTAATTGGACAGAGCCAGGAAAGACAGTCAGTCACTCAGGAGTCTTATCCCAGTTATCTTTCATGAAGAAAGAGACAGAATTTGGTGGTCACTCTTAAAAAATCAGTATTTGAGGGGCAAAGTTCCAATTCAGAGAAAAGCAGTATTGTGGTTTCTGCATATTTAACACAGAAGTGGCCCCTAATATTGGTGCAAACATAAAGAGTTTTGGAGTCTTCCCAGGCTCCTGGGCTGCAGGTGACAAACCTCCAGGGCTGCACGAATCACTGTGGTCAGTGTCACCCAATTTGCTCTGGGCTGTGTTATAAATAACCCCCAGTTCTCTGCTTGGCTTGTTCAGTTAAAATAGCTACCAGTGATGCTCAGCAGATTTGTAGCTTTCATGATCTTTCAGACAGCTTCACCTTTGCCCCAACACCATCTATTTTGCCAGAGATGCTGCAGTTGCATCACATTTGTTTGCCCTACCCACTCATGGGGTTTCAGCTCCTCAGGTGAACAGAAAGCTGAGTGTGCTGCAGTTAAGGCTTCTGCTGCCTCCTGACTTGACCTACGTGGAAAATGGAGAAAAAAAAATCCCTCAGTGCAGGTGTAAAGACTAAGTCATAGGAATTGCAGCAGCATCTGAACTTTATAGAAACCTGCCAGAACATGCCCAGAAGGGCTGTTAGGACACCTGTAAGACTGCTGTGTCTTACAGGCACAACAGTCCTGCACAAATGTAATTTGGTCATTCACAGACAGATAGCATCCTCATGCAATTGATGGATTGAGCTGTAGTTTGAGATTATCTTGTTTGAAATGAACTCATTACAAAGAATTCTTTAGACAAAGGTTTTTCTTTTCCCACCAAGGAAAGCTGATTTTTTTTTCTGTATTGAAGAAGAGGTTTGAATTTTTCAGAGAAGAATCGTGTGGAAATGGCTGTGAAGTTGCTCAGCTTGGCTTAATTTTGTTGCAATGTTTCGGACATCAGCTATTTATTTTAATGCACTGTCTGCCCATTCTGTGCACAGCAACCTCAAGTGCAAGCAGAGGAAATAGCCACTTAGACATTTGTGCCCTCAGACTTTGTTCCAAGGACAGAGTTCTTGTCCACAGCTGGACCTGGCTCCTGTCCAGCAAATGAAAGGGAGAAAGCAGGGGTTCCTCTCATGATGTGACCCATCATTTGTGTCCAACATGTTGAAGAGTATCTCTACTCTCTACAGAACATCTACATCAAAAGATTAGAATGTGAGGCTTTCATTGAATGACTGTATGGTAAATACACCAAATATTTATTGCAGTGTATTAAAAGGCTTTGTAAGGTCAGAAAAATATTTTTACAAGTTTTATATCTTTTAGCCACAATTCAGACTATTGACCAATTCTTGGATAAAATTCTGTAGGTAGCATTGAAGTTTCACAACAAGTGATCTGATTTAAAGGAAGCAGAATGGTTGCTGAGGCCTAAAGATGATTAATTTAGATGCAGAGCTTAGTCCAAGTACAAGGTTGAATTTAAACATGTAAACAGGTTAATTGCCAGTGTGACATAAACCCATATACAATTCATAGATATGATATTTTGAGATGTACTTGTGGATAATGTTTTCAGAAAAGCAGCAATGCAGAGCAGCAGTGAATGTCTTTCCACTCTGGTGCACTACAATGCTATTATAACTTCCTGCAGTTTTTTAATCAAGTTCAACTGCATTATCTACAGTAACTATTTGTGTGTGTTTGATTAAATTTATAAATAGACCATCAGAAAATAAAATTACAGGATATAATAGGGAATACAACAAAACTGAAAAGATGAAGGACCTTTTAGAATGAGTAAGAATACATTGTAGTGGATGAAGTAAAAAATAAAAGTGAAAACAAGGAATTGGTAAAACTCCTCCTCAGAGGCACTTGATTACCATTTCTCTTTCTAAATGGCTGCTGAGTAAAAGGGCTCAAATTATGGATTTGCCATATCACAGGGTTGTTTATTTTTCTCTGCATTCTGGTTAGTTGTAATACTTGTAATCAAATTTATTCTGGCAATATCAATGTGTTCAGTGTGCTTTTTCAGATGGGAACCTCTATCCCTTGTTAGCTTTTGTAGTTCTGTGGCCAACAGAAGCAGTGACATGATCATGGTTCCACTGCAATCAGAAAGGGGAGTTAGGAAGTAATAAAATGTTGCTTCATCCCCAGTTCTTGTGACAAACTGCAATTTACTATCTGTGTGCATTTTGGGTAGAACACCCAAATAGGAAGTCATGAAACTTCTCAATATGTTAATAAGAAGTAACGCTGTAATTGAATTAAATGAAAGGAAATGTAGCAGCCTGTCAGAAGATTGTCAGAAGCAGATTGCATAAGGGGTTTTTGTTTTAGTCCAGGAAAAAAAAAAAAAAGACTTTTAAAAAAGATTGCATGCTTTTCTGTGTTGGATGTTTTTCTTCCTTTTTTCTTGGATAATTTTTGCTCATGTCAAGTGTCCAATCCAGGAAAGCCTAATCCAAAACTGAAAAGGAAAGATCAGAAAACATAATTTGTTTCAAGAAGAAAAAAAAAAAGCAATTGAGATTTTTGACTGATTATTGTCAGAATTACTGTGTCTACTATTGACTTCATGTTTTTTGTTTTGTTTTGTTTTGTTTTTGTAAATTTATGAAAATATCAAGGCTCTGCCATATTTTCTGCTTAATTTTTCTGGCAATAGATATTCAACTGGAAACACAAATTTGTCAAAATGTAACCATTGGACTTTTCTTGATCCAGTTGCAATTGGTCTGTATCTAACTGGCATGTTCCTGCTACTGGGAGAAAGGAAGTTCCCTTCCCATGGGGACCCAGCAAAAACATCCTGACAAAGCTCCAATGCATTTGCACTCTGTGATGCAAACCAGCACACAGCAGAGTGGGAACAGCTGGGGGAACTCACTTCCCTGCTGCTCTGAAGTAAATTACAAATTATGGCATGCTTTAACAACTTCACTGAGGTGTGCTCTCAGCTTGTCATGGAGTCTCTGTTCATGGCAGCTTGTTCTGCAGCTTTTAATCGGAGACAAACCACAAATACAGCATTTATAATCTGTTTTGGGTGATAATCTATGTTGCTATCAATTCTTTCTCATCTGCTCTAGCAACATAAAAGGCATTTTAGTGGCTGTAGGGCTTTTGGAAGGTGTTTGGTCAGCAGAGCTAGGGTCTGGGTTCTCACAGGTCTCAGAAAGGTTTGCACATTACACGTGTACTGGTAAGTCCCTGAAGATAGAAGGATCACTTCCTGTGAAAAGGGATAGTTCACATTTCTGGTGCATCAAACTGTGACTTGTCAATACTGCACAAAAACCATATTTAATTTATCACAAGAATCTTACTATATATTTTTGTGTTTGTTTGGAAAATGAATACACACATTATTTGTATAAACTACTGAAAAGCTACCAGATCAAAAATTACCTGCTGTCCTATGCAACTGACTGATACTGATGATCTAGGTGTGACAGCTTCTAGATACCAACCTCTTTGCCATCTGGTCTCCCAGAAAAGAAAAAAAAAACCTTGCATTTGCTTTGAAAACAGCTATGCCATATGGCAGCATAGTACCTATTTAAACTCTGATGGCTGAGGTACACCCTTTAGTTTTCATGAGTATTCTTGAAACTGCTTTGCAGACATCTGTCATTGGAATAACATCTGTAATACCCATGTAAAAGTGTGTCATATTTTTTTTCAATATTCTGATCCTCCTCTTCTCTGACAGATACCTTTTTATTATTCATTCACCAAACACACATAAGATTATATGTTCTCATGAATATATTTGACCTTTAAGCTGCTAAACACTATGCAGGTTCAGTCACTAATGCATCATGATTCCCTTGTAAAGTGTTTTGATTTGGCCTGCAGTCAGACCACTGGAAATAATTCTAGTACCTTAGCTTGATGAGAAGTAATTGTGTTAGTTTTAGTAATTGTGTCAGTTTTTGAAAATACACTTTAATTTAGGTCCAAGTAATGCTCAAATTTCAAGCAGTTAAGTCCCCAGCTGACACCTCCTATTTAGACAGAATGCCAGCTACTAATCAACACTAAAGATCAAATTGTAATTTTCCAGACTGCTAAATTAATATGGTTTTAGCCCTGATGAATTGTAACAAAAATATATTTGAACTGCATGAACTGTAAATTGTCTGTAACAAATCTGTAAGAAAACTTCAGTTCTCTTTCTGCACAGGCATAGGCAAAGACAAAAGTATGTGAGTGTGAAGCAAGGAGAAAAAAGTGCAGCAAACCTCAGTGTTAACTAGTTGGCTTTAAAGAAGACATTTCCAAACATCTTGTGGCAGCACTGTTTACCTTTGATGTCTCTTGCTGGGCTTCTAACCTCAATGTGAAAAACAGGTCAAGGAGGCTCTCAGAAGTGCAGAACAATCTCTGCTCCGGTTGTGATGAAAGAGTCAAGTGTGGCACCCATGCTCTGCCAAGAGGTAGCCTGCCTGCAGGCAAATGACAGAAAATGTGCTAGATGTGAGAATGTGAGAATAATTAAACAAACAAATCTGGTTTAGACAACAGCAGAAACTTTCCCAACAGTAATCTATTCCAGATTGCAATGAAGCGTTCAACAGATTTCTTTGAATTCTCGGGGGATCACTGTAAAATCAGAACCAACAAATTAGAGAGAAATAGAAGGCAATCTTTTGCATTGGCTTAATATTAGCTGCCAAGTTCAAAGACCTCAGGATCACATCTACAGGGAATCATAGGATGTAAAACACAGGACTTAGATGGGAGTTGTGTCACAGTAAAGAATTGCCTTAGTGGCTGTGGTCACGCAGGTAAATACATGAGCCGTTCCGAGCTATACCACATAGAGTGAAGTTTCTTTTAACTGTTACATTCAAAACACTGGGAACACAAGCAAATTCCTTTTGTCCAAAGTCACATTTCAATGGCATGCTTGGCTGCTCTCATGGGGAACTGATGGGGAGCAGGAGGCTAAAACATGACTGCTGCTTTCCCTGTGAGCCAGCAGATGCTATGCTGAGGTTAGACAGAGGGAAGGAGTACAACAAGGCACATGCACAATACCTGGAGGAAATGTCTCTGAGGAGCCTGGACCTACCAAAGACAGCTGCCACAAGCCCAGATGTGACCAGACCTCCAGTCTCTCCAGCACAACAGCTGTTTTCAGCTTGGCTTGAATTCCTGAGATAAAACAATTTCTCAGCATGGGTCAATTCAGGCCAGGCATCATTGGCTATGCTTGGAATGCTGCTTATTCCTCTTTACTTAAATCATGTTTTAGATGGCAAAGCTGCCAAACTCTTTAACTGTATGCCTTGTCAACTCCAGTAGTCTGTAGAAAAGGTTTACTTTTGGACAAAAAAATCACTTATTGTCTTCAGCCAAAACTACAGGCTAAGCTAATCATCCTAGACAGCAGTACATACCATTACAGAGTTAAAGGTAAACTATTGTTAAAACGGAAGACAATTTCAGCTAAGGGCTGGATCTTAATTTTATTTTGCAATTACACAAGTCATCATTAGTACAGTAACTGAAATTGTGCCAATTTATCTGTTTCTCCCTCACACTCCCTGACTTTTTTTTCTCCACATTGAAAACATGTGAAGTCCCATAAAAGCTGCGGTTTCCTTTTCGGAGAGAAGGCAGCCAAACTCCAGGGGTTTGGTGTGCTTGAATTAACCTGGCCTAATAATCTGTCTCAATCTACCTGTTTTTAAATTACCTGGCCACCTCTTTTTGATCACACAGATCTGTTTTGTCAATTTGATTTCCCTTTTCTCCCCTTCTCACTTACCAACCTGTTACTAGCTGCTAGCTGTCATCTGTGAAATACCAGTGAAACAAAATGCAGTTGTGGTTTCCTGGCACGCTCTGGTAGCATCTGCTCTGGAAGAAAAGAACAAGCAGACATCCAAACCCAGAACTGAGGATTTATCTGACACACACCTTGGTGTGTCAGATAAAGGACCTAGCCAAGTAATGGAGCACATCTGGTGATGGGAGTGCTCTGTGTGGTTAAGAATTATGAACAACCACCATGGATCAGACCAGTATGCTTCTCAAAATGTGGCCAGCAAAAGAGGAAAACCAGACAGAGGTGAGATTTGCCTAGAAATATTTCCCTAGTTCACCATGATTTGCAGCTGGTTGAATTCCCAAAACCAGAGTGGGTTTATGGTTTTAGTATTTAATAGCCCCTGATGTATTTTTCTATTTATTTGCATCAGTTGTTCTACAGCCACAAAACTTAGCACCCTCAGTGTCCTGTGTCTCCAACTTAGAAGACTTATTCCCCATTTTCATTAGGAATTAATCTGCAAAGGCCAAATTTTTTGGAAGAGTTAAAAACTTCAGCCCTTCCTTCTAGAGGGAGTTCAATCCACACAAATCTACCTCTCCACTCTCAGGCCTGATTGACATGTCCTGTAAATCAAAAGGGGCCTCTTCCTATGTCCTCAGCAGATGTTTATCCAGTCAGGGTGGGCATGAAGTCCTGAATTTGCTGTTGCAGTATTACAGATGAGGATATATATGGTTATACAGGGTATATATATCTCTTTAAGACATGCATAGATTTATGAGGATCTATATACAGTGATAGAGTTTAGATGAAGGCAACATCTGGGTACCTTAAGAACTGCAGAGAAATCACTTCTGGGCACGCTATGGGGAAATTTGCTCTTATGCATTCCCACCATTGATATGGCCTCCAGCTCTCAGCAAGAACCTGTTCAGGAAGCCTACAAGGCTGATGCAAATGCAGAGCTCCCTGGAAGTGCTTCTGGCACAGCACATCTGGTCCAGATTTCCATTTGGTAGTCTGTGCTTCTTTTAACAAAAGCTTTGGAGAAACATCCAGGTAAAGAAATTGTTTCACCTGTATATGAATGCAGAATTGTAATTTGCCTTCATAGTGCTGCACAACTAGTAACTTTTTTCTTGGATAACAGCATAATATATTTTTTATGGATATGCAGAAACAGTTCCTGAGCCACTATCTGTCACATCTGAGGTACCTATTTATACCAGCTGCAGAGTTGTCTGCTGCTTCATTTGCCCAATACATTTTCAACATAAATTTCCGATGTAATCTAAGCAGACCAGTAATAATAGAATCTTATTTAATTATGGTATCAGCTCACTATAATTTTTCTAAATTATTTTCCTAAATTGTCTAGCTTTTTACCATGAATTCTATTATCTGCTTCCAGATTCTCATTTAGCTTCAACAGTAATTCACCCTCTCCTAAAAATGCAATGCTGGAATGCACATGAGAGCCTAACATATCTTACAAAAAAATTTAAATATATGCGAAAAAAAAAAAAAGGGTATTTTGCAATCAAAATGGCTTTAGTTAAGTGTTTACAGTTTACTGCCAGTCAGACTTATAACTGTTTCAAACAAGACTGCAATCACTTATGGCAGAGTGTTACAGAAATAGATTAGGAGACATGGTGGCTCAAATAAGCTGTCAATTGAATGTATCAAGCCATCACAACTGGCAAAGGCAAACAGCTCAGCAAGCTGCAATCACTTCTTAATGATAAATTAGTGGCAGAGCCAAGACAACAGTCAAGGTCTCCAGGGCCTCACTTTTTGCCCTTGTTTCTTGATCACTTTGCTCCATCCTGCATATGTGAATTTTGGTCCTGGCCACGCAGTATTTCTTTCCAGTGAACAAACCCCATTTGGTTAACTTTGAACAACAAACTTTCTTATACTTAATCAGCCAGTTTATTAGAGCATGAAGGAAAATTGGTCATGACTTCAGTTCCTGTACTGCTGGAATTAACAAGCTGCCTGATGCCAGCACTGAACTTGGAAGTGCTAATGGTAATTAAAATCTATTTTCAAATACGTCTGACAGTTTTAAGGTGAAGTACTTGTTATTCATGTGAATTTCCAGACTGTGTAGAAAAAAAAAGTGCTTCTTTCTTCACAAAGGTGTCAGCTGTGGGAACAATGTAATTAGTTATTAATTAATTATTAATTCTCTCTGATACAGCATTTGTTCTCTTTTAGTGAGTATATGGCTGTATGTGTCCTCCAAAGCCTTTGAGTAAAGAAAGCCTGAGACTAGAATTTACAAGCATTGCTATTTTTGGTTACCCTGTTTTGCACCCACATCCACATCCACACCCACACCCACATATATACATGTATCTCAGAAAGATATGACAGCATAGTGCTAATATTGAAGATGATATAAATTACCAGTAGCTTTATTATAATTTGACAAAAGTCCACGTAGCCAAACCAGTCAATTTTATCTCAGGTGCATTTGGGTAAAATACTTCATATTAAAAGTACTCCAGGACCCAGCTCAAGTGGGACTTTGTTCTTCCGAAAGGTAATCTTAATTATTCAACATATTCACACTATGTGGGGTGGAAAATAAGGGGAGGATAATCATACTTTGTTTTCCTCTTCATTTTCTAAGCCTGCTTCCTGGCTAATTCAATCTATTGGATCAGTAGGAGGGACATGGGATAGATTAAAAAAATGTTGACTGTCAGATCACCAGGGGATTTGAATTAATGTTCTTTTGCACAGAGTGGAAGCATATGGGCCACAGAGTGCAATTCTCCTTGGAAAATTACTGTCAAAACAGTACCATCTCAATTAACATAGCTGCTGACTTGTGAAGCAGGAATCAGATTTTACTTGAGTTAACCTTCAAAAAGCAGTTTCAGAGTAACTGTTTACTAATAACCTCTTGCTACACCAACAATATTGCCTAATAATAGCTTATGCAAGTCACACCTGTACAACTCCACAAGTGCTACTGTAGCATATAACATTCTATAGACCCTCTTAAGATAATGTGAAGGAAGGAAAGTTATATTCATCCACCCTGACAATTGCTATCAAGATCCCATTTTCCTCCTGTAAAATCAGAAAGCACTTTTGATCAAATACCCTTCATATAAATAATGGGAATTTCACAGTATGGGCTTACTGCTCAATTTATCTGCATTTCAGCTGATTTCCAAGGCTGAAGTTGTCTTTGTAGCTAATCAGATACAGACATTTCTTTTCGACATTTCTCCCACAGATGTTCTAGCTGGCTTCCCCACCAATTTCCATGAAAAATAGGGAGGATCTCTTATGTGTAATTTCTTTATGTGCAAGCTATGAAATGTTTTATCTGAAGAGATCATTAGCATCTGAAAGTTAAGCTCTAAGAATAAGAAGAGACTGCAGCTAAAGCTTTATCTACACATGAAGTAACACTGCAGCCCAGTAAACGACCTCTTCTGCAGAAGCCCCTACCCCTCTCATTATGTACCAGAAACGAATCATGAGGAATTCTGCTCAAAGTATATCAACTTACACCATTAAAAAATGACAAATTTTGGCCTTCTTCACCATACTAAAGAAAAAGAGACATTCAAGCTACTAAAAATGCATGCAACAGTTGCATGAATTTATTGCATTGATTTAGTAATGTCTTAAAAGAAATATAATTAAAATAAACCTCAAAACAATGGTACTGTATCAAGAGAAATTTTTATCTTTCTGATACTTTCACTAGAACAAAATGTAGGTCTCTGACCTCATTCATCATGCATAAAGACTGAAACAAGTCTCCTACACAAATGTGACTAGTGCAGATTTTTATTATGAAGAACATCAAGATACCAGAGGAATGTGCACCTTCAAATACATAATTAGTTCATTCTTTATTGTGTCTATTACACCTCATGATCCCTGCAGCATATGATTTTATTTTCCATATGCATCAAAATTTATGTAATTCATTTTTAGAGTCACTAGAGATTCTGAGTGCTAAATATAAGAAATATCTAAGGAACCAGTTTTACAGAGGGTAGCTCTGAAAAATGTTATTCATTTGTGTATTGACTGGGACTTTTCTTTTTGCTTCTGTATGTGCAGGTAAATGTTTGGGCTTGTAAGTGTAGTGCACATAAATATGCTCTTAAGCAAGAAAATTGCTTGAGTGGTTGGGTTTCAGTCTGAGTAAAGAGCTTGTCCTAGATTCAGGGTAATCCAATTCCATAAAGCTGCTATCACTAGGACATGCATTCTGCAGCTGTCTTTGGCAAATATATGAGGAATACCTCATTTATTTTGAGGTTCCCTGTGTTCGCTATGTATTTCTGCAGCCCTTTTGAAGTAGATGACTCATTCTTCTCAGATAAAAAAAGCAAACCATTTGCTCATAATTTGCTCAATTTTAACATTTACTTTCTCTATACAATGTTATGAAAAATGTTGGAGTTTCCCCCTGCTGTTAAATGTAAAAGCCTCATGGTTTCCTTGAAATGGGTAACTGATGAGCTCAGTTTAGCACACCTAATTGATTTCTTTACTACTACAGGAGTCAATAAATGCAAGAAACACACACACAAAAAAGTTACTTAATAAGGACCAAGTACATCGTGTCATAGATGGTAATTCAGCATCCTCACACTAAAACAGAATGAAATATTTATTATTATATTTTTGCTTACCCTCCTTTTTTAATAATTGCATTTATAAACTTTGAAGCAAATCATTGTTAAATGCTGAGCTTTGCCTGAAGTCACCTGAGAATCCAGTCATGAGTCTTTGGACAATAGGCTACAGTGTAAAAGTCAAGGCAAAAATGTTACTTTTCTTGATTCTTCTTTTCCCTCTTTCACCTCTTGTACTTTGTGTTTAAGGGCTGGTTTCTGTGCAATGTGAAAAAATTCTGGAGATGAGACACACTTCAATGGGCATTTCAACATTTTAAAAGCAAAGTAGTCGACATTACAGTTTTGCAACCCATGGTAAGGAAGGAACACCAACATTCAGACACTTCAGCTCCTAATTACCAGAGGATAAATGGACACAAAGTTATTAAGCAAAATAATTTGAACAGCATCAAAAGCAATAAATGTTCCAAAGGAAAAAAATTTGGTAAATTTTAAGGGCATTATAACTATCCACCATAACTTGTTCAAGAACTATAACTTACTTGGCACTCCATTAAATTATTTTAACCCTTTTAAAAAAATGAATAAAGTTATTCAATTCCATTTAACTATGGAATCATTTTTTAAAAGCAATTTGCAAGATCTAAATTCTCAAATATATTTTTGTCTCCTTCAGTTTATTTCTCTTATCCAGTTTTTTATGAGTCACTTGAATTACTTCCGAATCATAAACACATTTGGGTGATTTAGAAAACAACTATAAAAAAAGGGACTCATCCTGGATTACTAAAATGACAACTGTAAATCTAGGTTTTTTTAAAGCCTTTTTATAACTTGCTTATGCATGGCCTTCTCAAATCATCACTGCAGGACTAGTACTGACCTGCAAAGGGAAGGTACCCTTCAGTTCTTGTTGCTGCTTCACTATTTGTATTCTGACAAATTATGCAGAATTGCTGAAGAATTTGCCTTCTCAAAATGATTTAGCTATTAACAAGTCAAGAATGTATTTTTCATAAGGAAATTACTTCTTACCTAAAAAAATTACAATTCTATCATGAATACAGTAACTTAAAACGCTGGTTTTTGTGGAAGGTTTTTGAAGTTAGAAATGCCTTTTGGCTTGCATTTGCTTTCTTTGCCAACAAGAAGGGAAAAATAGAGGTGTGGAAATGTCTGCAAACAGCATAAGTAAGTCTGTTAAAGCAATACAGAACATTGCTCTGGGGGAAGAAAACACACTTTTTGCAACAGAAAAATGTGTAACAGATAATGGAAGATCAGCTGCAAAGGAAAATGAGCCATTGCCTGGACATCAGGATGGGATGAGCAGAAGTATTGCACAGAAGTCTGTGCAATAGACTTCAGTCTTCAGCTGAAGCTGGGTATATCCAACTCTGCTTTGGATAATAAAGCCACACGGGATGATTTTGCTTCACACACTCACAGCACACACAAAATGTCTTGCTGATTAATATAAAACTGTGTGCAAGTGGCTTATGCCACCAGTTTTTTGACTGATACACCTCTAGTGCAAGATGTAGACAGGCTGGTGCTATAAAACTTTCTTCATCCCAGACAAAGAAGGAAATCAGTGCCACAACTGCCCCAAAAAACCAAGACAGTCAAAAGAATATCCATTGCCTTACCCAGTTTCTGGATTTACAAAGGGGCTGTCAGGATTTTCACAACTTGAAGGCAAGTGAGAAGGCAGATGGTAGAGAAAAGCTTTCCAGTGGGGAACCAGAAATACCTCCCAAAACTCTGACCAGGGAAATTACAGGGAAGTTGTCCTTCTAACACATCAGAATGTCTAAACTGGGCCAGAGTGGTATAAGGACATGGTCACACCTCCTGATAATATGCCCTTTGGCTCTGGGCTGTGGCGCCTCAGGGGTTTCCTCTCCTTTCATGTAACCACCTCAATGGGGCTGAGAAGCAATGGGAAAGGTTCACATGTAATTCCACCTCACGAGATAGCACCACAACCAGGAAAGGACATCCTGTATGTAAGGTAGCTGGAAGTCACTGCAGTCCTGAGGAAGAGATCTGCCTCAGGAGACCACCAGGGTTCAGAGGCAGCATGGCAAATCCACTTGGTCATACCCTTTCCCAGTGACATCCCTGGGAATTCCACCAAGTGGTTGAAGCTATTTTGCCTTGAAGCCCTGCTCTATGTTGGACAGTAGGGGGTTTCACTTTTGTGTTGGATGTAACTAAAGGGTGAGGCAAGTATGAAAATTCTTCTATTTGGCATATAACTACTTAAACTAGATTTTACTAAAATACATTGTCAGTTTCCACCTCTGTCAAAAGCTGTGTACATCAGACCTCTTATGGGGTGCTCTTGAGAGTATTGATTCCAAAACGGCTCTGCTCTCCTCTCACTATCACCTGGCACTCAATTCCAAATCTTCCTGTGTCTCCTATGGGAATGTGTTTTGACAAGTTGTAGATCTTCCTATTTCAAAACTTCCATTTTCTTCTGGCAACTGCTCAATTTCCTCAACTCCTTCCATTTTTTCATTTCTTTTTAATAGCAGAGAAACAGAAACACTGAGAAACAACATTTTCAATTACTGTTTTGGTATAAACTCTAGTGCTTTTAGGACACAGGGGCCATTCTAAGTGTACTTTGACTCTGCATTTGCTACTATTAACACCCACAATAACCACATATTAACTGAAATTTAAGGCAGTGGTCTCTTTTCTAGAACCTGGCAGGAAGAAACAAATATATAAGCTTTATACATCTCTGTGATCCAAAACAGGTATATGGGAAAATCTTCCTACATGGCAAGGGGAAAAAATCTATTAAAAAATTCAAACAAAACAGAATATGCAAAAATAAGTGAAAGAGTGGCATATCTAAATTATAAAATAAATTAAAAGTCTCAAAGAGTTAATGACAAAAGACCAGGTACAGGCCACAAACAGTGCATAGCTAAAATGTTACTGTGGAAACAAAAGAAAAAATAATCCCCACTGTAAATGCCGAGCGATTGCCTTGTCAAACACCCCACTGACCTGCTGGAATGTACAAAACTGTCCACCTCCAATTTTATAATCAAATTCCACCTTTATAATCTTCTGTGTTATTCTAGACAAAGGCCAAGGTCCTCAACAAGCAGTCTAACACTGAGAATGAGAAAAAAGGTGCCAGGGCTACTCCATGAGGGAGTATGAGCAGGAACTGAGGGTGGCCCCAGCACAGGGGTCAAAGAGCAGGGCACAGTCCCACTGTCTCTGGAGGTGGCAGGTGAAGATGGGCAGAGCCCATTCATCAGAGCCCCAAACATCGCTACGTGATGAACTGGTCCAGGGTACTTCCAGGGATTCTAGTCAGGAGTGGAGGACAGAGCTGGTGGCAGTGCTGGAGAGAGGGTTGCAACACAGTTTCAAGACCCACACAGGAGACAGGTACACACCTGCTGACATTGCTCAGGGCAGGACTGCTCAGGGTAACTGAGGCCAATCGGTGCTCTCACGGCCCTGAAACAGTAACATTTACACACGATGTGCTTTAGTACAACTTAGGTGCACTTTTTAAAATTTAATTTAATTAAGTGCTGGTGATACATGATGCCTTACCAAGGACAGTAGAATTGTTTCTGGATTTTGGTCAGTTTATTACTGTTGTTTCAGTTTTTTTGTAACTTGTGCTTCTTTTTGATAATGTGAAATAATCTGAACAATTATGAGGCTATTAATTAAAAGGAAAAGCAAGCCTGCCAACCATATAAGTAAGAAAGTGTTATATCCTTTGAACTCCAAAAAGTATGCAGGAGTAAGCCACAGGCCTTGTCCGATGAACCACAGAAAGAGAAGCAGCATGCCTCGATGCCAGGACATCCTAATACTAGGCATTACAAGGGGCAAAAGGCAGAGATACCAGACAAAGTACTGGGATGTGCATACTTTGTTAAAAGTCACAAAAATAGCGGTGTGTAGGAAACAACTGAAGGCAAGGTCTCTGTAGAACGCTACGGAAACAACCAGGAGCAAAAGCAGCTGGGGCAGGAAAGCTGCGAGCCCAAGGGCAAAACTCCACTTGCTCTCTGCTGTCAAGTACAACATGTAGAAATAGGGCGAGAAGTTATGACGGATATCCCTCCTGGTCAGGTGATAGAGGTAGGCATGCTCCAAAAACTCCCAGCCATAGAGGTGATAAAATGCCACAGTCAAGGCAGCCAGCACTGATCCGGCAACAGTTCCAAAGAGTAGCACGTCGCGGTTCAGCATCTTTACAAAAAGGTGCCAGAGGCGCGCCATAAACGCGAGCTTTGCCGTTTTGTCACCCCGCGCATCCGGCGCCCCTTCCCCGCGGCCCGGCCCGGAGCGCAGGCGGAGCGCTATGGGCAGCGCGTAGGTCAGGGGATAGATTTTCATGTGCACGGCCAGCCCGTAGCACACGGCGGCCTTGCCCACGCTGCCCGCCTCCACCCAGTACAGGGTGGCGAGCACCAGCAGCGCCACCAGCGCCTCCGCGTTGCCCCGGCTGGACACGGCCATGGGCAGGGGGTTGAGGAGCCAGGCGGCGGCGCAGCACCCCCAGGCGCGGCCGGCGGCGGCTCCCCGGCGCCGCAGGGCCCGGTAGGCGACGACAGCAGCCGCCAGGTCCCCGGCCACGAAGAGCAGCTTCCCGAAGGCCTCGGCGAGCAACACGTTGGGCGTCAGGAGCCAGGCCAGGAGCGGCGTGTAGCGGTACGTGGCCCGCCGGTAGGGCGAGCGCCCCTCGGTCACTAGCCGCGCCGCGTCCGTGAACACCCGGTAGTCGACGTCGGTGTAGCGCACCCGCATGGCGCGGTCCTGGTGCAGCCCGTACAGCACCAGCGCCAGCCTCGCCAGCAGCCCCGCGAGCAGAGCCGCGCCCGCCCCCGCCATCCCTTCCGCGCGGGGTGGGGGGGAATGCGGGAGCGGGGAAACTCGGGAGCAGGGACACGCGGGGCTCCCGGCGGAGGGGGTGCGGACCGGGGCGGCTTCCTCCGGTGTGCGCGGAGAAGAGGCGGCCCCGCGCCTGCGCGCTGCGCGCCGGAGCCGTGCCCGGGCGGGGCGGTGGCGCCGGCCCGGCAGGGAGAGGGGCCGGGCCTGCGGCCTGTGAGGGCGGGCGTGTGTGTGTGTGAGGGCGGGCGTGTGTGTGTGGGGCGGGTGTGCTGCGGGCTGGGAGCCTGGCAGGGCACGGGCGGCGGTCCGGGGAGAGCTGCGGGGCACCGCCACCCGCACTGCCGCTGGCACCGCCGCTGCCCATTGCCCCCTCTCCCTGCCGGGAGCTGTCGGGCTCCACGGGCAGAGAGGCGGCGGATGCGGTAGTAGTTGAGTAACAAGGAGAAGGAAAAACAACAGCTGTTGTTTACCTTCCGCAAGTGGCTGTGTTTTGCCTAGACGTATGAGCTCTCTCTAGAGCACTTAGGTGAGCTTCCTGCCACAGCAGATTTCTCATTTAATTAGATCAGAAACAGTATCGTGAAAATCGGAGCTTAGAGAGAGTTACTTACAACAAAGGAATTCATTCCACTCTATTTTGAGGGCCTATTATGTATGTTTTTCAGATAGTTTTCCTGTCTGGATATTTGCCATCTCACATTTGAATTGTGGCTGACTGAAAAACAGGCGTTTATTACTTATCACTATTGCGGGTTTCGTATTAGAACTTAGAAGGGATTATCTAAAAGATGCTTTATTCATCAAAAATATGCATTTGCTTGTTTAGTAGTTAATTGCGAGCACACTCTTTTTGCTGAATGGTTTCATTTGGGAACATTTTGCGAGCTGTAGTGTTGCTGGCTCACATCGCTTACAGAAAATAATCTGCTTTTCCTCAGTTCTGGGGACGCCCGTCAAAGAACTGGGAGCAGATCTTTTGCATTTGGCAGAGGCATCTTAGAGGGTGGACTAACTGGTAGGATATTCAGGGGACAAAAGATATTTTTGTTTGTGTGCACACAGCTATTAATTTTTATCTGTTAAGGCTGTTATTCTGTGTATAACAGTACAATTGGGTATGGTCTGAGGTATCCAATGGGAGAAGCATAGTAACCAACTAACCTGGAGAGTCAGTTTTTCCTCTGTCAGATATTTGCATATTTTTCACTAAACTGGGCATCTTCAATAGGAACTCTCAAGGGAATTCTCCATTAACTCACCGTATGATATCATGAAGGCCTAAAACTGATTGTTAAGATGTTTCTGGGAAAGGGAATGAGGGTGGTTGTTGATCCGTGGTAAATAATGGCTTACTCACTACTGCTGCTCTATTTTAGAACAGGAAAGATTGGTAACATTTTCTTCCTTATGTATCTTGTACTATAATGGTTGGGGTACTTTTAAAAATGCTTCCATCACCGTATCCATTGTTGTGCCCAAGCTTCTCTCTGGAAAAGCTGGGCAATAGATTGTTGCTAAAGCTAAAACATTCTCATGAGAAAGTATCTTTGTGCTGTCTTTTACTCTGTATAAGTTTTTTGTAAACAAAATATCTGGTGTGTGTTCAAGGACGTTTTTAGATTCCTCTGTCTGTCTCCTAGCAATGGGAGATATGGGTTCTCTTTTAACCTATGAGGTGAAGGACTGTAATCTTTCTGATATTGTAAGCATTCTAGGATTCTTGTACAGAGCAGTGAAGATGAAGCATCTGAGCTCTGTACCTGGGCACATCATTGCCCAAATACTTATGATTATGGAGTCGTTTTAATAAATCATATTAGCCTTCTGAAATTATTGTCGTGTCCTTTGTCAGTGCATGAACCACGACAATAATAGATACTGAATAAAAGCACTGGGACTGAAATAACTTTGGGAAATAGATATATGCAGATGCTACTAATTTAGTTTAGAAAAGTTTGCAAAGAACTATTCTTGCTATGTGCCAACCTTCTCCTAGGATTGTTTACCATTTTGTTGCCTTCATGGATGTAACATGTTTTATTATTTCAGACCCTTTGAGTAAGCTGTTCATGGTCAGATCAGAACACGTTGCAGTTTATTTGCTGAAGTGTCCAGGTTTAATGATATTGCTGGAATAATATGAGTTTAATAAATAAACTTTGGAATATGCTGGTGTCTCATGGTTTTCTTGTCTGTTTCTGACAGTCTGTTTTCAGACAAATCTTTTATTCTTATCTGAAGTTAACAGAAGCTGTTAAGCTGCTGGTAGTGACTTTTTATCAGGATTCTAAAGAGGAAAAAAGTAGGTAATTTAATTCTAAAGGGTCATGAAGTAAATAAAACAGAAAATCTGCCTTAGCTATTGCATATACTGTGACTGTATGACATTGCCTCAGCTGGAAAAAGAATTGATTTTCCTTATCAATAATTTAACATCTTCAAAATATGCTTGAAGCTCTTTGGAGAATTAAGAGTTGGCTCAGAAATGCATTTGGCTTCAGATTTGATACCAGCTTGCTTAACCTGATTTGTCATGTACTGCAGACTTTAATGCAGGAAGGAGGGCAGTCTTATTAAAGTTATAAATCTGTTGTTCCTGTAAAAAGCTGCTTTTATTTATATCAGTCACCAGGAGCCACTTTTAGAAAATGCTGGGAGATAAAAACTAATAGAACTGCTGGGACTGAAGCTGATTGATTCCTGTGCACATGAAGGTACAAACAGCATGAAGAAGAGTGTGGAGTCGCCATAACATAAATAGGAATTTATGTTCCTATTATGCCATACAGGAACATATAAAATTATGCCATAACGTAAATAGGAATACATATATGCATGTATATTCACATGGGCATAAAGGTTTTATTTCACTGCCTGCCAGGAATTTTGTTTGCATGGTCTCAAAGATGGACCATGGTATAAAGAGAGGTCACTTCCAAATGTGCTTCTATTGCCTACTTGTGATGGGGGATTATAAACCTGTACTCAAATATTAACTTCTTGCTTCACCTTCTGTAATGGAGACTACTTGAGCAGCACCAGGACATACATTCCATAAACTATCTCATATGAACTGCCACTACTGTGTAAGATTTACACAGCAGTGGTAGCGTGAAAAGGACAATGAACTCTGGGCCTTGTTATGCCAAGCCTTCCAAAGCCTAATGGAAGTTTCAACCATCTGAAAACCCAAGGTACCGCTGGAGGGTGGCAGCTGGAGTGAAGGGGACAGTGCCATGCTGGCTCCTGCCCAGCCGGGGGCAATCCTCACGTTTGGTCAGGTTCTTGCCTTTCAGGGGTTTACTATCCAAACTAAGGCGGAAAGTTGCGTTTGAGAAAGGTTAAGCTGAGGCTACTGCCATCCACAAAGATGAACCCATGGCTGAAACCTAGATCTGATGGGTACAGTAGGGCTAAATATTGGAGGAACTAACAGATTAAATCTGAGAACTTTGAGGAGAATAAAGAGGCTAGTGAAGGTTGACAATTAGAAGATGATTCTGTTGAAGTAACATAAGGGAGACATTGTGACTGGTAGTGCAAGGAAAGAAAGAACAGGTGCTGAGTTGTGGTGGTGAGAACCTTACTAAGATTCAGGTGGCCTAGAGGGCTAGACAAGCTGGAATATCTGAAAAGTTATGGAAGAAAGAACAGTAAAAAGCTTTGTAGGAGGAAGGCAGGATAGGAAGGAGAAGGCAGGAGGGAGGATACTTCCATGTGCTGTATTTTAGGTTGTTCTACAGAGGTCTCAGGGTGAGGCACTTCTCATGCAAGTCTTCTTTCATAATCTAATTGTTAATGGCTACCTATACTTTTAGACTTTGTTGTTATGAGATAAAATTTGATCATAAGCATTGTATGTTTTTCTATAAGTTGTCATACTGTATGTATGCAGTGACCCAAGTCTATATATATCAAAGGTGGTAGGAAAGTTGAGTATTTAAGGAAGTAAGGAAGATACTGGGCAATAGCTGGTATTTGGTCTTCCGACTTGTGAAAGGGGAGACTGCTGTGCTGTAATGTATTAGAGTTCCCTTTTAACTCTCTTGGGTTTTGAACTCAGAATGTTTCCTTACATGAGAAATACTCCTGCCTAATATATTTGCAAACTGACAGTAAGTTTTTGATAATATGATAAGTACAATCTGTTTCTTGCAGCACATGAAATTCTGTAGAAAAAGTGACTAGCTTTTCTTAGATATTTTGAGCTTGATAAAATCAATTGGCTTTGCAAATAGGATTGATGCCTTTCAAATATTTGTAGTGTGTTGAATTTTAGATTCTATTAGCAAAAGAGAACTATAATTAAGATTATCTAAGATTATGTAAAGAAGTGTCCGTTTCTGGAATGAGTAATACAGGAGGGTTTGCAAAAATTAGCTGAAAAACACATTAGAATACATTAGAACTCTTCACAGAAGAAAGTCACCATCATAAATAAAAGCCCACCACTCTCTTTTAAGCTTTTTCTGTTAATGTGTTTTCTTAAAACTGTCTGATAAATCTATACCCTTATTCACATATTGTGCTATAAATGTGCCTATTTGGAGAATGTGATTGGAGTTGTAAACAAATTATTTTTTTCACCACATTGTGATTTTGCACAGTATGCTTTCAAGTGGTGTTGGCAGAGTTCTGCTTGCAGTGGTTGTGCTGATTGTATGTCAGTGTATTAGGTACAATTCTAGTCCTTCAGGGAAAATAAGTTCTGGATAAAAATTAGTCTGTAGGGTAACCTGTGAAATTTACCATTAGAAAGAAAAGAAAATATCATGTCTGAGAAAACACGTGTGGCAGCAAGAATAAGTCCCCTGAAGTATGGTGCTGGCCTAGGGGGAAATTGCAAAAAATATGGTCTGTTTTGCTTTAAGGCCATGGTGAATCTGAGGTGTGATATGGTAAACAGGAATTGCCTGCATCTAGGATGGACAGTGCCTGACACTCACTGAAACAAAGCCATTTCCCCCTTTGTATACTGCTTCTATAGCTTTAGCTAATGGTGCAGGCAGTCCAGTGGGTTAGAACTCCAGAAGTGGGAGCATACAAGGATAGTGTTGAATTTCCTTTACTTTTTAATTTTTTTCCTATTCACTTCTGCTAATAAAAGAATGCAGAGAGAGAATTGATAAACCAGTCAAAAAAGAAACTGGAGCCAAATGACAAATTATGGATTTAGGAGACTGAGGGTTCCTGGCACCAGACTGCTGGTTTCTGACCATTGTGCAGAACCCTGTGACACCTCCAGAAAGCACCTGTGAAAGGCTAAATCTGGTTGTGTTAAACATCACTTCTTACCAGCTTTTGAATGTATAAGGGAAACATTTTGTGCATTTTTAGTTTATAACCACTTAAATTTTTTCCAATTCCTTGGAAAGGGAAAAAGAGACAAAATTTGAAACGTAACTTTGCTGTTCTCAGGCTGTGTTGCGTCTGCAGGTACTCACTAAGATAAGACCAAGTAACTGTAATTACTGATAAAGTCTCAAAATAAATCTTGCAGAGTTGGCTGGTAGGAGCAGTAGGTACTATTCTCATCACCTGTTTCTTATGCTTTTGTGCATCAGATGGATTTCCAAGGTGCTTTATTTGTAATATATAGAAATATGAGTTCCAAGACTTTAATGTAGATGGAGCAGTTATTTTATTTTATATAGCACTAAGAGGTTTATAAATTTATGTAATAAAATCAATGGTGCAGTTTCCTGCTTTTGACTTTGTGGTCAGAACTGATCAGTTGATCAGAGAAGTTAATATCTTAATTTCTTTTATACTTCATGACAAAAAATGGCTTATGAAGCACTGCCTTTCCTTCTCACAATAAACATCTTCCTGTTTCTTCTGACTGTAATCCTGATGACAGTGTTGCATGTACTTTGAATACCAGGTGCAAACACTGAAAATCATAAAGAAAAGGTCTCTTAACTTTCTCACTTCTTGATGGCATTTTGATCCAGTCACAATGAAAAGAAAGGGAAGATAGCTGAACAGGGATAGGGATATAGTTGAAACTGGGTGTGGGGGTCAGTGGGAGCACATGCTTCCTAGTGGATGATTTTCACTTTCATTGGGGAAATCTCACATGCTTGGGCAAGGGATTGTTGTCCTACCCCCTGCTTTATTTGTGCTGACAGAATGCCTTAGCTGTTCACACAGACTGAAGCAGTATGCTATGACAGATTGAGACCTGCAAGCAGTGTATTGGACAATAAATATAAATAAAAGTAGATGCCTTTTGGATTATTATTTCTTTTACTTCTCGCTTACATGGTTCAGCCTAACTATTTTTCCAGCAGTGGCTGTGCAGCAGTTTAGAAGCAGCTGTTAGAAAAGGCAGAGTTCAGTTGCTAGGGCTGACTGTGCTGGAAGGGTTCCAGAGAGCTGTTTTTGAGGAGCTACAGCATGTGTGTGTGTGTATAGAGACCCTGGGACTCCTCCTGTGGGAGTGGTGGAAGAGAAGAGGGAATAGATTGCTGTTGTTTAGTTTCCTGTTCTTGACTGGGGATGTCTAGAAGGAGGAAAACCTCACCTGCACTATCTCCCTTGGGTGGAATGAAGGAACATCCTGTAGGAGAGAGGAGCAGCTGTTGGGAAGCTCTAGTCTGTAGAGACATGAGTAGTCTTGTGGTCTACCTAAAGCTGATTTTGCCTTTTGCTTCCAAGTGTGTTTAAGATCTATCTACCTAAATAGATGTCTGGATTAAAAAATAAATCAATCAACAACAACAAAACCGACCAAAACCATGTTAGCTTTTCTCACAAAAGGGTGCTCTGAGTAATGGTTGGTACTGCTAGCAGGTATACAGTGTGTGTGGAAAAATGAGCATGAAGATTATCTGAGTTTCTGCATCCTCTAAAAGTTTTGAAATACCCAGTTCTTCTCTGTTACATTAAGCTTCAAATACTCCCTTTGGAAAGGGGAGGAAACATTATTTTAGCTGGCTTTGGTGCTTTTGGCCTTAACCAATAAAGGGCTTCCCTATCTTCTCTCATGAATGATTTACAACTGGTTAAATAACTGTTTATATATCTTTTGAACTCTTACTACTGTTAAAATTTTCCCCTTCACTATTTTCTAGGGGATGGCATGGTCTTCTAAAGATTTTTTGGGAAAAAAATCCTCAATTTTTCTAAAACCTTTTAAGTGCATTTATGGGAAAATTAGGATCTTTTTAATGCCATTGCCTTCTTCTTTTTGATAGCTTGTCAGAGAGATCATCTTGAAAAGTGTCCCTGAGTAATAATTCTACCTTACTATCTCTTTTGCAGTATCCTGTTGTATTCTGCATAGTGGTTAAGATGCCATTGTACTTGGTACTACAGAATCATAAGCTAAAGAGAGATGTCCTAGAGACTCAGCTGTACAGGATGTATCCTTCACTAGCTGTCTGTGGAAATTCACCTTTTCCCTCCAAGTACCTAGGGTTTTTTATCTCCTAGATATTTATCTGCTCTTCATTCAATCTCTGGCAGTTACTTGGCCAGATCTGTTGCTCATGTGCTGTCTGTCTGAGCTCTGCCTCTTGCTGTGTTAATGATCCCAGGTGCTGGTGTCTCTGCAGAGTATAATTACCTGGTAGCAAAGTTCATCCTGTCTTTGGGCTGTCTTTGGCAGTCTGCCCCTTCTTCTTTCAGCCCCTTAGAATATTGCATGATACTGTCCTCTAACCTTATGTACATGTGTCTCTTAACTCAAACTTCAGAGCTGATTCATTCTCTGCTGATTCAAAGTGACAGCTGTGCCATCAATCTGTTTGTCAGTTTTTCCCCCATTTGGTGTGTTGGAGATGCTGTGCTTCACACACACAGGCTCAGGAATGCTGTCTGGCCCTTTGTGCTCTGCAGGTCTGCTGCACCTGAATCAGAAGTTGGAGTCAGACTCCATTGGTGTGAGCACTGGTGGTTTCAGTGGCAGAGCTCCTATCATAGGAGGGAAAACCCAAAGATGAGGAATCAGGCAAGCCACATTTGCAGACTTGGGACAATTCATACATAGTGTTCTATATCTGCAGTGCAACTGGCAACAGACATGTCACTTGTTTCAGTATTGCTTGTCTTTCTTCATTCTGGTTACTGTTGAATTTCAATATTTGTCCTTGCTGACTGCCACATTGCTGAGTTTGACAGGTTGTTGCCAGAATTTGAGTCTGCTGACATAAACTTTGCATATATTTAAGTAGAGAGTCAACCAGTGGTTATCCTGTGTCAGAGTAGATCCTGCTTTGATTGTGTATAGTAGAAGATATGGAGAGGGTGCACTTTGAGAGAAAGAGGACAGCTTTATCTCATGTTTATTTGATGAATCTTGCAAAGAGTTGACTGTGCCAAAAAATACAGTATGAAAATATCCCCTGGATAAGATGTATGTTGGGTTGAATACCGATGCAATGAAAAGTAGCTGTAGTCTTTCCTTATTTCCATTACTGTGCGTTGTAGGTAAGTTGTAGGTAAAATTGCAAGGTAATTGTTTCTGTAAAAAGAACAGATTAGTCAGAACTTGATACTTACCAAGAAATCATGCTATTTAAGGGTGATAGAAATTGTCAGAGTTCCTTGAACAACCAAGACTGGAATAATGCAACATTAACATTATGTTGAACTATATGTCATGCATCTACAGAATGCATAAATTACTTGCAATGAGTCTTACTACTCAAGTGCTGTCTGGGGTAACTGTGTTATTCCTGAAAATTAGATGAAAAGAGACATTTTCTACTTCCAGTAAAAATCCTGTTGTAGTAATTTTTAGCTAGGATAATCCAGAGACAGTTGAAAAGTGAAATTTCTGCATCAGTGAATCTGTGGGCTTCTACAGGAGGACTGCTCTGTCTTTTAATTCTTATTAAAATCATTAGAATTTTTAAAAAATGGAACAGTTCTTTGTACAAAATTACTAGAAATTTTTTTTTTGTTCTGTATTGTTTTGATTGAGTTGATATATAAAGACAATTTTCCTTTCTGAGAGCCAGGCTATTTGTTGAACTACATAGGAAAAAACTGAGCAGATCTTGCCCGAGGGAATGTTGCTACGCTCCTCCCTTGGCACCATCAACACCAGAAAGATTCATTTATTCAGTGTCCCTTTTGATTTTCCTCTGAATTTCAGAGTTCAGACTTCAATGAAGTAAGAGTATCTCAAGCATAAAGAGATACCATATTGAGATTTAAGTCTCCTTTGATGTCCTACAGCAAAACTTGGTGCATATTTTCCATTTGAAGTAAATGAACATATCTAGCTGATTCCTTGGAGAAGTCTTAAAAACTAAAAAAGTTCGTAATGGGAATTTATCTCTAAGCCTAGCATTTCCTTGCAACTCACAGACTTGTCATGGTTGTGGGTTTTCATGCGACCATAGTAATCACAGGGGCATCACACATTTTTGTTTGAGTGGATTTAAAAAGAAAACTAAGAAAGCTTTCACATAAAGTGGGGAAAGTTCTAATAGATAATTCTAATCTAGTTGTTTATTTTAATTTTTAGGCTAATATTAACACATTCTCTGTACTGTTTCTCCAACCCTAACAACTTATAAATGAACACTGATGAAACAAATGGTATAAAACATTTTTATTACCAGAGTAATTTGACAGTTTTATTTTGTGGATCTTTATAGAGTCTCTTGCCATGACTCTCCATGTAGGTACACAGTTTGTGGTAATTAGGAGTGGGGCTGTGGCCAAGCCTCATCCCTAATGGGCTCCAGCTGTGAAAAGCAGGTGAGCAGCATTGAAAGCAATGAGACCTGGAGTGCCCAGGTGTACTGACCAACCACGGAAGGGCACAGAAGGCACACAGGTGCAATGCATGAACATGAGGGCTATAAAAGGCTGGGCTAAAGAGCAAGAAGAGCAGACACTTGTGGCCTTCTGAAGTGGTATGGTGTTATTCTGTATGGGTAGATGCTTGAAGCCTTCTGATATGGTATGGTGTTTTTCAATATGGGTGGATGCTTGAAGCTTTCTGATATTGTATGGTGATACTTTGTGTATCATGGCTGTCTCAACTTTAACGTATGCTGGGACATCTCTGATTTTGGAGGTATATTTTAATGATGTTTTCTGTCACTCTATTTGGAGAGGGGAGAAAACAAAGCAAGTTTTCTTGGATATTCTTCAAACCAGGAAAAGTCTATTTGTGTTGTAATCTTTGCTGCGTTTTCTGTGGGTTGAACAAAACCATGTTGTTAAAACTTCGATTTCTGTGGAGGTACTTGAAAAACTTCAGATACTGCCATTAGTCTGGGAGTTGTGAAACCATTGCGTAAACAGGAACCTGGAGTGCTTTCAGCACTTTTCTACTCTGCTCAGAACACTCATAGTTGACATGGTAGGGATGGTGTAATCACAGGACCATTTAGGTTGGAAAAGGCACTGAAGGTCAGGTCTTACTGTAAGGGTACAGGTTCATTTCCTTCCTGCTTTTTGTAGGGCTAGGATATCTGCCCTTGCTGTAGATACCACTATTCTATTGAGAGAGGTGGATAAGAAATATAACTACTAAGAAGAGCAGGTGGTGGTGCTGGTGAAGTCAAGTATTTTCCAGGTGTATGTTTCATGCTAGTGACAGTGGTACCAAAAGGATTAGATACTGTATGGATTTGTCAGGTTATTTAAGAAAGGCCATTATGTATGGAAATGGGAATATGCTTCTAGTAGCATCTGTAATAGCCTCAGGAACAGATCAGTATAAGTCTTTTTCACTTGGTCTTCAGGATTTTGGGGTTACTAAAAGGCAGTGGAGAAGGTGAAAGAAGCCATTTACTATAAAATGGGAAATCAAGTTCAGAACAGAAACATATTCTGTTTCTTGAAATAAATTTTTAAAAATTAAGCCAAATATGATGTATTCATGTGATAGATTTGCTGCCTGTAGTGTTCTTGTCCCCTTTTGATTTTTTGGATATGAAGAAGTTTACTGGCAGGTTAGAGGTGGCAAGTGATGTCTGGCTTTGATTGCAGCATAATCCTTGTAGAGATGGCAGCAAATGGGCCTGTGTGCTTGGAACAAATTATAAAGCAGAAGTGCACAGTCAGTACCTTTGTGTGAGGTATTTACTTTGAGATAATATTTACTTATACAGTGGACCATGCTCCTATTGTACGATGAAAGTACAGCCAATAATGCTGCTCTGAAGAGTTCCTTGTTTTCTAAAAGTAAATGTATTGTTGTCCATGGAGGAAGGAGAAAGAAAGATTAATATCTAGGAAACACATATGTGCAACAGTTCAAGGCTCTTGATTATCAGTCTTGCCAATGAGTTCTGATTGCACTGATTTTTTTTTTTAATCTACTCCAGGTACATCATAATTTATCTTTTATTACATATCAGCATATGTGGTGATGTTGCTGCTGTAATTTTCTGGAAATCCAATGAACAATTATGACAAGAATTACTCATTTTCTTCTGTATTGCTTTTTGCTTAAATGCAGAGGCATATAAAATTGAAGGTAATCAAATTAAACTTGGCAGACTGTTGCTAGTTTGAATTGTTTCAAAGAAAATGACTGGAGAGAAGATGAAAAAACTACTAAAATTAGAAGTCTGTTTTTTTTTTCTAAGTTCTCATTAAAAGACTTTGGATTGGCATTAACTATTCCATGTGACAGTCAGTTTGATTTGAATGTCACTGAAGACTGTCTCTAGCTTCTGTTCCTCAAGGGTCCAGGTGAATCTTTTTGGAGGTGTACTGAATTAAAGTTGAATAGCAATAGAGAAAAGAATATGGAAGGGTTAACTCTAAGGCATTACAGGCTTGACTTACTATCTTTTAGCGATTAATTTGTAACAAAGTTTTTTATGAAGTGTTGAATTTCATGAGCTACTAAAGTCTGTTCCCATGTAAACTTAAGCCTTCATTCTTTAAACCTATGTTTAGAAGTTTGAATATGTATAAGTGAAGGAACACTAAACCCAGACTTTGGTTCATTATCACAAAATATAATTCACCTCAGTAATTCTTGTATTATTTTCTTTGAATGAAATAATGCAGTATATCAAGTTTGTGTACGTGTATGGTCTGTAGTGGTATCCAAGTTAACAGTGCAGAGTTGTAGTAGTTGATCTTAGGAGGATTTAAGAACTGAGTGACTTTCAGTATGTTTTTTGCTTTAGGAAGGTGTTAGAAACTCTAATGTAGTACAGAACTGCATGGAAGTAATCTAGGGTTATGTTACAGAGTCTTTGCAGTCTGAAAATTCAATGTCTAGCCTATGCTAGCTCTCTACCTTTCCTCTGTGCTTAATGGAAAGAAGTAGATGCCCTCAGAGAGCTGGAGCAGGTGAGTCAGCCAAAATGCTTTACAGAGAAAGGTAGACAAGAAAAAGACTGTTTCTTTGTGTCTTTCATATAGTCTTACAGTAAACATTAGGCATGAAAATATGAGATAATGTAATAAGCTAAGAGTACTCCTTTATAATTAGTAAAAATGAAGGTTTAAAAAGGGAAAAATAGATCTTAACACAAGGTTAGTCTATTATTACATTCTGTTTCAAATTTTTGCTGACTGAAGGGCCTGCATTTAAAGGTTGTACTTAAGGAGGAAAAAGGGTTGGTTTGTGTAGTAATAAAGATTATGCTATCCTAGTTCAGACTGCCAATCCACACATAAAGTCCTATACCTTTTCCCCCTGTAGTCCCAAACATTTTTTTCCATGTGGCCAATTTTGAATATATATAGAATAGATATAAAGGAACAATAACCAGTAAGTCATTTGTTATTAGTTCACAGCAATGTCCATCTGATATTATTTGATTGTACACATAAGACTCACAAAAGTCTTAGAGCTACTTAAATTTTTCCTTCAGTGTTAAGTGTTATATAATAAAGCAGCTCCTCCTGTTCAAAGAGGGAAGACAGCCTTTAGACTTTGCCTTTTATTTTGAAGAAGAAAGTATTTCTTCTTCAGATAAATGGTTCTGTTTATTTTCTTAGATTACGTTTTTCATCTCCTGTCCTCTTCAGCTTGTGAGCTGAGAGCTTGCTGGGAAATGTGAGATACTATCTTTCATCAAAATACCCTAGAAGAGGAGTGGGAATCTGCAACAGGTTGATGAGTTTGCTTCTTAACCCAGAAAGTCCAAGCATGTAAAAATCACCCCTCAATCTTCCTTGTTCTTAGACTTTTCATAATTTGTCCATATGCTTAAATTGATTGTACAGCTGAGAAAGATAGCTTTGTGGACAAATGAATCCAGGATTACTCAGCAGTGTAAAGCAGTATCTGTCCTCCTTCAGATTCCTGTACAATCTGTCTCTGCCTACGCACCAGCTCTCACATTTAGTTTCTTTCCCTGTTCCAGTATCTACTGCCTCATATTCTCTGTTCATGTCCTTTTATTAGAACCAGTATTGCCTTCTACTTGAGTTTTTGAGGTGGCCTTTCCTCTTCCAGGTCTTCATCCAAATCTATTCCTCACCATTTCTTGTGGAACCTTCATATGAAATACATAACTTGCTTCTCTGTAAAGGGTAGTTGAAAATGTAGGATCTCTAACCGGCTTGGCTGATAGGTCTAAAACAGCAAGGACAATGAAATGCCTGATCACTGCAGCTTTCATCATCATCTTGAAGTCTTCAGGAAAATTCAGGCTAGGACTAACACCTTTTGTGTTAATAAATTTAGCCCAACAGTTTTTGGTAGATTTCTAAGCAATTTCTTCTAAGAGAAGTGCTAGACAGCTTTAATGCATGACTCAATTATGTGACCAGCCTTTTGTATGCTTGCTTATTCATTCCCTTACCATTGCATATTTTAGCTTGGCAAGTGAATCTTGTCAGCACAATTACATCATGCTGTATAAGTCAGGAGCTTTGCTCACACATTAAAATTCATCCAAAACAGAACTGAGCCTTGGTTAATGGAAAGGAAGAATTATAGTCTGAAACAAATAATTCTTGCAGCAAGAACAACCAAGAACTATTTTTAGAAGATGTTGAGCATGTACATTTCTAGAGAGCCAAGGACTTTTCAACATGACAGCACTTGTCATAAAATCAGTAGGAGGGATAACTGCTTAAACTTGGAAATGAGAAAGTGTATCTGTATTAAACTGGAAAGGTTATTTTAAGGGTGTAGCTCATGCCTTTGTGATTTTTTTTTTCTATGTTAAATGTGTTATTTTCACAAACTGTTTTAGTTCAGCTTCTTTCTCCCTCTCTCCCCTCCCATCTTTTTTGGAAGGAGTGGGTAGGAGTCACACATCTTTAGTGCATCTTTAATGTGATAGTCTGAAAATAATTTTAAGTATAATACTCACAGTAACTGTGATGAATAAAGAAGCTGTTACCTTAAACCTTGTTACTTTTGCACTGCACCTTTGCAAATATGATATCACTCTCAGAAAAATTTGAGAGCGCAATCTTTTTAAAAAGACCTTGATTACATCTCCACCAGCCAATTATTTGAGAATCTGCATGATGCAATAGTATTTCTTCATATGCACTATCTGAAATATGGATGGGGGAGGGAGAAATAATCAGTTTGGGCCTTAAGCCTATCTCTCTTAGGAAACTTTGCAGGGCTAGGGATTGTGTTTCAGCACTGCCCCATGATTCCATATTCAGTGACTTTCCTGGTGTGATTTTTCACCTGAGGCAATTGCGGTTTTTTTTTCCTGACAACTTGTGATGGATATCATGGACTAGGAAACATTTGCAATAAGGAAAAAAAACCCCCTTGTTTTGAGGGAGATTAGCTGTATGGATGCAAACTGTTGTGCCACACTTCCCAAAAGTAAGTGAATGGAGAGTAGCCTCTTTCAATTCTCATAGAAATGCAGTTCTGTGGCCCAGTAAGACAAGGACTTGGTGATAGGACTGAGGTCTTAAAGGATGCAATTATGAAAAGAATTTGAGTTATTTTTAGTAATTGAAGTAGTAGAAGAAACTGAAGTATACTTGGAGGAGATGGCTGTTGAGTCTGTAGTAGTATGCAAATGTTGTAGGTAACAAATGTGGTTAAAGCTGGAGTTTTCCAAAAATAATAATGTCTCTATTTTTAAAAAGAAATCTGAAATTTTAGTTTTATTTTATAAATAAAAGCTAAACCATCTGCAAATAGAGAATGGAGTGTTGTCTGTAGGTTTTGAACCCTGAAACCTCAGCAAATTCAGGAAATTTTGCCTGAAGTTGGTAAAATAGCTTGAAAAGCAGCTGTATGTATAAAATCACCTTCACTTAGCATTGATATTCAAATACTGATCATTGTTCAGAAGTAACAGAAAGTAACTGACTCCTTAGTCTTCTAGTTTTCCCCACAACATAGACTAATTGTCAACACCTGAATTTAGTCAAAGCATCAGGATCTATCTTTCAATCTTACTTAAATCCAAAATTAAATTATGAAGGTATTAGATTAAAGTGCCAAGCATCCTTTCCCTAAACACTCTCCTTTTACTGAAACAGTGCTTACAAATCCTTTGATAGGGTTTGTATTGAACATTGATTTTTGAAAAGCTAATATTGTTTTCCTGTAGAAACAGTATTTTCCTAAAAGTCTACAGAAAATCCAGGTCTGCATAATTTGTGGAATGTATGAAGTTCCTTGCCTTACATGCTATGTGTCTCAAAATACAAAGCAAATGGAAATTTTTACTTCTAAAATAATGCATCTTCTGCTTGAAATTGCACAGGTTTTCCTGTATTTTGAATCTTTTACAAGCCATTCTTTCTAGTCTCTTTCCCTCAAGCAAAATGTACTGCTATGATCCTAGGAATACCACACCTAGCTTTTTTGAAAGATGAATGTCTTCTGGGAGAAATGCCTGTCTGCATGCTAAAAATGTTTTTTCTTTCTCTTACTGTGTTCCCACTTCCCTCTTTGACAATAAAATCCTATTTTATGTCCTTTTACTCTGATTTTTATCTATCTGTACTTTACTTACTACGGGCCAGAAAGGTTTTGTACTATTGTCTCTTGCCTTTAAATTCATGGCCCTAACTTTGTCTCTCACTGTTCATCTGCTTGCTTTGCACCTGCAAATTTTTCAGTTTTATTTTGCTCCCTGTGCTAGAGTGCCTGTCTTAGTGCTGTTTGCCAAGTAACATTTTAAATTACCTGCTCCCATTTGTGACCTGGTGTAATTGTGCTTTTCTCTCCCATAGTTATCTCCTGTCTTCATATTAAACATCTCTGTTGTGTTATGTGTCAGAAACAAGCTCACTGGGTCCTTAGGATGCTACTGGAATGAGGTTTCAAAGGAGCCTTCTCAGGTGGGATTCCACAGGGTCTGGAGACCAAAGCCCCTTTCCTTACTGTACCTCAGGGAGCTGTGGTTTCTCAGGTAATTGCCATGAAATGGGACTTTGAAAGCTGTGGAATTACTAAGCCTGTCCTTACCTATGGGGTCTTGCTGTTCAAGTTGGGAAGCTGTGGCTGTCCTGAGAAACATTTCTGGATTTTTCTGGACCTTGGGAAGGTGTGCCTTGTGTGGAGCTCTGTGCTGATACTCTGAGTGCCCCTGGGCTCCTGCCTGCCTTAGTAGCCTGAAAAGTCAGTATACCAGTACAGAAAATATTAAAAAAATAACAAGCTCAGAACTGAGATAAGGAAAACTGGACAGAGGAAGGAAGGGATGGTTGCTGTCTCAGCACCAATCACTCAATCTCAGCACTGTAGCTGAAGGCTGAAATTCAGGCCCCAGTGAACAAGTTGGACTTTGAGTTCCCTACACGAGAAATGAGTTTTTCAGGTCAGTTAGCACTCGCTTTGTGAAGTCAGTGTGTTCTTAGCGAGGTAAACAACACATGAAAAAGGAGGAAGGTAGTTTCTCAGCAACCCATAAACTAATTATGCTGCTAGTAGCATAAGTAAGAGTTACAGCCCTCTGATGGTCTGTAATGGAGAGATTTCTCTGGCAATCATTCTTTCAATCTTTTCCCCATCTCTTTGACACATAAACTGGGAAGATTCTACAGTTTATATGCTTGTCCTGGATATAATTTGATTTGCAGAGAGTGAAATTCTTTGTTGAGAACAAGAGACAGCCAAACAAGGCCCTAGACCCAAACCTTTGTATTACATCCCACTGCTATAGGTAGAAAGAACTATGTAAATTGGTACCTAAAGGTGGATGCAGTAAATAATGTTTGCTTACAAAGTGAATGGTGAAGATTCTTGATTTTTTTTTTTCCCAAGACCTGTAATTTAATTTTCAGAGGCAGTTAAAACTGTTAATAATTACAAATCACGAAGCATTTGGTGACCTGAGCTACATTAATCTGCATGGGTAATGCAAATTTGTTTCTTTTAATTAAACACATTTTTAAAAAGTTAAAGATCTGAAGAAAAATTAATCATACATTGTGTCCCACTTTTGATGCCATAGGAAACTCATTTTTACATTCCCTTTTTTGCTGCTTCTCATGTTTAATTGTAATGTTTTGGATACTGTTCCAAGAAAGTCTTCAAAAGTATTTTATCCATGTTCAATGAAGCCAGTTGAACTTTACCATTTGGGTAGGTTTCTTTGTTGGTAGAGGTGCTTTATTTGGCTCAGACATCAGTGTTGTATTTAAGTGATTATTTATTTTTAAAGGAAGAGATGCCACCTTTTAAATGACCTGTTGGAGCTTTTGAAGGTCAAACCTGATTTTTTTTGCCTCTTAATTATGGTGGGTTTTTTTTTTTCCTAGACATGAATTCTGCTGGTCTGCTTTAAACAGGTTTTAGAGCTACTTGGTTTCCAATGTGAGAATAATGATGTCTTTCTTGGCAAGGCAGCTGGGCAAAGAAGGATCTTGGAATACTGCAGAAAAGTTAGTGTGTTGAAATAGCAAAACTGCTCACCTCCTTGTGCTGATGGATGAAGCTATGAATATTGGGTATCAGTAAAAACTGTGACAGCATTTTCACTTTTAGGAAAGAGGACAATAGTGGTTTGAGATGGAAGGGTGGGCCTGTGAGGTGGGGATGCCTCTTTTACAGTCTGTAGCAAAAGCTGAATAAAGCATCTAATTTCTCCCGAATTGTAGGACTTACTCGTAGAGGACTTTTGTCCCAGAATGAAAACTGCAGTGTAAGTTTGGCTGCTTAGAAATGCAGTCATTGCCTCAAAGCACTCTCCTCTCTGCATCCACAGACTGCCCTACTAACTGTTGAGTAGCAATTCCTTGGTTTTCTGCAGACTGCAGGAGTCAGAAATCAGCATTGTGGAAGAGGAGGAGGAGGAAGTTTGACTTCTGTTCATTTCTCTCTGAACTGCTGGCATGGAGAGGTTATCCAGGTAGCATTGCCCAAGTGCTGGGTACTGAAATGGAGAGAGGCCACAGTGAAGAGGGATGGGACTGGATGCAGCACTTGTACCCTGTGATGACGATGCCATTATTACCTGGTGATATTTCAAATTGAAACATTTTCATGTTACTGTTAATCTTCATCTGTTTGAGTTCACGACTTCATTCTCTTTCTACTCTAATTAACAAATACCTTCCATTGTCACAGATGCCTGCACACAAATTATTGGGATATTGTGTTTAGCCTTGGGGATGAGGCTGGGAAGGACAATCAATAGCTGTGTTGTGACTGGCAAAGCAGTGTTAGAATATTTATAACACTAGGAACAATATACTGGAACTGGCTTTTCTAAATCAAAATGATATTTAGTTGGCTAAAAATGTGGTTAGGTTGGTGTGTGTACTTACATTTCTATATGTGCTGTTTGCTTCTTGGATGTGAGTTTCATGTCTGATGAAGTTTGCTGTGAAAGTGATTGTGGAAAGTGATTGCTGCTTTGCAAGGTGTTATCAGTCCGAATTGTAGGGTTGGTTCCATATTTCAAGGTCCTTCCTCTTATGTGTTTGCAAATTTTGATGGGTGAGGAGAGTGAAAAATATTTCCGATGATAACTGAAATGGTAATATGGCCATAGAAATAATGTGCAAACAACTCAGAAAGGAAACATGAAATCAACTGGGAAGAGCTGGAGCTGAGTCTGTGGACCTAATCATTGTCCCGCCTGAATGTCTGCTGTACACCAGGAAGTGCCTTGATTGCTTTTTGCTTGGTGAGCTTTTGGTCTGAGGTCAACCGAGCTGAAGCCAGATTTGTTTGTTCTTCCTCTATCAAAGATGAAACCACTTTCTGTGATGAATTTATGCTGGGCATAAGTGCATGATGATGACGTAAAATGACATCTATTACATATGCAGTATCCAGACTGGTGAATGTAGAACAAATAGTATCACAAGGTCAAACTCATAGGGTAGAACCTTTGCATTGCCATCCTGTAGCACTATCAGGTGACAAGACACTGTGTAAGAGAGGGAGTGTGAAAGAACTATGAACAGTGCTTTGAGTTTGTGACTGTAAATTTCAGTTCCCTCTGACATATAAAAGCCATTTACTTAGGTTTTTAGCCACCCTATTGTGGCTTTTTCTGCCATTAGAGAACTCCCTGAAATCTCTTGTGGCTTAGACTAATAAATTAGCTTTTTGTATTTTGCAGCCAGTTTTGTTCCTTACTACCTAAACTTATTCCTAGATACAAAGCCATACTCTCCCCATCTGAAAGTTGTTCAGAACTTGTTCCCTTATTGTTTGTAGTTGGGAAATAGATGTTATTAATTAAATTTAAAGACAGGTTGCCCTTGCCCAGTAACAGTGGACTCTTTCTGCTCTGTACCTATATTGCTTTTTTTCTTTTTGTCCAATCTCCAAGTATTTTGGTTTGCTATGACTCCCTGAGTCTTACCTTCATTCTCTTTTCTTTGTTGAGGTGATTAGCCTGGTGCATTCTTCTTTTCTATAGCATTCAATTTTTTTTCAATATTCTTGCATTTAGTTTTAGTTTTTATTTCATTAATTTTATCCTGAAAATCTAACCAATTTGCAGAGAAACTGGGATCAATGCTTGCTTTCTGAGTTGTTTTCCTTGCTTCCTCTCTTTCATCTTAGTCCATTCTCTTACTTTACCACTGGAAGCTGAATAAGTTTCATTTGGCATACAGTCATTAAGAGAGTGAAATCTGCTTTCACTCTGCTTCCTTATTAAATAAGTAGTATGTCCTTCCTCACTGTGGATCATTTTCTAGTCTGGATGTATTCACACTACCTTCCTGCCTTCTGTTACGACCTCTTTATTCATTTTCCCCTACCTCTCTCTTCTGTTATCCACAGGCTAAATTTCTATCTATGGCTAAAGATCTTTTATTCTTCCCATACAAGACAAGCCTCTATACTGTAAAAATCTCATGCTGGACACCTGACAGCCTTGCATAAAATTTTAGTTCCCAATCTAGCACAGCAAAGCTCTGCTTTCTGTAGTACCAGATTACTTTCCTGCTCCTGTCTTTGTTCTCCTGCAAAAAAAATAAAGCTTAAACCATTACTGTATTGGGGGGGAAAGTAATTCTCTCATGGTAAGCATTTTATCTGTCACGTACCTCATCAGGCTTCAGTGTCTACTTCTTGTACTTGAAGTAAAACCTAGTGACAAAGCCAAATGCATATATCCTTGTGTTAGGCAGCTCTTTAACTAGAGAGTGATACTGTGCACAGTACCAAAATTCAGACATTTTGGAAGGACAGAACACAAAATAAGATTTCTTTTCCTATGTGTCTTGCATCTTTTAATTTCCTTCTTGTTTTTCCTCACAGCCTGAAATATGCAGGCAATGAGGTCAAGGCTGCTTTGTTTTCCTTGCTTGCAAAGTGGCTTGATATTATATTATAGTATAGTTGAGTAAAGATGCATTTTTACTCACTGACTCTGAAATATTGAAAACTGAGGCAAGTATTTTGATACAAGGTTTTTGTGAGACTCCTCTTGGCAGTTTAAGCTATTCTGACTGGCTACTTTGAACTACTAAATCTATAGCTAGTTTAGATATACTGTTTTTCAAAAATAAATAGCTTGTTACCATTTTAGATAATACAGCCAAGGGTTTAGCACTTTTAAAAAAATAAATAGAATTTGTTTTCTCAGCCAACTGTTTTGAACTATACATCTATACTTTGGAATTTAAGGAAGTTTCCTTTAATATTAAAGAAATTGTATAGAAGTTATTGTTTGCTAATAATCTTGTAGGCTGAAATAAAAGAATCTTGTGGTAAGGAGTGCATTCTGGGCAGGACTTGAGTTTATACAGTGGTTTGAAAAAGCCCCAGCANTTTTTTTTTTTTTTTTTTTTTGTTAAATAGGACTACTTAGCCATCATAGACACCTGCTTATTTCCTTTTTGTAATTTTTTGTCCTTTGAGTTTCTGAAGAACATGATTTAAAAAATAAAGCTCTTTTAGCCTGAATGCTATGTAGAGTTTAAAAGAATGCAAACTCCATTCATTTCCTGTGAGAGAATGACTATATTTATTGTGTGTACTTGGATATAAAAGGATGTAGATTGTGCATCACAAACTGAACCAGTCAGCAAATTGATTCTGGCTGATTTAAGCCTTTAGAAAAACAAAGCAACCTTGGGGGGAAAAAAGCTGTTTTATTCTATTGTCTGTGGATATGAGGCAGGGAATTCATGAATGATAGAGGGAACTTCAAAATGAAAGCTGGGGGAAGGAAAAAAAAAAGATGAACGAAGCCTGTTAAACTGCTGAGCTCTCTTTTTCTCCAGTGCATTCAGCTCAGTGAATTAATGAGATTAAGTCACATCAACTCTGATTGCTGGAGGGAATGAGCAAAGTGGGCAATTTCAGTAGTAGCTTGCATAGGCAAGTTTGCAGGCTACCTATGATGGCATGCTGCTAGCATTTGAAGCTATTTCCTGACTCAATAGCTGCCACGGTTTTTATTATTTTTGTGGTATGTGTAAGCTTATCTTGCAGTCTAAAATGCATGTTGTAGAAAAATTGTTTCTTAGTAAGATAAAACACCTGTGAGAACTGACAAAAACCTGCAGAAGTCAGCCAGTATTCTGTATTTTTGGCATTTACCTCTTTAACAGGAGTTTGTAGAAATTCTATTTCTGTGTATAGAGGATGAGATCAGATACAATAAGGGACAACTTTTACTTTTCAAAATTTCTCACTTGCTCCCTCATCTCTCCTTATGAATGCTTTCAAGATATCTTCCCCCGAAACCACTTCAACAGCTTGCAAGAACCATGCCCTGCTAACAGTGACCAGTGTGAGGCTTTCTGGATTTTGCTTGTTTTCTCTTTTTCTTTTGCTGTATTATTCTTATTTATCAGCTCACTTCTTTGCCATAAAAATTATTCCTCCAGCTGGTTCTTAGTGTTTCCTGTTAATTCTGTTAGGAGGTCTTTTGACAATCTGTTCTGGTTTGAACCATGGCATTCTCACACATGGTGCTCTTTCCTCCCTCCCTTTATAGGGCTTCTGAGTCCTCCTTTCTCTGGTCCTTTCATGCCAAAGGATTCTAAATCAATATCTTCCTAACTCATCCTTAATAAGTGGCTTATTCTATTTTGATTTGAGCAAGTGCTGTCCTATGAATCAGGCCTGCCTGAGAGATTTTCTTGAGGAATGAAAGGGGAGAGACTGTTCCTTGGTTTGTTGGAGTTTTTTGTTGGTTTAGTCACAAAAAAAAAATACTATGGGTATTTTTTTTTAACCTGAGACTACTGTCAGATTGAATTAAGCTAATAGCTTGGGCTAAAAGCATTGTAGCTAAATTTACAAAACCACAAGCACTGTGTTTTCTTTCCTTACTTTGTATGAAGTTGCTCAGTAATTGGACACTCCTATGTGTAGTGTGTGGCATCCAAAGATGCAGATAGTAACCTATAAACTGCTCATCTTTGCCTCTGGGGAGAGTGTTGAAAATACCAAGTGATAAGAGATGCTGAGAGCAACACACCCTTATTTTAATTACTTTATCTGAATCGGACAAAATGTCCCATATTGTGAACTTAGGGATGGTTTGGTGCCAGTAACTTTTTTACACAAAATGGAAAACATTCCCAAGAGCTATTTTGGAAGCTGGGAGGCCAAGATTCAGAACTGTTCTTGAGTTAAGGCTGTTGTATGATGAGATCCGAATTTGACTCAAACCTCCATCTTTTTTTCTTTTTTTTTCTTTCCTGCATATTTGTTCTATTCCTCCATGCCTGATTAATTTCTTCAGCTTGTAACTTATTGTAAGATCAGGGCTTATTAATCACGGGTCTTTCAGGCAGTTTTAAAGAAACGTGGTGTGATGTTTCGTTTCTGTAAACACTCTCACTTTTTGATGAAATGATGGTGTATAGCCAGTTTGGTAACTCTTTTAGGTGGAAAAAAAACCCCCCTAGTAGTGTGTCAGCCAGCTATTGTAGCTTCTCTCTCTTTGCCTGAGAAAGCCTGCCCTCTTCTGGGTAAAGTTACAACTGGATAAATTGTCAGGACTGCAGTGGAACTGCTTGAGGTTGTTCTGCTTTCTCGGGTGAAGCTGATAAATTTCCATGGATAGCTTTGGTGGGCCACTATATTGATACCAAATTCTATGTAGCTATGTATGTTCTATCACAATAACAGTAAGGGATAAAATTTGTTGCATTAAGATTTCAAATAGATGCAAATTGTGCTGTGTAATCTGTGGGGGTGTGTGTATATCTATCGCATGCTTAAAAAAAGATTATGAAAATATGGGTTGTCCTTGTTTCTAATAATTTTGCATTACTGTGAAATTGTCTGTCCATGACTCATTTTTTCCCTATCAGATTAGAATTCTTTTTTGTTAAATCCAGATTTCTTTTTAGTTACCTCCTTCTTTTATGTTCTAAAAAATATCTTTTTGTTGTTTAACTCCTTCCCTAACTGGCAGAATGCCAATAGCTTTGATCATCAGCATCATAAATTGACAAAGGTAATTAACGTTTCAATAGGGTTGTAAGGTAGGTGACAAACCAATTTCCTGGAGCATAAAAAAATGCCATGAAGAAAGTGGTGAAGTTTCTAAGTCAGTCCTGGGTTCAGTTCTAGAACATATATACTGTGACCTGCAATCATTGCAGTGACATTTGAAGACCTACGTTAAACAGATTGATTGCAATTCAGTCCTGAAGGAGCAGGTGTTCAGATCTCATCAAAAAGGCCAAAGGCCGGGCCTGGAATCACTAGGTACCTGCTCAAAGCCTGGCAGTAAAACACTTGTGGTTTGGTAGGGTCACAAATATGAGTTTGATTAAAGTAGGCAGGCTGTCTCTGTGCTTAACCAGCTAGTGAAAAAAAATCTGGGTCTTATACTTTAAAGTAGCACAGTATTAACTCATGTCAGTGTTTAGAGTTCAGTTAGCATGTTTATGTTATTTTAGTAAATTTGAATGTGGTTGTTAATAGTGCTCTAAAGCTTTAAAAACTTGGTCATAGAACAAGATCATGCTGTGCTAAGAGCTTGCACAGCATGTCCTTACTCCAAAGAACATTTAGTCTAGGCATAAGACAAGATAAATTGATGGATATAGGTGGCATACTGATATAATGCTACAGCATTGGCCAGCAGGACAAACTGCAATATTTCTGATCATATCCAGGTTGTTGTACACATCCTGACATAATATTTTTACTTAAAAACGCCATGTGTGTGTGATGTTACTGGAATACTGAAGTTGTACTGACAGTGAAAGCTAAACACAGAAAATGTAGTCACCACCTTGCTCAATCATGTGTACTTTATTGCCTTGTTAGATAAAGCTGCCCCTTGGCAGCCTTTCCCCATCATCTTTGTTTTATTAATGAGTAGTTTTGCCTTGCATTTTGAAAATGCCTTTCCTCTTCTGGCAGACCATGCTTTCTGGGGAGGCTAATACTGGTTTTATATGAGATAAGTGATGACTGTCAACATGGGAAAGATGTATAAGTAATTTATAAATTAAAGCTTTTTATAGGCTATAAAACATACAACAAACACACCCAAACACACCCAAGTATGAGAGAATGAGACTATCCTGTTACATACTTTTAAAATAAATTATTTTCTTTCTACTTGCATTTATGAAAGTAGTCCAGCCCAGGGTATCTTTCACCACAAAGTGACAGCAAAAAGCAAATTCTGTTGGGTTGTTTCTGGCCTTCTGTTTAACCTCATTAGGGTTTGGAGTTCTACTTCACTTAGTGGACATGCTGGTGAAAAAATTTTGGTGTGCTTCAGTGTAGCAGGTCTGTAGTTGTGAGATACATGACAGAGATGTTTAAGGTATTCCTCTGGCTCTGAGGACAGGATTAAAAACTGTGGAATACAGTTCCTTTTGATGTTACTGGAGGAATACCTATTAACTTCCATGGGCCCAAATAATTTCTCTGCTTTAGAACTGTTTGTGTTATTAAAACTGGATTATTTTCAAAGAAAATATATAAACCTTGCCTATTAGCATAGGATTTTGTCTTTTACTTTACTTGTAAAATAACCAGAATAGTTAAAACACAGTCAAAGCAAAGGCAAGATTGGAGGCAGCATAGCCAAAATTTAACTCAGTTGGAGATGCTTCTGCCCTTAGTTTTAAGGACATTCTCAGAAAATAAAAGCTTGGAAAGTGTTGCTGCCTAAATTAGTCAGCTTTGTTGGGGAGCTTTCCAAAGACACATAACTGCTACCAAAATCTATTTGCAGAATACCTTATAGAATGTAGGTAGTTTGAAGTCAGCTTATAAGTTACTTCATGTAGGTAGTCCAAGAACTGTAGTACAAAATGGTTTCATTTTATGTGGGTTTTTTTTGTCCCTTACGTTAACAACAAAATGAGACAGAGTAAGAAAACAAATATTTGATCTCATTGGATGGAGACTTTATAATTTTTGATTTTTATGCTCTTTAATACAATTACTATGTTTAGTGGCTGGCAGAACAAGTGGAAAGATTATGTGTCTTAAAAATATTTTTAAAGATTTTCCTCCTATCCATCTTTAAGGGTAAAATTATATTTGAATTATATTTTGTGCAGTTCCCATTTTTACTCTGAAAAAGAAATGTAAACACCAGTCTGATAAATAAGATTTTGAGATTATTTTGATGCCATACAACTACAAGGGTGTCACTTGTGTTCTTAGCAGGTCTTGGGAGGCATTTCCTTTGTCTTCTAGTGCACCTGTCAGACTTAAGTCAAATTGCTGAGCTCTGAACACTGCAGTGCTGCTTGTCTGGAATGTCTGTGTGAAAGCTAGGGAAATTATAGACTGAGATCTTTATTGCTGGTTCCCATTTCTCAACAGTGGACTGGGCTGAATCAGAGAATCTGTTGGAAGATTAATATTTTGATCCTGACTTTATTAGCCTCACTGAGATGCTATAGTATGTGAAGTGAATTTTAGTAGGAAACAGGTCTTAGTTCTTTTTAATCTTTGGTTTCATAAATTCTTCTGCAACTACTTTCAACACTGATACTTCACTTTATGCTTGTGCTGCTGAATTCTTTGCCTTGTTCTCTTCCACCTCAAAACTTCAGAGTTCTCTTTTCTAGCACCATTTGTTTTCACATTTCCTTTTCCTCGTGACATGCTAAATTATTCTCCTCTATCAAAGTTGAGACACACAATGTCTGTCTGCTACAGAGCTCCTTTCCTTTGCTGCCAGTGTATCTCACTGAACAGTTGATGGTTCTTACTGTGTCATTTCACCTTTTACAACTTCTGTCTCTGAAAAACTTCCCTATTTGTGATGGAGATAATGGTCCTAGAAAGAACACCAGAGTAAAGAAACATTATCAAACTTCTGTCTTCCTTTCCTCAGCTCTGAGAAGTCCAGATCTGTTCTGTCCTTTTTCCTTAATTTTGTTGTTGCCACTGTGACTCCCTATCATTGCCTGAGCTAATTTACCACATCCTCTGTTAAAGTATCTCAAGGCATCTGCAAAGTTTGGAAGGGTAGTTAAAAGTAGTTGCAGTAATAATAACAGACTGCTAATAAGACTTGCAGATGATAATAACAAACTTCTTGCAGGATAGTGTTGGTTTGAGGCTCTCTGAGATGTGAGAAAGGTAGAATTAGTAAGGGTGAAGGTGACCCAGTATACATGGAAACCTCTCTGCTTGAATTGCATGATTTACCAGCACACACTCCACAAGGTGTGGTGCACAGTAGAGGATTCTTTTGTAAGATCATTTTTGTAATAAGAGCTACTTTTCCCAGAAAATACACTTTTAAATTGAAATATACCAAAGCTTAACCACTGAAGTATCTTGTGTTCTTAGGGATGTTGAGTTCTGGGCATTTCAACCCCCTTGCAGAAATGGTATTACAAAAGTATTCTTGTCTGCGTGTGATGGGGAAGTAAGGCTGACAGACCTGATCTTTTTCTTTTATCATAGCCAATGTGAGGCCTTCACAAATTAGGCAGTTGCTTAGGGCATGGCAAAAGAGTCCCGAGGATGTCTTGAGGTGTCCTCAGGATTTCTTCCTATCTGCCTGAAACAGATTCACTCACTGCTCAGGGAAGTCTGCAGTGCCAACAGAGCACAGGCTCTCCTTAGTTTTCACTGAAAAAAAAAAAAATACATCAGGTGTCCAGCATAAGACAGAGGAAGAGGCAGATTCCCTGTTGCTGTCGGTAGAGAAATATGAAGGAGGCGACACAGTTCCCCCCAACAACTCCCCTTTTCCTTCTCTATCCCATTAGCCCACATTCTCTTCCTGCCCAGCCCTCCAGTGATGCCTAATCTCATTTACAGGGGCTGCCGCCAGCTCTGCTGGCAGCTGCAGTTTCTTGGCCACTGTTTTCGGTGAGGGAGCCTAGAGCACCGAGGAAGAGGAGGAGAAGGGAGGAGGAAGGCTGCTGCTGTGTGGCGGAGCGGCGGCAGCAGCACCTTTGACGTGCCCGTCCCCCACGTGACGGCCGCTCCATTGCGGGGAGGGAGCTGAGCTGCCGCCGCTCCGGCAGAGCACGGGAGAGCCGCAGCCTCGGCGGCGGCAGCAGCGCCTCCGCCCGCAGTGCGTGTGTGTGCGTGTGTGTGATGAGCGATCGCCGCGTCCCTCCGCCCGCTGCCGGCTGACACCCACCGCGCGGGGCGCGCCAGGAGCAGCAGGAGCAGCCGAGGAGCCGCGGCCAGCGCGCAGNCTCGGCAGGTTAGTGCTTGGAGCGGGGCTCGGCGGCTCTCCGGGCTCTCCGCATCCGCCGGTGCGGTCTGTAGATGGAGCACATTCTTACACCTGCGTGCAAAGCCGGAGCTACGGCATGATCCGAGCTCTTGCTTAGTGCAGCTCCCGTGTGACCCGGGGGAGGGCGGGGAGGAGACGGTGGTTGGCAGGGAGCCGGTGTTTGGCGGTAAAGTGCGATGAAAGTAGGTGAAAGCAACCGGAACAGCGTTCTGGCTTGTTTCTTCGTTTTCCCTCGCCACCTGCTCCCCTGGCCCGGCGTATGTACGAGCACAGATGTGCTGGTGAATCACGGGAGGTTCAAAGCGTCTGGTTTGCTTTTTGTGCGTGTGAATGTTGTGAAAGTTGCTACGACCCGAGCTGTGAGCGGAGGGCACTGCTGAGTACACGTCACGGGCCGAGTCAGTCCTCCCAAAACTGGCCTGGAGGGTGCAGAGCGTCCCTTGGTGAAACCCGTGCAGGGGAGGAAGAAGCGCTTTGTGATGTGGAGGCGTCTGTGTGATGTGGTGGTTAGCGGTGTGTCAGGGAGCTGTTCCGAGTGACAATTCATTAACGTTTAAATTAGATCAACACGTTACATCCACAATTTACCGGCAAAAGAGAGTAATGACAGTAAATGGAGAATTAGCAGCTTTGCTCCAGTGTAAATCTGTTGGCGTAAGAGCATACACTGATTTTGATAACATGATGGTAGAAAGTCAGGTCCATTAATCATCAGGAAAGCGAGGAGACCAGAGGTGATGCCCTATTGAAACCACTTTTACCTTTTACAGTGCAGCATCCAAAAGCAGATCAAATTTGTGGGACATGGCACAAGGAAATAATTATGGGCAAAGCAGCAATGGGGTGGCTGATGAATCCCCAAACATGCTGGTGTACAGAAAGGTAAGACTTTGTATTTTTCAGAAGCTGAGTAAGGTGAAGTCCTGGACTTTTTTGCCTAGCAAGTGTAGCCATTATGTTTGCTGTTTCTTTACAATTTCTTGAATAGAGAAATGACTGTATCTGTTGTTTGAAATGGTAAAATCTGCACATGTCAACTTTGCATCTCGTTCAGAAGCAGCTGCTTTTCAATTTGAGATACCTGAGGTATTTCAGTCACTTTCTGCATTGATACATATGATATGTGATGGTGGTGATGTGCCAGAGACTGGACCCTGTTTTGAGGCCAAGTGTTCACTTTAAAAGTTTCTTTGTGAAATTATTTCATATGTATTAAAGCTAAATATTAACTGTAAAATACACTATTTTTGTCTTGTGCAGAGAAGTTGGAACCATTAAATTATTTCATATGAGGAGGAAAACTGATTAAAGATCTCACTTACCTGCGACTGCCACAAGTCAAAAACCCCCCAAAGACATACACTTTAGAATTTTTCTCTGGGAAGACTCCTAGTGTAGTTATTATTACAACATCAATACACAAAATTTCCAGGTATTAAACTCTGATAGTGAGGCTTTTTTAGTGATTATGCTTTAATTTAAGTGAGAGTAACTGCTTGGAGATCTTGAGATGCCTTTATACATTAAAAAAGAAAAAAACCAACCTTAGTTGCATTTATGAAAAAGAATAACAAAATCTAGTAATAATGGAGAAAAAATAATTTTGCTGTTGCAACTGAAATAAGTGATTATGCTACTGCTTATTTATTCTTAGAGCACAGTTCTTCTTAACTTTTTTGTGGTTGTTTTTACCAGGTGGAAAAAAAATCAATACTTTGTTAGAGGCACTGACTTTTCTCCTTACAAGTTAACTGTAATAGAAAACATCTGATATATGATCAGTTTAGTCTTTGAGGTGAACTGAAGTATAAACAGTAACTGTGGTAAGTGTTCTTTTCCCAGAAATTAAGAAATGGGCTCAAATTGAAGTCTGATGCATGCTTTTTTCTCTTCCTATTTTCAGATACGTTGCCAATTTCACTTAGTTTGTTCTAGCTGCTATTTTTTGAAATTAGGCTCCTTTTACGTAAGTGAGTTTATGAACCTAACTGTGGTTATCCTTCTGCAAATGCACATCTAGAAAAATACAGGATTACCTTGCCATTAACACCACAAGTGTGTTTCAAAAGGCAATTGCATACATGAAAATATGCTGCATATATGAAAAGCAATATACCAGATTGTTCATTACAGGTTTTTGATCTTTCTGCATTTGCCATTTACTACTTCAACGCTGGCAAGAAGGTCTTTTCTCAGCTTATTTAGCACATAGAGGGACAACACAGAGAAACTGTTTCTCTCTTTCTTTGAGTTTGGTAAAATTTGTGACCTATGGTATTTAGTATAGCCTCATGCCGAAATTTATCATGGCCTATGGGCAGCATCCAGATTGAATGGAACAGCTGAGGCAAGTGATGAGTGTCCTGGTGATGCACGGCAGATTTGAAAATGAGGAGTGGGAACAGGACACCACCTCAGGTGTATGCTCAGCAAATCAAGATATCAAACACCTCTTTTGTTCTCTGCAATACATCTGGAAAGGGGTGATATGAATTTGTCCTTCAGTGCAGCAGTGGTCCTTCCCTTGTTGTCACTAAACTAGTGGTGCTCTGAGTATTAAACTTTGACAAGTACTGACCTTCTACAGCATTACCTGCCCTATTTAGGTTTTTTTTGCCTACTTATTCTTGTAGCATGGTGAATTAAGGATAATTTCAGATTATGCACACTGTTAGAGTAGAGAGAGAAAACTAAGTAGCCCTTCCTTTGGTAGAACTCAAGGAACAGGCAACAAAATAATAAATAACTTTGCAAGAAGTCATCTGTCTTTTCTTGAAATAAGATATTGGTGTAAGCAAACATGTTCTAAATTTTGGGTCTGGAACATAAGAGGAGGATAGTCAAGTGGAAATCATGTCACTTTAGAGTATATTGTCTCTGAGTATAAGCCTTTAATAGGAACAACTAAATCACAGGATTGATTCCTTGTAATACATTTGAAAACACAATACTTCTGTCTGTCATTGTGTTGGGAATGAAAGCACTGTACGAACAAAGAACTAGATCTGACAGCTTTGTGAAGGATTCTCTTTTTTGGCCAACTGGAAAAGTATGAAGTTTTTAGAAAAAAAAAAAGATACTACTGGCTGGGTTCAGTCCAAACTGAATTTGAAGTCTTATATTTTGAATAATGTTACTGAAATGCTTTCTTCCAGTAGTTTATACATTAACACATTTTGTGATGTCTGTACCTGTAAAGAATAGATGGACATCTCTTAGTTATGTTAATGAAGAGTTAAAATTTGGCTGTGCTGTGAAGGCTGTTATTTTGGCTATAAACCACAGTTTTATAATCTGGTACTTCTTCTGGTCTGTCCAATGTCCAGACACAATCTGAACTACAGATGTTCTGAACTGCATGGAGTTACAGGTCTGTATTGCCTAAATCCTGATTCTGTCAGAAGGATTTTATAAAAAATTCTATACAGAATGAAGTCCTAATGTTTTCAAATTTGGTTTTTAGGGCTTAATTGTTTCAAACTCTTGAGGAAAAAAAAGGTTAATTTTCTATTTTTTAAAATGTATTTGTTTTTTGATTAATTGCTTGTTTGAAGAATTAAACAATTGATAATCAAGTTGTAATCTCAAGCAATATAGAGTGTAGATAGTCTCTTATTCTCATAGTAGCTTTTATTCCTAGCTGAACAAGAGTTTCATTACATTTTGCTTTCAAAAAAGAATTTTTAAAAAATATCATCATAGGACAATTCAATATTCAATATACACATAACTAATAATTACTTATTTGAATCTGGAAAAGACAGCAGCACAGATAAATAGTTCCCTGTATAATTTTTACTCTGCCTTTTAAGATGCTCGTGTCAGTGTTCTTATGCCTTGGGGAATAATTTTTATTTTAATAGAATGTCAGCTGCATTATTCTTTTTGTCTATCAGCCTAATTATAAAGTAATGACATGTGACACATCATTGGCACTGACATACCTTAGAAAAAATCCTGAATTTTTCTGCTGGTAGCCTGAGGCAAATATGAGAAATGTGGAACCCCTCCTTTCATTTCTTCTCTGACAGAGTCCATTCCAGTGAGCAATTAAAAGAGATAAGACACTGAAATCCATAGTATTTTAACATCACAAATTGCTCATGCAGAAATCTCATATTTTGGCAACACTAACTTGCTGCTGCAAGCAAGGGAAGAAACTTGAGATGTAGTAGTGTAGTAGAAGGCCGATTCTGTCAAGTTTTTCTAAGTTTCAGAGCATGAATTTGTACTCCTTAGTTTATCATGCTCTGATATTCTTCAGAGAAACCCTGCCTCCAAAGCACGATACTTTCCAATGTTGTTGTAAAGGAGCAGTAGCCATGCAAGGACAACATCTGAGGAAACAGTGACACCATCTTCTAGTAACCATTCTCCATCTCTGCTTCCACCAGAGATGACTTCCAGTGTAGACTGCTGATAGTGCTGTGTTCTCATGTGGCCTTTATCAACTGCTCCCTAAAAAAACTCCTTGGAAGAAAATGGTATCATGGATAACTCTTCCTTAGAGCCTGCAAGACTAAGGAAGGACATTTTAGGTGGATTTTTCTAAGTGTGGTCACTCACTTTGAGAAGGAGAGAATCACTCTGATACTATGTTTCTGAATGTGCTATGACATTTTATGAAGGCATCTTGTTTGTTACTACGTTGGAAAAGTCAGCATGCTCTAAGGTACTAGAGATAAATTGTGTGGGGTTATTTTTGTGTGTGGTTTTTCCTAGCGTGTTTATGAATTTTTAAAAAAAATTATTTAGCAAATTCCACTATACATCTAGGTTATGCTGTTTCTTTTTCCTAGAAGAAGAATACATCTAGATTATGCTGTTTCTTTTTCCTAGAAGAAGAGTGGCACTGGTGTGAGTCTGGTTGATGGTCTTGGTGTTATTCCAACACTCATCATTATAGAATTGTTGGGGAAGGGTCTGCATTTGTGAACCTCGGGAATTCCTGCTGTAGGAAGAAAAGAACTTACTTTCCTATCCAATAAGTTATGAGGAAGTTGTAGTCCTGGAATAGCTGGTTGAGCTTTTGCACAGGGAAATTTAGGGAGCAGGGACTTAATAGAGATGAACAGAGTAGTTGCTAGATGCTGTGGAGTGCCTTTTGTCTTCCTGTATGCTCTCACCCCCAGGTTTTGTATCTGTCTTCCTGCAGATTGACTTTGCTGTTTCTTCTCCTGGAATGGTTATAGTAGTACTACATGTAGCATGTATCTAAATTTTGTCATCATTTGTGATAAAAGCCATATAAAGGATTTGATTGTCTTCACAACTGTATAGAATGACTGACTGAAAATTCCAAGGAAAGTTGATTAAAAAAAATGCCTGAGTCTTCAGGTGGCTAGATCAGTGAGAAGGGACGCTTGCCCTGTTTTGGTGATTCCTGCTGGTATTTTCCATCCTTTCTGTTCTCCTCTTCCTTCCACTAGGTGTAGAAATACATCAAGTGATACTGCAGTGAGAGGTTTACTGCTGCTTACTGTTCTGAGCTTGATGTGCTCCCACCACTGGCATTACTGTGTCAAATGCAGAAACCCTACAGCATTCTGTGCCACCATGTTAATTCCTTTCTCCATCCCACATGTGCCGTCTGAAAAATGTATGTTCCTGTTTTGATTGTGCATTGTCATTTTCAGTTTCTCTGCTTCTTTCCTTTGAAGCAGTCTACATTTGTAGCTATGGAAACAATGATGCTATTGAGAGTGACGTGCAATATTGAGGCAGAAATTGTTTGTTTTGGAGTTTAGTTTTCTTTCAGATCAGGCTTTTAAAACATTCTTTATAAAAATTCCTGGACTGCAGGAATTTTTATAGTAATCTCTATCATCATAATATTTGACAGGTCCTCACCAAAGCTGATATGAACTATGCTGGTAAATACAATAAAATACTTCCATGTACATACAGCTTTTAAAAATACGCTATTTTCCCAATTCAGGAATCTCTTGAAGCATAGTGGTGACTTTTAGTGTAGGAATCACTACACCCACTTCTTCAAATCAGTTTGTAAAAGCTGCTATAAAAGAAGAAATTTAGCTTAATTTCCACAGTGAAATGGTCAGAGGAGTATTTTTACTTTTTGGTCTTGATTGTCACTATTAAAAAAAATCCTAGGTAAAAGAAAAAAATAAATAAAAATAAATCCCCTAGAAAGAACAAACCAAAGTAAAGAGCAGAATATATTTTACCATGCTTCTAAATTTTACCTTTCCACAACCCTCTGAGAAAACAGTGCAGGTATATAATAATATTAGAGTGTGAACAATAGCTGGTTTCCAACTATGACTTTAAAAAATAAAGCTTTTGTGAAAGAGTTACATAGAATTATTCTCTGTGTTACAGAAGGGTAAACTGAGATGCAATGTCAGAGCAGAGGAAAAGCTAAAAATCCTTTTATTTTTGGTAAAAAAAGGACCAAACTATTTTCTATAGAAAAGGGAGTGTAGGGCTAAGACTGCAAAATACTACCTGGAGTGGCATCCGTTATTCCTGCCTTTTTTTTTTAAATTCTGATGTTTTTTTTTTTTTAAATAGCAACAGACTGCAGTAATAGGGCAAGAAAAGTCTGGATTTTAATAGTGTTAATATGAACCTTACCAAAATACAAAAGGAAAGAAAACTTTGAGGGTGGGATTAGTACTAGTAGAGATAGACCACTTCAGAGAAACCTCTTCAGCTGAAACTGAGGTGATGATGCGTTGGCGAAAAAGTACGCGTGTAATTTCCCATGGTGAAGGGATCAGCTGAGAATTTTGATTTTTGCCGAGAGATTACCACCAGCTACAACTAAAAGCTGAAGATAAAAAAGGTTGAGCTAGTTTTTAAGATATGTGTTGGTTATGAGAGTAACTGGAATGAGGCTGGCTGGGAAGCCACAGGAGACATTGGAGCTGAACTGTCTGAGGAACAGAGTTGGGAACTGCAGTTTCATTTGGCACGTGTGAACAGCCTGGGTTAGTGCAGTAGAGCAGGCTGGCCAAGAAACTGAGCTGTAGGAACAGGTATAGGAGCATCTCACAAATTCATTGCAACTGTCAGGGGAAGCTTTTACTAGATAACATATGGAATTCTTAACTGACAGGAATGGGACCGTGGCATTTGGACTGTTATACCTCCAAAAATTTGGGGTTGGTTTTATGCTTGTGTGTGTATTTATCTGTGTGTTTGAAAGCTTCCTTTTTCAGATGCTGCTGTGGATCTTTCTTTGTAATGCTCAGCATGTTTTTGAGAAGACAGTTTTATGGGCTTAGTCTCAGAGAAGCTGCCTTGTCCGTGAAGGTGGTCAGGGCATCAGAAAAACAGTGATATCACTCTTGCCTGCTCTTAGTGTTACTGCCTTTTTACTGTTATTCCCTCAAATATACTTCTGGCTAAAAGTTTATTGCTGATTAGAAACTGGAAAGATGACACAGTAATGTATATTTTATCCATATTTTTCCAATGAAGAGGCCTATTTTTCAAGATTTTTATAGTTGTACTATTTTTATTCAATTGAGGACATCTTGATAGCTATTAAATGAAACTGAAGTCTATTAGATCCATGATGTCATTCAAACAAGAAATCCTTTTTGGGGAGGCTCTAAAAATTTATCATGTAGTATTCATATCAAACATGTGCTAGTTTAAATCTGAAAAACCTCAATCAAGAGCCAAATAAACACCAAGAACCATCTGGATGGAAATCTATCCATTGCAGTGAAATGATCATTCTCCTGGCATTCACGCGCTGTTTTTACCGAAGCTGAGTAAAATGGTAATTTTGAAGCTGTATTAGCTCTTCTGTGGCACTTCTGCTGGAGCTCAGAGTTTGCTTGCTTTCTCTGACCTGTGCTGAATCTTGTGGACTAATGGAGTGTGAGGTTCTAGAGAAATTGTGCCACAGAGAAAGAGGTAGCAAACACAGAGGATCTCTTCACAATGCAGTTTGGATGTACAAGGATTATCTAGCTGAAAGTGAAAACTGCTCCCTGTAGCATCAAAGGAATTTTTCTCTTCCACTTCTTAATGAAGATGGTTGTATAACATGAATGTACATGTGTGTATATGCATATCCTCCCAGCTGTGCAGAGTCCTGCTGCCCTAAGACTTATTGATTATTGATTCATAATTGAATAGCGATGACCAAATGGTTGTATTAAAAATATATAGTATTTGTTTTTAAATATATAATAGTTTTTTTACAATATCTCATGTATGTGATGTAACACTATTGTACATTGTCTTCCATGTTATGAAATGAATTGCACTGAAATATTTCAATTAGCTGTTTAAAAACACCCTTAATTGTGATGGAAAACTACAGTTTTTCTGACTTTTGTATCAGGATGAATAAGCAGTTTACTGAATGCCTTTTGAAAGACATATTAATGTTTCTTAACACCTACACTTTTCTGAACTAGAAACTGCAAGAAGTATTAATCTGTGAGCTAGATTCTCTCCTCAGATGTAGATTCATGGCATCTCTTGATATCATCAGGAGCCATACAATTGCATTTGATGAAGAATCAATATCAAAAAGAAGAACGCCAAAGCTTAATAATAACCCTCAAAAATGACTTCAAACCTTCAAAAACATTAGTCAAGTATTTTACTGTAAGAATTGTTTATGTTGTATACTTCTGTCTGTATGGAGGAGAAAATACAGAACATTCTGTGGCTGTACTGCAAACCCCCTGATATTAGCATATGTAGTGCTGCAGGCATAAGTTCAAAATTGTGAAACAGGATGGCTTCTTAGTAGCAAATGCAAAACTTAATCTATGAATAATGAATGCTATCGTATAGGGCTACGCTAAAGTTTCTGTATGTAATGAGTAGTTTATTTTAGCTGTGTCATCTGCAAAATAGGTGGTCTGTGGTATAATTAAACAAGTCTTAGTGAAATTCTGTCAAGATCTATTTACTCTGTGCAGAGTACCTTAAGTTCATCAAAGTACTACATTAGATGGTAAAGTGCAACAGTTACAGGTGTGCAGTTTTAGACAACCAGAATACTATAAACAAGAGTTCTGTGCAGCTGCTCACAGCATTACTCGTTTTCAAATGTCTCAGTTTCTTTAAGAGTTACTAAGCAACAAAAATTCTCATTCAAGTCACTAGGAGCTAAAGGTTTTTAGTACCCTTTCATAAATCACGTCTGTGACTTGGTGGAGTCATCACATTACCTGTCTGAAATACTTAGATTCTGGCTCCTGTGATCTGGAGGGCGTATCAGTGTCCATCACAGTATACAGGAGCCATACTAATGCCTAGTAAAGTTAATGCATTGGTTTGGTTTCCAAAAGTTAGAAGAAATACCTTTGGCTTGTTTAAAAGATGAATAACTGATAGTGTTTTATCTGTGCTCATTTCTTAAAAATCTGTACCGCAAGTAGAGTACCTCTGCTATAGGGAAATATTTTTCAGAGTTTAAGCAATGTGTTTCTCTACAGACAGTTGTACCCTGAAGCACTTAAGTTTGTTTGGAATCAAAAAAAATTGTTCTGATCTTGCTTTCTCTTTACCATCAAATCCACTTCTATAGCATTATTTTTGGATGTTGATGTTCATGTTCGGCAGTTTACTGAACACAATGTCCTGTTCTTATATTGAGGTAGTGTTTGTATCTTATTTTGAGGTACATTCAGAAGAAAAGCCTGTGGAAATATTCTATTTATGTAGCTGTATTTGAATTTATCTATGATGTATCTGTGGCTGTCACGCCATCAGCCTTTTAACAGACACTGTGGTGCACAGCTGGTGACACAAGCTACAGCCAACACTTTTGTTGTCGCTGGGATTCTTTTGCTTTACATTTGTTTTGCTTTAGAAATTGAGGGCTAACTTTGATTCCAAGATACTGGACTTGACAACCATTTCTAGTTCTGTATTTCAAAGTTTAGGAACTGTCAACTATAAATTACAGAAAATAAGATGTGATGTTGTGCAGGGCAAAGCTCAGGGCTTTCACTTGCCGTCTTTATATAATACACGTATAAATTTAATTTAAAATGTATTGAAGATTTATACTTCTTCCTTCCCCTTCAAACAGGAGTTCTACCTTTGTGTTCTGTGAAAGAGTTTATTTCAATAGATCATTATATGGGGTTTATTCTTGGTCCCTTTTGGCAGTATTAAAAGATATGGAGTACAGTCAAGGGCAAACTGCTGAGTGTGAGACAGAGAGAAAAATATTAACATTGCATCATTCTCTCTTGCAATACACTGTATTCATGTGAGCTATACCACCAATTGCTCTGGCTGGTGAATATGGTGAGACAATCAGGGATCACTGGGACCGCCAGAATTCGGCAGGTGTTTCAAGAAATGGTGCTGGAGCTTCACTAGGTGGTGCTCTTCCTCCTGGGTAGGGAACACAGATCCCACGGGGATGCTGAGAGGGATTCTCTTGAGGAAACAATGAATGCTGGTCTCATAAAGAGGTCTTCCATGCTAGATGTTGATCTTGGTGCCACTGCCCCAGTCAAATTGTTGATCCAGTCTTTTGACAGTGGTTTTAATTAATTGATCCTTATTCTGCAGTTTCCAGGGTGGGAAGTCTCCACTGTCACCATGTGTTTGTCAGTCAGTCTAAACACTGCTGTTAATTGTCTGCACTCGTGTTACACATGGGGGGCTGCTGGGCTTAGCATTCTGTTGGCAAACTGAAAGGATAATTTTTGTGCATAAGATTTTCAATCTAAATACAAAATAAGAGTTGTCAAATTGATTTGGGGAGACCAGTCAGGAAAGCCTGGGACTAGGTAATTTTCATTTTTTCTCTCAATACATGGAATAGTCTTTGTATCGCCTTCAAAACAGTATTTGAAGATCACCAAAATAGAACAGAAATTTGCTACAAATTCAGTCATTCCCATGATTTGGTCCAAATGTCAGTGATTTTATTTTTTATCTTGACAGGTTTTAGCAAGAAGAAATATGTTTCTTTATGTTCTCACTTTTCTCCCATATCCCATCTTTTTGACCTTTGCATATAATCCATATAGACATGCTAAATGGATTTTAGCTGAGTAGGCCATGGCTGATATGAATATATTAGCATCAGTTTAAGTTGTGGCCATATGGTTGGTTGCATTGACGTATTTTTGTCCTATTCTTTTCCAAGCTCTCTTGACTAGTATTTACAAGATGGACTGTTTCTGTGCCTATATGTTAGCCACTTAGACTTCAGAATGTTCCTAGAAATGCACTGTTATTTGTCCTGGGGATGTCTTTGAATGTCTTAAACCTGTAGTAGATACAGTTGAGGGTAATAGGTGCCTCCTCTTTTTTTTTTTTTTTTATGCTAGGTTCTTTCCTATTTACCTTGTAGAAGTAGAGGTGCAATTTTGCCTTATTTATGTGGCCCTAAGTGCAGAGTAACTGCTGTCCTCACTAAAGTTAGTAAGGTTAATTCCTTGAAAAGTGGTAGCACAAGCTTTCTGTGATGGTGAAGTGCTATTATAGAAGTTGTTACACACTGGGGCTCTGGTGGTGGTGTACTAGAGGTGTGAATTCCAGCTTTTCTTATTTTCTGCTTAATAGGCTACATTGTAGAATGAAATAGGTGAAACATTAAAAAATATATAATGTTTTCTGTTTTCCTTTCAAAGAAAATAAATTTAATGATGATTTTTGAATGACTTGGTCCTTCTTCAGGATAAATAAGTTTTTACAATTGATATGTCAATTGTCAGATATCACTCACTGCATTGTAGTCCACATTACAAGTGAGAATAAAGGACATAATAGTCAGTAGCCAGCATTGCACCTTTTTCCTGGAGATGGATGGTGTTTTGAGGACATAATCTGCATTAGAACACAGTGGCAGAGAGCGTATTATACTAGAGTTCAACAGTAGCCATACTGTCTGTCAAGGCTAGGATGATTTGTGATCAGTGTTCTTTTACATCACTGTCCTAATGTCAGATCTCAGCTGATTGCCTCCCTATAGGGCTGAAAGTGTGAGAAGTTGTCTGGGTTGTGCTGCTGAGTGGTTTTGAATAAACCACTCCATATCAAGTGAGCTGAAAGACATATAGGCACTTTGTGCTTAACTCTGGATACAGATAAGAAAAAGGTGGGTATTATTTTAACTAATATGTGAAACAGCATTTATCCTAAAAGTAAATGACCCCTTTCCTCTTCTCTAGGAAGGAAGATTGGAACAACAGAAAATCTTGATTTTGTGCACTGCTTTAAAAACCATAAACTCCTCATAGCTCCAGAATTCTTGTAATGCTACCAAAAATCTTTTTGCTTAAGAGCCAGGAGTTAGTTTAAAAATTGGGTAGTGGAAGCATAGAATGAATAATTGCTCTTCTGTCATGTTTGAAAAAAAATGCTAGTTATTCTCTGCCTCTTTCCCATTTTCAATTTGGAGGTAATTCAGATTATGAAGGCATGCTGATAAGATTGTGTTTTTGAATACTACAGTATAATGATGGCCATTTTGCAATAACCATTATTTCCCTATTTTTCTGAAACACCTTTTTCCAGTTGTTTTTCACAATATCACTGATTCATTACAGATCAAAACTTTGGCTTTGATGAAGTGATTTTGTTTCCCTTTTGAGTTACGTTTCATCAGCCTGGAAAACTTTGTTTGTCTCCCAGTGGAGTGTAAGTGGAGACACGGAGGCTAAATTTCCACATGGTGTGCTGATAATATACTTTCTAGAGTCATTGCTTCTGTTCCTTTACCTGCTTCTAATTCTTCAGTAAGTGATGACAGAGGAAAGAAGATATACATGACCTACGATACAGGCCCATCTGTGAAGACCAGATGGCATATTTAACAAATTTTCCAATGATTTGGTTATTTTCCTTTCCATTTCCTGTAAATTGTCTAGGGGAAACTCATGTGCTGAAAGAAGCAAGAATGATGGAAGTGCTGACCTTTATTGACAGAATGGCATTTTATGCTTTATAACCATTGCATCCTAATCTCACTCTGTAATGCCTGTAAGTGCTGTGTTCAAGTGCTTGTTTCTATGGAAGTCAAACACATGGGTGTTGGGGTTTTTTGTTTGTGGTGGTTTTGGTTTTTTCCTTAAATTCATGGTACTAAAAGCCTGGAGGATATCTGTCATGGATGTGTGGAGCCATGTTTGTGAGATTTTCCTTTTCAGGAATTTAAAGCTAGTCAGAACACTGAATAGGTGTCGGGGTGAGTGACTCAAGGAAGATTAATCCATGCTCTATTTTACCTCAAGGTTTAATTTTTCTAACATACTTTAATTGTATCTTTCAGCAGTATATCCTAACATTCATGATGCTGAAGCAGGCTTTCAATTTACATTCATATGGAAAGAGTGAGTCTAATATGGAATAGTGATGATTTGAATGAACCTATGCAGCTTCATACACTGTATTCCCATGAAACATGATTATACCTACAAATCAAGTGGCTTGTTTGTTTCTTTTGCTTGGCAGTTGTGGTTGGTTTGTGGTCTTTTGGTGGTGTATTTTTATTTGCTTGTTTGTTTTCACTAAGCTTGATATTATTAACTTCCTTGCCATTGCCAGCAGGATGCAATTCCCCAAACTGTATGTGTGCATGTGTACCCATGTAGGGTATTCTGGTATTCTAGTTTTGCCTAAGTTGTGCTCTGGAATGATTAGCTTTGCCAATGATGTAAAATATCTTCCTCACTTTGGATTTGTGTCCTGTTTCTCTTCACTTTTCATAAACTTTTATAAAATAACATTAAAAAGACCTTACTATAAATATATTTACCTCTGAGAAGCCATGAGTTTTTTTTGATTATAAGTGGCAAATTATAGTCATAACACTAAAAATCAATATCCCTTTAAAATTGTTTTTTTTTAGGCTGTTGGTGCATGGCAATGAGGTTGAGTCACGGTCAACCTCACTGCATGATTTTGAGTGTGATGCTATGTTGGGTTTAGTGCAGTTTCTGGCTGTGTCTGAGACATACATGATAAATTACAGTTTGAGGCTAACCAAGATTTTCCTTCTGCAATTGCAAAAACTTTTATGAGGCATTGGACATCTAATTTTGCAACTTTAGTTCTATTTTCCCTGCTTAAGTTCAGTATAAAAATCTAATAAATCCTTACATTTACATGATTTTATTATGCTGAAATTCAAACCACGTTCCCTGAGCAAGGGGCCAAATTAAATACCACATACAGTTGATGTGGACTAAAGAAATGCAGCTTATATACAGAGGCAAGGTTTATTTCTTAGTCTAATTAAAGTATTAGCATCCAATCAGAGTTTTTATTTGTCCCCTTACAGTATTTTACACCAATAGACTCTCAAATCTCTATCCCTAACTATCCTATTATTAATTTCAAAAAGTTTTAGAGCTAAAACTCAAGCATGAGCTGTTTAGTATTCATTTCTTTTTTTGGTGTTAGGCTCTTTAGGGCCCTAGGGTCAATAATGCCAAGTTGTCTTCTAGAAGGATGGTGAAGGATCTGCATCCTGATACAGACAGTATGAGTTTGATATTAAGTGTTTCTTCCTCATAGCTCTTGGATCTGCTTGAATTTCTTGTTTTGTGTTCGCTAACGTGATCATATTGCTTGCTCTTTATTTGTTGCTTCCCAAGTTCTATTTTATATCTGAGTTTTATATGGGTCTTGTTTTACCCAGCTACTAAGTCTGCATTCCTTCGCCAGGAACTTGACAATATATGGTTTGTGTTATCCCTGGAGCCCAGGTGTCAGCCTATAACAGTACCAGCAAAAATGTCTGCTATCATCTGCTGCTTGAACTTTTGGGGATTTCTGTAAAAAGACCTCTACATTTCTTTAACAACATTCAAGCTTCTTTAACATAAGTAATAATTTATTCCTTGTTATCCCTTTGTATTAGGGTGCCTGAACTGTTTACTGTACAAAAACAATGATCCAAAAGAAAATCTATGTATTTACTGATACATGTAGATATAATGTTTTGGTAATTGCTCACTATTAATTTTGTTGGTATGTTACCAGAGTCCCCTATAAGTGGCTCTTAAGTTTTCACAAAAGAAGACAAATTAGTCTGGTTGTAAATACAATGGCCTTTAAAGCTTCTAAATGTTTGCCTTTTCTGAGGTAATGAGAGAGCCACAGGATTTGTCTTTTAAATTTTACATAGTGTACAATCTGTGGACCAGAACACACCATTTACACATTACCAGTAAAACTGAGGTAAATATAACAGGTCAAATCCATAGCTGTTATCCTAAAATAGTCACTTGTGCAGACTTAGACTCTCAGTGAGTGTAATCTAAGAGGCCCTATTAAAAACCACGACCTTTAGCAAACAAGTGATTATTACACTTGTTTCCACTCAAGTCTTATTCCTGACTTTGCAGCAGTTTGAACTTTGCAATCATCTTAAATGAATGCAGGAGAAAGATCTTATTAAATAAAAAGCAGAAGCAGAATGATTTTGGACATAATTTGAACATCCTCTCAGATTAATGACATTTATAGTATTAATCAGAGACCCTGAAAATCAGAGTTGTTGATGCCCAGAATAATTGAATCATCTCAGCTGACAATGTTTATGTTCTTGAATTTGATATACATGAAAGGCAGTTTATTTGCATATAACTTTTCTTGTTTCCAAGTGCACTCATTCTGTCATCACTGACTATTTTTAAGAAAGGCTAAGAGTTCAATTTCCATTGTGAGGGTTCAAAAATAGGTATTTTTTCATATTAATCAAGCAATATTGCTGTGAAAGCTACAACTTGGTAAATCAAGTAACTATTGCAAGTGATATTTATAGAAGCTATGTTGGAACCATATGTCTTCTTAACCACTGCAACCAATGACTTCTGTTTGTTACTTTTTGAGCAAGAAAATCTCTCTGAGCTTATTTTAATAATAGTCTACAAGGGGCTTTTTCAGTTTTGGTTGTTCATATTTTTTGCTATCTTGAAGTGCTCACCAGATGTTGTAGTTCAGGCGAACAGAGTCTTTGATTGTCAGTGCTTCACTAATACGGCAAGAGAAAAATGCCTTTTATCTCACAGCCTGACAAATTGATTTTTTCCTACAGGGTACTGTTGGATCTTACAGCTTAAAAGTGCTCCAGTAGTGTCCCAGATATATTTCCATTTACTGTTCCTTAAATGGAATTTGCAGTTTCTGATTTTTGCCTTTTTTGGAGCCTCTTTGATAGCAATGAGTCTTTTTTAGTACACAAAATGGTGAGGACAATGTTCTATACATTATTTCATGACTAACTTCAACCATACTCCCTCAAAGGAGGTGTGCTTATTTTCTTTCACTTTTGAAATACTTTGAATTCCAGTTTTAAAGTGAAGCTCCAAGGTTGCACGAGGTTTTGAAATTGTTTGTTACATTAGTTCATTTTTCAAATGTTTTTATTTTAGAAGAATGATTGAGTGATTGAAAACCAAGCTGTACACTTGTGATTTTGCTTTGAAATACATACTCTTATCAATGCAGGTGTCCTAAAAAATTATGTGATTTTTGCAAGCACTAATTGGGTAAATTGATGATAAACAGCATGAAAAAAAAATACTGGGTAATATTGTCATCTCATTTTATTACATGAAAGTAATATGCTTGGAGAAGGAGATGTTTAAGGAAATAAATTGCCAAAAGAGCACTGGCTTTTATTACTTTGATTTGATTGAAAAGATATGACACTGTTCTTTTTTTCAGTTGCTGTAAAGATCTTGACTGTTAAGTCTGTTTGTTTGAGGGGCTCTTAAGTTTCAAGCTTGTATTCTGTCTCATGTGTCTCTGTATGACCACTTGCACTCATCATTTCGATCCTTGACCATCATAAGCTTTGAAATGGTGAAATACTACCTGTAGATACTTGTTGGATCAAGTATTCGTGTAACTGTTAGTAACTGATCACTTAATGCACAGGTTAGTATATGCTTTTGAAAGAGATTTGCTATTTTGGTATCCCAGTTGCAGACTAAAATAAAAAAAAATTTAAAATGGCAGCATGAACCACAAGATCCTGGTAGAGTGGTCAGATTTTAAAACTGCCAGAAAATGGCACTATACTTTTAGGGAGTATTCTGAATCATCGTTAGTAGAAAACAATAAAACGTTTTTCCTACTGCATACCCATGACTTATCTGAAATTTGACAAATATGAATAACATTGCATAGGTCAGAGTAAGTGACCTTTAAATGTCCCTTCCAACCTAAACTATTCTTGTATTCCATGAAGTCATCTGAATGTGGGTTTCTTTGTAAGTAGAGTGGTGGTGTTTTTTCAGTGTTGTTTCTTTGGTTGGTTATTTTTTGTGGTTTGTTTGGGTTTTTTGCTGGTTTTTTTAGTATCAACACTGGTTCTCTAAGTCTTAGCAGGAGACAGACTGTTGCTGAGCATTTCTATTGCCAAAATGGTAAGGCAGATCCATTCATTAGTAGGACTACATGGCTATGTATTTTTAGAACCTTCCTGTAGTTCAGTTAAGGCAAACTGTGTGATTTGTCTTTGACGCAACAGCTAACAGATACAATTTACCATGCTGCTGAGCTGACTTTCAGCATGCTCTGGTTTTATACCTCCTCTTGCACCGCAGAATGTTTGGCTTAGAAGCAAAACACTTAGCAAGGTTTTCTAGTTGAAGAATGCAGGCCTTTATGCTGGGTACAACAGGTAGAGGTATGAATTTGGAGGTTCCTTAGTTTCCTTCCAAAACAATTTCTATATTCAAGGAGAGGCAGTTCTTTTTTTTTTGGTTGTTTGTTTCCCTGTGGAGGGTCCATCGTCCTACTGCCTAACCTACAATAAAATTTCTTCCTGTTATTTCCAAATGTTAATTGTCTGTGTTTTATAAAGTAGATGATACGCATTTTAACTGTACTAGGATTTTAAAATTGACTTTTTAAAGGAATTTTAATTAAATTGTGCTTTGTTTATTGAATATAAATCAAATTTTCTTGATAATGAGTTTCATTAATGTTCCTTTGCATTATTTGTTGTTTGACTTTCTTATAGGTGTACTAACTGACATTAAATTAGTGGTTGATATCATTGTAATTTATCAATGTTCTCATCTTAGGCTGGGTTGTATTTATATTTAACTACCTGCTTTACCACTGATAAGTATCTATTGGCTCACCTACTTACCTGCACATTACTGTATTGATCTCTCTTCTTATCTTGCATTTTGTACTCTTGTACTTGAGTCAATTTATTCCAAGGACACAGAGTACTTTTCAAGTCATTTAAACACACAGCAGGAAGATTATCCAGGTGATAATTTTATCATTGATTTTTATAAAAACGACTGTTGTTCTTTATTCTGAGCTGCCACCTAAGCCCCACACAGCTGCTCTCTCTCTCTCTTCTCCCTTATGGGATTGGGGAGAGAATCAAAAACTGAGAAAACTAGTGGGTTGGTATAAAGACAGTTTAACAGGGAGAGCAAAAGCTGTGCAAGCAAAGCAAACCAAGTAATTTATTCACCACTTCCTGTGGGCAGGCAGGTGTTCATGCATTTCCCAGGGAAGCAGGGCTCCATTATGTGCAATGGTGACTTGGGAAGACAAATGCCATCACTCTGAATATCTCCTGCTCTTTTTCTGCAGCTTTATATGCTGAGCATGATGCTGTGTGGTCTAGGCTATTCCTTGGGTCAGCTCTCCTGGCTCTGTCTCCTCCCAGTGTCTTCTGCACTCCCAGCACACTTGTTGGTGGGCTAGGGCAAGAAGGAGTAAAGGCCTTGATGCTGTGCCTGTGCTGCTTGGCAATAAATAAAACCTCTCTGTGTTATCAACATTGTTATCATCACAAAACCTAAACCATACTAGCTGCCTTGAACTGTAGTTTGGTGTATAGGGGTTCCCATGTGCTTCCAGGGTTCCACAGCTATGATGTGTGGGTTTTATTGGTGGAAGACTGATGGTATTGCTTTGCAAACTTGGAAACAGTTCTTCAGCAAACCTGCTTGCATTGCACCAGGAGGCAAGAAGAGGGTAAAATGCTTTTTCATTGGATGATTTAATGAGCAGGCCCAGAGATAACTTACACCTCAAATTTTTGTGATGCTACTGAAAAAGTTTTGTGTAGTGGTAAGTGGCTAAATTTTTGTCATTTCATCACCTTCCTGTGAAATGTAAAGCCCATAACACCTCTGGCATCTTGGTGCATCTTAATATCCAAAGCATAATGCTCTTGTTGTAGGTACTGTCATCCTTCTTCCTGGTGCTTAATTTTCCTATGTTTTTATCTTGCTCTTTCTTACCATATTCCGAATAGGTAAACTCTGTCTGAACTTCTTGGCATGTGAGTGGGGTCCTTCTAAATAGACTATTATGCAAAAATAACATACTCTAAAACTATTGGAAGTAGCTTTTCATCCGGACTATATTCTGTCCTTGTATGCATTTGCAGAACTGGGAAACAGATCACCTTTTTAAAAACTGAAAGTGGCTGCAGCCACAAAGAGGCTAATTTTAGTTACTGTTGCAGATTTTGTGTGTCTGTGTGTCTTTGCATAACTGTGAATTACTACAAATTTGATGAGTCTTACTTTCCCTGCTTAACATTTTCTCAAACAGGCTGTGTTTAACTGCTTGCTTTTTCAGGTTACTCATGACAGTGGATGAAGTGACTGGTTATGCATCTGTACCCTGCAAATTTGGTGCTGGAATAAATGTGTAATGTCTTGTCTGCTTGGTGAAGTGAGATGCTCCATCCGAAGTTTGTTTTCAGCCAACAGGGTTACATCTGCATAAATGGGTGGAAGATAAAGAACAGCTTCTTTTACCAAGTCTTTCCTCACCAATTCCTGGTTAACACAAGAAAAAGTCTTCCAGGGCTCCACAATAATTCTTTGTCCACTGTCATAGCAAAAAAATTTCTTGTATAGAACCTTCTCTTTTTCTAAAATATTAAACTGTTTTCAAGTGTATTGAAGTAACAGACCTCCCACACTCTCTCTAAATATACATTATATCCAAAACATGCCAAGATGATAGGAAAAGCTGTGACCAGCTATTTTCTTATAAAATGAAACTATTCTGTAGATAACTCTCCTAATCAATCTTCTCTTAAAGAAGGCAAACATTAATTTATTGTCTATGTGATTAGTTAATATTCTCTTGCAGAATGTCTCATGATTATCTTTGTCTTGTGGAGCCCATTTGTGTCTGCTCCAGCTGACAGAACCATTCCTGGTACCCATCCTGTTGAATACACTTCAAAGAGTGCTGCAGCACTCTCTATAATGCAGATTATTCATTGTTGTTCATGGTTTTTGGTACATTTTCTACTTTGCACTAAAATGGTGGAAAATTTTGGTTGGCTTACTCCCCGGGTGTTTTATATTGGTGAAATGATATTTGGGCAAAATAATGCCAACTCTTTCATATGCTAAGTTTTCTGCTATATTCCCTGTTTTGTACAAAGAAATATGAGGTTTCTGTGCTGTCACAGTGCTTCTGATGAGTTAGCTTCCAGCATTGGTGTTAGGAGCCATCTGTGGAATTCAGGCCTAAGGTGTGCACATCACTTTCTAATCTATGCATTATTTAGGGAGGCTGTGTGGATGTGATGTTAAAACTCATGTGCAACACAGCCTGTGTTTTCCCCTTATTCAGTAAAGGTACTCTGCCTCACAAAACACCCCATAGCAGACACTTTTTAAGTCCAAGTTTTTTGTGATTGGGGTTCTCCTATTATCATGGCACCTTTGTTTTAGAGGTACAGTCCACTGTTAAAAGTTGATAATGAATCGTCTTATTAGTTGGTAAGATAAAAACATGTTTTCTGAATTTACATAGATATGCTGCAGAGCACTGAATTTTTAAAAAAATCCAAATGAGATTCTATAAACAGCTCTGAAATTTAATCTCTTGGCCAAGTCATATGCAGTACACTAAATACTTATTAAGGATAAGCTGTTTCTACTTTTAGAACAAACATTAAATGGCAGATGCCCATAATTCTGATACCAGATGCCCCTGCTGGAAAGGATTTGTGACCTAAATACTCCTGAATAATTTCTTCCCTAAATGTATGTTCACAGCAGCACATGACCTAACTGATCTAGGTAACTGGAGAAGCTTTTATCTCTGCTCATGTTAGGAAACATGGTTTGGCAAGGTGCCCCGGATACCATTCTGTTTGCATAGAATAGAGAAGATAACAGTACCGAAGCTACAGAGTTATCCTGTTCAGTGAAATCAATTAAAACACTCTGACTCCTCAACATGGAAGCCTGTGAACCAATGTTTTAATTGGAAGCTGAGAGTGCTAGAGAGAAGTATATTGCTCACCTTCTCCTGGAGAGAAACTTGTGGGTATTTTTGAGTTATTTCCTATTGTACGCTGAAAGGGCTCATAACAGTACTGATGTATGTTAAAAGATAAGATTCCTTGGAGGAGAGAAATGTTTGTGAAGACAGAGTGGATGCAAGAGGCCTGTGTTTTTCCTTTATAAGCCATTTAGAAGTCCTAGGCTTGCTGCAGAATTAATTAGAGGAAGTTCTTTTGTACTTTGTTATATACAAGGTCAGATTAGAGTGCCATAATGGTCTCTTGGAGCTTTGTATTAAAACAGAGTCTGAGTTTAACCCCAGCTAGCAACTAAATAGCAGACAGCTGCTTGCTCACTCCTCTGCCTTCCAGGAGGGGAGGAGAATCTGAATAACAAAAGGTAAAATTTGTGGGTTGAGATAAGAACAGTTTAGTCATTGAACCAAACAAAAATATACTAATAATACTAATGATAATAATAAAAACAACAACAATAATAATAGTAATAATAGTAATGAAGAGGAGAGAGAAAGGGAGGAATAAAACCCAAGACAGACAAGTGCTGCACAATGCACTTGCTCACCACCCTCTGACCAATGCTCAGCCCCCCAAACAGCGATCAAGCTCCTCTTGACCAACTCCCCCAGTTTCTATACTGAACATGGTGTTCTGTGGTGTGGAATATCCCTTTGGCCAGGTCAGGTCAGCTGTCCTCAGGATGCTCCCTCTCAGCTTCTTGTGCACCTGCTCCCTGGCAGAACATGGGAAACTGGAAAGTCCTTCCCTTAGGGTAAGACCTGCTCCACAACACTGAAAGCATCAGTGTCTTACCAACAGTGTTCTCATGGTAAACACAAACCACAGCACTGCACCAGCTACTAGGAAGAAAGTGAAATCTATTGCAGACAAAAACAAGACACACGGTCAAAGGAAATTATGATTTCTTATGAAATTCTAAGGTCTAGGTTACCTAAGCTAGAGAAGGTTACTTTTGTTTCAGATGGACTTGACAGCTGTGCCAGTAAAATATCCTAATTTTTATTTATTTGTTTATTAAACAGTAAGAATTACTTTCTGAAAGCCCTTTCTTTTCCCTGTCTGGGGCTGTATGTGCCTGCAAATGTCACTTTGAGACACAGTCCAAGAGATCTCAGTCTGTGGTGGATTCTAGCATTGTTTTAAACCTCAGTGATAATCAGCTTTAGCTGGTGGCTGTGCACTTGTCACTGGCTATTGTGCCCCAGACTTTGGGTGAAGGGGTACTTACCTGCTTTCCACTACTGGTTGACCTTGAAATTTTTTTAATTGAACAAAACATGTTGTAAATTAACTCTGACTTGAAAAAATGTAACAGCCACCTATTTATCTGAATCCTAGCTGACAGGGAAAGTTTTGTGTGCATCTATAGTCTCCTTTAAAGTGACTGAAAAAAGACTTGTTTTCCCTTATACAAATGTTTCTCCTGGGCTGGTGGTTGAATATTTTGTCACAGGTATCATCCAGTCCAAAGGTTCAACATTGAGAACCATTTTAAATATTTATCCCCATAATCTTCGCCCCCCCCCCCCTTTTTTAAATTCTATCAGGAAAAATATGTTTGTATTTTGTCCAAAAAAAGTTCACCTAATTAGTTAGACTAAGCAATGGCCGTGCTATACAGTTAGTGTCTCTGTATATATTGTGAGGTTAAAATTGCTCCTTGAATCTAAATGTGTCTAGTGGTCTGGTTTTTTTATCCTCCTAAACAATTGCTTTCTGATTTGATGTTTCTCACCTTCTTTCAAGTGTTTTCATCTTTTCTGTGTGTTTTTTTTTTTTTTTCTTTTCCCATCAAGTCTGTTTTTCCCATTTGTACTGCCAGGCCATTCAGGAATGATGTGGTAATGCTTTGTTGGAAATGTTCCGATTTTGCCCATGGATTAACCTAGAAATACTAAACTGTGATGCTTTGGTTAAAATTTGTCTACAATGCCTTTCAACACATCAAATGAAAATTTGATCTGTAGTTATTAAACTTTATCTCCTGATTCTAGTTATTTACTAGATGGTCATATGAAAAATTGGTGTTCACAGAAGAGAGAAACTACCGATATTCAATGTTGAATCAGAGTTGTAATGGAAGTTCTAACCAAAGCCAGTTTTTTTTTTTTTTTTAAGAATATGAGCTGTAGAAGGAAATCATAATGAATAAGTAACCTTTTTATTATAGTTGATGTTATCACTGAACTCCTTCTGTACTCTTAAATTATATGGTATTTGAATTTGTGTGATTTCTAGAGAATAAGAATGCAATGTAGATGAAGCTGCACTTGGCAGAACTTGAGCAGAAACTTCTACATTTATTTATTGACAGCAAAATTAAATTACTGTCTAAAGATATTTCAATACAGAGGAGGTAACAAATGTGACTGAAGCAAATTAATTTGGAACCTCTGTTGATTTGTGGAAATTATTTTCCTTCTTTTTGCCTTCCTCTACTTGAATATTCCAAACCAAACAATGCTAGAATGCTGAAGACAGCTTGGCTTCTGTGGTAAAAAAGAAGAAAATACTGGGAAGTCTCAGTATGAAATAACAATAAAACGCGCTGTTCTGGTCTAGTAACAAGGTAAATTAACTCCCTTCTCTTTGTAGCTTGTAGTGGTACAGACAGGGAAAACATACTTTAGAGATGTAGAAAGTAATAAAAATGGACAGTCTGTATTGCAGTCTGTAGACAATAATTTCTGTTGCTAAAACCTTGGCCAATCAAATAATTTTGTTACTAAAACTGTAAACTCAGTTATTTCTGTGACTCAGAAGGCAATGGCACTTCATGATGTGAAGCAAAAATTCTCCTTGATCTTTGATACTACTATGTAACCTCAAATTTTGACTGCATTATTTGGAGAGTATTCTTTTGAACAGAAATGCAACTAATTGGTTGGACAATAGGTTTGTTTTGTTTGTTGTGGTTTTTTTTTTCCTTTTAGGTGAGGCCAGGGATTTGTAGCAAATTTTGTTGCTATACAGGAGAAGTTACAACAGAAGAAGTTAACTTATCCCCAGCACATGCTTTAATGAGGTCAGTGACAAATGATAATGCTTCTTGTAGAAACAGTGAATCTTTGGAGACCTTAATCAAGATGGAAAACAAGCGTTGGAGGTATCCAGTTCCTCTCTCAGATACTCAATGGGATAAGAAATTTCCAGGATGTTTACTTTGAGTTTTACTGAAGTAGCACCTATCCTCAAAAGCACTGCAATGTAGTTGTCAGCATAGATACCCTTTAGAAAAAGGTCCGTGTGGGAGTTGTATCATTAAGGCGCGGATAGGGACAGGATTATGATGAACTGGTCTTCATGATATTGCATGCCAACACCTATGTCTGCAAGGCAGAGAGTACTTATTGCACGCTATGGCATTTGAATTGCCTATCAGCAGCATTCTAATGTACAGCAATACCTCTGTTATGAACTCACCTTTTTACAAGTTCAGGATAAAAATTTTTTACAAAGATCAACGAGCAAACAGAAAGAGGCGTAATGATGCATGCATCCTTTCAGAACATCCTTCAGTGTACTAGAGAGCTGATATAGAATAGTCTGCAGTATGTGAAGGAATAGAATTTTGCCATGAAAGATGGGTTTGGCTTGCACAGTATTTTTAAGAATGTGTTTATACAGTGCGTTATTTGTTAAGACGGAAAGGTGAGACGCGTGGCTAACTCTTTCAATGCATTTTTAGCTAACCCAGGAGAGTATTGTCAAGACTATCCTGGACAATAGGATATTTTTCAATAGTGTAGGTTTACACTAGTGCCACAGCAGGTGAGCACACACTGATTATGGCTGGTTTTGGAGTCATGTGTACATACACAAATATTACTTTTTAAAATATATATAAAAGGCTGAGTAATTTAATAATAGATTTGAGAACACTTATTATTGCAAACAATTATGCCTCGAGAGAAATGCAGAGTCTTTTACAGAAAACATGATGGTGAGCAGGCAAATAAGTCTGTTTTGACTTGCATGGATGAAGCTGCCATAATCATGTCTAGGAGCAAGTTCTGTTTACTCATTTATCTATGTGAAATACAGGGGATGGAATAAAAGCAATGGAGGCATGCATATGAAAATTCAGTTCTTATCAGTGTAGCAAATAAGGAAGAATTTAGAATTATGGTATGCTGTAACTGACATTACTTGTGAGAATCTGTTAAATTTACTTGATGTTCACTGTTGAGTATTTGTACTTATAATAACACATTTCTCATCCTTTCTATAATTCTCATTCCCAGTGAGAATTCCATGAATGAAGCTATATTTTATGTGTGAGGGGGAAAAAAAGAAAAGCTTTATGCTGGAAGCTAGCTGTAGAATCTGGAGAGATTGCAGCCAGACTCTTCTGATGTGATTTTATTCCAACTTATATAGCCTCCTTGAGCTCAGTGGGGTTGCAGCTAGTGAAAAAGTGCTCACTTCACACAAAAGCTTTTGTCTTCAAAAAACCCCAAGAAACTTTCCTCTTTTCTCTAATGATAATTGGAATACTTATTTTGGTCTCTGTGTAGAAATGTTTTGTCTTTCAAGGTTGTGAAGGTAGAATTATTTGTGTGTCTGTTCTACATTCTGTGGTGAGTCACATGGATTTGTGCTTCATAGAGATATTAGTTTATATGAATAAGCCGTAGTTTGCCCATTTTGTTTTCTGTCATGTTCTTGATTTGACTCTAATATTCACATTTTATTTAGGGATGTATTTTGCTTTCTTCCTGTTTGTTAGTTAACGAGCTAGGAGTGTTGTAAATGAATTAAATAATTCTCACCTTTCCCCTTTGGAACCTGGTGTCTCTGCAATTGTGTAAACTTCTTAAAAGGAGTGTATGAATGAATAAGAATCTTAGCAAGTAGCAACTTCCCAAGCTCAATGATTGAGGACACAATGAAAAATACTCTGCTGGATCTCCTACAGACAAGTAAGGGCTCATTGAAAATGTGAGCTGCAGTGACTATGAGATGATAGAGTTCAGGATTCTGAGATGAGGAAGCAGGGCAAAAAGTATGATCACAGTGATGTCACTTTAGGAGAGCAGACTTTGACTCTCTGACTTCAGAGATCTGCTCAGTAGAGTCCCACAGGATAAGGCCCTGAAGCAAAGAGCGACTGAAGGAAGCTGATTAGTATGCAAGTATCACTTTGTCCAAGCTCAAAAGCAGTCCATCTTAAAGAATAGGAAGTCAGGAAAAAAATGCCAGGAGGTCTACATGGAGTTCCTGTCAAAACTGACTCACAAAAACAAAGCATACAGAAGGTGGAAGCAGGGATAGGCATCTTGGGAGGAACACAGAGACACTGTTTGAACATGCAGACATGGAGTTAGGAAAGCCAAATCCCAAAGGCAATGAGATGGACTTCTGTAAGTACAAAAGTGACAAAAAGACCAGTAGTGAAAATGTGGACCCTGCTGCTGAACGGGGCAAGGTAGGAAAAGCCGAAACACTCAATTCCTTCTTTGCCTCAGTCTTCTAGTGAAGACTGTCCTTCAGGAAACCCAGGCTCCAGAGACTAGGGGGAAGATCTGGAACAAGGAAAAGGTGCCCTTGGTGAAAGATGATCAAGTTTAAGCAAACTGGACATAGACAAGTCTGTGGATTCTGAGGTGAGAGGAACCTACAAGTGCTCAGGGAGCTGGTTGGTGTTGTTGAGTTGTAATTGAGTGTGAGGCCGCTCAGTTATCTTTGAATGGTTGTGGTGATGGGGAAAAGCACTTGAAAACTGCAAGAAAGCAAGGGTCACTGCTATCCTCAAATGAAATAAGGAGGACTCAGGAGACTAGAGGCAAGTCAACATTGAACTCGGGAAAAGTGGAAGAACAACTAATACTGGAAAGTCTTTCCAGGCACATGGAAGGCAAGAAGGTCATCAGGAGTAGTCAACATGGATTCAGCAAGGGAAAGTCCTGCTTGACCAACTTGTTAAACTTCTATACTGAGTTGACTGGGTTCCTAGGTTAGGGTGGAGCAGTGGTATTGTCCACCTTGACTTCAGTAATGCTTTTGATGGTGTCTCCCATGAGATCCTCATAGAGAAGCTGATGTAGGATGAGCACACAGTGAGGTCAACTGAATACCCATTGAATGGCCAGGATCAGGGAGTGTTGATCAACTCTTGATAGTACAAAACTTAGTTGGAGGCTAGTATCTGGTGGTGTGCCAGGGAGATTTTTATAGAGTCCTAAGTTTAACATCTTCATTAATGATCTGAATGATGGGGCAGAGTACCTCCTCAGCAAATTTGCTGATAACACAAAACTGGGAGGAGTGGCTGATACACCAGAAGGTTGTGCTGTCATCTAAAGGAACCTCAGCAGGCTGGAGAAATGGGCTAACAAAAACCTCATGTAGCTGTGAAGTTGTTCCTGAACGTTGGTTGATTTTATAACAAAAAATGCAGTAAAAGTGCTAAGCATTATGCAAAAGTAAGCATTGATTTATACAATTTCCTATGCATTAACATGGGAAACATACAAACTCATTTGTCAGTCAAAAGCCCTAGACCTTATATATCTCCTTCCACTTCCCATCCTCCTGCCAAGTCTGCTTTCTTTCATGAGAGGCTGAATATGATGTGGTACTTACTTTAAATTATTTCCTAAATAACTCTGTTGCTATGGCAGCAACTGCTGCTGGAATTTACATGCAGAGCACTCCAGTCAGGAGATTTACAGAAAAGCAATTTAAAATGGTCAAGTTTGTCAGCATTTTTGTAGCCCACCCACAAAGCAGTTCATTATGCATCTCTTAGCTAGAAACCAGATGATCTGTTATGACAAGCACAGTTAACAATATAATAAAAGAGAAAGAAATGCCCAAGCTATCTAGCGTAGGGTCTTGGTTAATTTTTTTAGTTCTTGCAGAATGTAATTTGCTGTTGTGTAGGAGCAAGACCTCAGTACGATCAAATGATTAGGTGCAATGGTGTTTTATGATTTTGCTTACAAAATAAGGCTGAGCACTTTGGAAAAAAAAGCTTTTTGATTTTTTTTTCAAATGAAGACTACATCCATATACTACTTTTTGAAACATTCTGACGTTGCTTTTGAAAGTATTGTAGGACTTCTAACCTTGTACTCTGACACCTGCTTTCAAAGGTGAAGCCCAAGCATTGCCATGTTCACTTGATTTGTAGGAGTGGTTTTATATAAAGGCTGAAGAGAATATGAGTAGCTGAAAGGGCTGGGCTTGTATTACTCATTAAACCTTGTGGTGAGATTGTAGCTTTTTCCTGGGTAGTAGTAGTGAATGTTGTAATTTTTGACTCTATGAGAATTAAATTTGTACAACAGCACTGAATGTTCATGGCAAAATGAAATTATGCATTTGAAGATCTACTGGTTAAAAAGTTTGTGTCATCCCTAACACTTAACATTTATTTGCCTTTTGTTTAATATTCTTCACTTTCTGAGGTCTTCAATCAGTAATCAATTTAAGCTGCAGCATTATTTGTGAAGGGCATCTTTCTTTGTTCTATGGATATGAAGCAATGCATATGTCATCTGGTGTACATGGCAGGTAGATACATTGAATGAATTTGTTGGTATCTATAGTGGAACAGCAAAGAAAGGTGAGCTATCTTTAGTCAATTTTATGTGACCAGAAGCTTTTCCCATTCTGAGGCAGCATTGTTGCTCAAATGGTACAGGTTATTAATCAGTAAGCAATTCTCTGTTCCTATAGTCCCTATAGAAACTCCCTAAGAATGGAGTCCAGAAGTTGAGAAGCCCTGCATAACTGGCCAAGAATTGTCTGTATTATTGTGGTGCTGAGCTATGGAGACAATCTGCTTCATTTGCAGTTGATTAAGGTATCAATCTACTTTCTCCCCAAGTGGCTTCAAAGCCCCTGTTACCTTAACTAAAGCAAATAATACCCTTCATTGCAGTAAAACATGAGTTAACAATAGATATGTAGTTTTTCCCTGGTTTAAGTGGTTTATAGGCCCTTTTTGTATGGATGTACAAAATAAAAGTAAAGGTTATACTCTTCAATGAAGAACTAGATGTTCCTTTATTTTTTGCTGTGATATATAAGGCTAGAGCAAATGAATGTAGATCACATCTACCCATTTTACTTATCCCTTAACCAGTCCTTATTTTGAACATATGAAAATTTTCACTATTTCACAAGCCTTGGAATAAAAATCAACTTTAAAAACCAACTGATTTTATTTTGAAGTTAATTACTGATATTACATTGGGGTGATTTAAAATTAAATTTGGCTTAAAATGGAAAGTCAAAGTACATATGAGAAATATCTCCTGGTTTACATGTATTCTGGAAAATAAAAATCACCTCATTCAAACAGCTTTGAGAAATTGCATGGCATGTACTAAGTTTCCTAAAAGGGTTCAGGCATTCTTGCTTCCTGAAAGATGCCGTTGCCTTTCTTCCCTTGCTATTCTTTTAAGGATGGGATTAAAGTGTATTTTACATGTTTCTGGAAATAAATGTGACCAATGACAACACTGCATTCACAGTGGCTGTTAAGGTAGCTAGTTATGAACAGTTGATCTAACAAAACAATGTTATTTGACCTTGTCATAGTCAAAATTAAGCATGACGCAAATTTATGCTCTCAGAAAAACCACTAATTACATCCTTAGTTCTGTGTTATAGTATGTAAAACAGAGAACTATTAAAATACAAATGGAGAATGTGCAGCTTTAATTGGAGACTTTGAAGCAGTCTCCAAGAAGTATTTACCTGCCATGTACACCAGACGACATATGCATTGCTTCATATCCATAGAACAAAGAAAGATGCCCTTCACAGAATTTTAAAAATGCATTTGCCTGTGAAATCATTTGCAACAAACAGCAGTCCATCCATGAGGCTAAATGGAAAATGAATGCAAATAAATGCATTCATAAACTATTATTTTTCTACCAATATGTACAAACTACTTCCCCAAAGTGAGGTGTAGCAAATATATGCCTTATATTTCAGGGTTTTGATTGCCACAAAGAATTTTCCTTGTATGTTGACTTTTTATGCCATAAGACAGCAAGCTCAGAATTTTAAAAATATCTCTAGTAAGTCTGGAATAAAGCAACTCGTACTGTTAATTAATTAAGGAGTACGTGAAATTTGCTAAACTTCCATATAAACTGTTACAGTTTGAGAAATTCCTTTGTTATGTAAAAGTAATGAGGCAACCTGCAAAGCTGACATGCCTTTACAGGAGACAAAATGTCTTAATTTTTATTTCAATTCACAAGCCGTTATTTATGAGGTAATGAATTGCTGAATGAAGTAAATATAGTATGATGCTTTATCAGTTTTGCTAATCAAAATATTCAAATGACAGGATTGCATGGCAAATACAGATGCTTACTTGCAATAGTTAGAAGTCTTGGTGAGACTCTAGTCTCTAATATACCTCCTTCTGTTTGCTATGTATGAGAGATTCCAAAATGCTTCCCTGTGAAATCTGTCATTATACTATGCCTAAAATGAAAAGGGCAAATCTGGAAGAGTCTTGGTAGGATGTGGTGTGTTTGGTGGAAGTTTTGATACCTGGTTTTGGCTGGGAATGGAAGAACAGAATGTAGGATAATGCCATACCAAAGAGGTCACATCCTAGGTCCTCAGGTCTTGGCAGTGGATCATTAGTCTTGAACTGACTTGCTCTAGACTATGTAGTTGAAAGAGTAGTTTATATAAAAACAGACTCTCGGGACTAAATGCAGCATGCAAATAATTGTTTCTGTAAACTTGCAGACTTCAAAAACCCTTGTGTTTTGCCATCTGCCTTCTCTGCCTGCTTTTAACTCTCTGGCTTTACTGGTTTGCTTGTAGGTAGTGCTTTCCAAATTAATTATCACCGTCAATAGATCTCTTGGAAAAAGTGCTCAGTACATGATTGAAGATGCATGCTGAGATTGCACCTAGGACTGGTACTACCCTGAGCAGAATTACAGCTATTTGGTGGTTGTGGGTTTTTTTTGGGTTGCTTTTTTTGTTTTGTTTTGGTTTCCCCCCCCCCAAGTCTAATAAGTGGGATTAATTAATGTGTACATTGTTACTGTAGACATTATTTCTTTTTTCCTTGTAGGGGCAAAAGGGAAGTGTGAGAAAGAGTAAGATTTCAATGCGAACACCATATTGACAGTGACAGAATACTAGTTGAGCTAGAACCTCAACTAGGGTTGAAAAAGGAGCCATCTGAGATGTTAGTTTGCCTTAATATTAAAGCAGCATATGATCTGACATGCCGGGTTTTATGCTGTGACCAAAAATTCTGAGAAATGAAAATTTCCTGAAAGTTTGTAAATTACCGAATCTTTTCTGTTTATGCAGAACTTGACTTTCTCTGCTTGGCAAGGAGCCTTAAAACATGGTGTGGTAATATTTAGGATCACTCTTTACCCTTCCTTCCCTCAAAGTACTACTTTTAAAGATATTACTTCTATTTCTTATTCTTCTTTCAGTTCAGCCAATTATGAAGTTTGAGTCCCACATAAAGTAATAGTAACAACCCCTCACACTTTTCAGAGTTTTTTGCTTTTGCTTCTAGTACGTGTTATGGGTACTTTTGAGGGAGATTTTGAAGGCTGCCACACTTGTTGCACAGATTAAAAGATTTTTTTTTAGTCATGTTAAATGGGCTCCAAAATAAAAATTCTACTCTAGGAAATAGCTGTGCTACTAGTGAGACAATCTCCTGTTTTCAGGTGTTATGTGTGGCAGGCTTTTGGACAACTTGATAAATGGTATAACACATGGTTTTTACTGTTTCTGCAGGAAACCAAAGACATGCAGTCCTAAACTTAGTGCCTTCAATATGGGAAGCTCTATGGAGCTAGGAGGTGGTCATTGTCTCATAAAACCAATTTTTTTTTACTTGTCCAACGTGGAAATTCAGAGAGGTGTGCCTCTGAATCTAGGTGGTCAGCAAAGATTGCCTTTAGAGGAGGCAAGGATTTTCTCTACTGCTAATGGAAGGAAGGAATGTAAGAAGGAAATGTTTCAATTCTTAGTAAATTAAAAGCAACGATTATAAAAGAGGCTTTAACAGTAACTAGTAATTTTTGACCAGGTACATAGATCTAGCATTTTAAATACTTCTACATGTCAAGACATTCTGTTATGAAGAAGTAGTTTAATACATGTGCAATCTCTAATGCTTTTTAAAACTGATTTTAAAAAGAAAACAATCCCAAAAGAGTCATGCATGCTTTGCTATAATTATGTAATTATGTAAATGAGACCACTGCAGAGTTTTAGACTGTGAAATGTCCAGTGCTGCTTGTTAGGACAAAAAGCGTGTTGCTGGGAAGAATATATTCCTTTGAGCATGGCACAGCTAGTGTCCTTTTTATGTAATCAAATAATCTTGCAGATTTCAAGTATCTTTAAAATTCCCTTAGAAAATAATGCAATAAAAATGCAATCAAGATGATGATAATAGCTCTTGTGGAAATTTGTTGGTGGTAGCTTACTAACCAGAATTCTTTGTCGTTTGTAGATTGTGTAGTTCAAGTCATATGCTTTGCAGTCATGTATAGTTCAGCACAAGTCACTGAATGCTAATGAAATACGTTCTTTATTGAAAAAAGCTTACATTTTGGGTGTTGAAAATTAGGAGACTTCATACATTCAAAATGGCCACTTACATCAGCATTCTTATAAATCTTTTAAGTTGAATTTGGCTGACTTCAAAGGCAGCTCTTTCTGTTGATTTTTGAGCATTACGTATCCCTGAATGCTGTAAGGCAGAGCAGCATTATGAGACAGAAGATTGCACAAAGCCACAACACACCAGAGCAAATAGGGTAAATGCTAAATATTTTACCAAATAATCTCAGTCCTGTTTAGCTTTCTTGTCCTGAGACAAGGATTTCTTTTTCCTCTTATCCATTACGTTAATGGATATAGATGGCTTCTGTTTATTTAAGGTTTTAGACACACTGTGTCCTTCTTATAATGAATTAATTTAGAGTGAGTTTGCAGGGTACAAACCTCACCGTGCCCAAAAATGCTGCATTACATTTCTGCACTCATTACAAGTCTGAGTAACAATGTAGGGACAGTTCGTTCTGTGGTTACATACAGCAGCCCACATAGAAAGTAACTGATTAAAAAGAAAGGTGTCTGACCTAGTCCAGAGCATGCAACATTATGAAACTCCATATCAAACCAGGTTTTTAAAAACAGTTCTCAATGTCTGTGGGCTGTTTTTACACATATAGAGCATATAGTAGAAAAAAAGGTGAGTTGTAATTTCAATAAATTTTCACAAAATGCCAAAATGCACACACGTTTTCTTGGAAGAGATGAAAAAAGGAAAGGAAAAGGATGAGCCTTTCTTACATAGTACCATGAGGGAGAAATTTTGTCCTTTTATGAAATACAAATTTCCATGCTTATCATGTGTAATGGTATGTTGAGGTCGAGTAAAATGGCACTCTCTCTTCAGAACATGGTGAAGATAGCAGAAAAATGATAAGTGATGCATTTCAGAAAATCCTACTGTTTATTCTAAGAGCAGAGAGAAACTGTGATTAAACTCTTGCTTAAGCTATAGATGACCCAGTTAAAGCTTTGTTCGTAAGAGAAACTGCAACTTTAATCAAGGCTATATATAAAATCTAATTGTGTTTCAATGTGTATTTAAGATTGAAAATATATTTGTGTTTAGCTGGGGGCAACAAGTTGCAGCTTGCTATAGGCAATTCTGTTTGTGCGTGAGAATGAATGTAATGTAATTCTGTTTGCTTTATATTTTAATTGATTAAAAAATTCTTGTGTAAGCCTTCATGTATTTTTACCTTGTCAAAACCACTTTTTGTCATATTCCTCTATCCACAACAGTTTGGGTTTTTTCCTATAGATATGCAAACTGTAGCTTCCTGCAGCTTGCTTTGGCTTTGCAGACAGGGCTTTCATATTACAGGAAAATAAACGGGAGCAGAAGAAACTTCTGCTTTCCTGTAAGATAATTTACCTGTAAGGAGTTTTATTATTGTTGTTGTTTCTTTTTCAGTGAAGTGTGGGACACAGTGGTTGTTAAAAAGTAAAATATTTTACTTTGAAAGAATTAATATTTGGTGTTTATAAAACAACATCTAAAAGTGAACTGAAAAAATACATGAACACTACCTACCAGTAAAGTTATTGAGGGAATGGAAATGACTGTCACCCTGAAAACAGAAAACTATATCACTTGTCATTAGACTCATAGGCATGGTCTTTGTTCTTCCCCACTGACATTTAGTTTCATGGAACAGTCTCACATATTCCTTGTATTTATTTGCCTTTCATGGGGAGAAATGTTATGTATCAGATTAGAAGTGATATAATAACCATCTACTTATTGGAGGAAAATGTTTAAAAAGGTAACGTTTCTGGATCAACCAGAAAGCTAAATTAGAGCCTCAAAGCAATACACAGAAAATAGCACTCCTCCTTCCTCTTTCCTGTTCCTTGTCCCTATGTTGCATTTTCTTTAATGAAAGTTTTGTGAACCAAAGGATGAATCAGAGAGTAAAGAAGATGAGACAACTGGAGATAGAGAAATTGATGCAGAAGAATAATAGGCTAATCCAGCTGAACAAGTGAGCAAAAAAAAAAAGTGTGTGTCCTTGTCTTCCTGCATTCAGAAGAATTTAAGTTTTAAATTCATTTTAAGCAGGACTCTAACCATGATTTGTAGGTCTAATAATTTTCCTACCTCTGGCACTTTTTCATTGTCTCCCATAAGCTGAAAGAGTCTTGACTTGAACTTACCTGATCAGGAGAGATGTGAGAAATAGCAGGCTTGTCTTCACAAGCAAGAGCTAATTCTGGTGGAAGCATATTTCTGTATATTTTTTTGTGTAAAAACTAGGTTGCTTGGCTGGATTTTTTGGATGAGGGAGAGCCCTGTTTTAAACTATGCTGTGTTTCTGGCCTGTTCTCCAAATGACCCTGTGATTAGAATTCTAAGTGTGTGATGGCTGCTGCAAGTGTCAAATGATCTGGCCTACATTATGGCTCATGACACATGGTTCAGACTTGCTTTGTTGCAGAGTGGGGGCATTCTCAAAACTATTTGCTACATTTTTAAAAGTACTTAGTTTCATCTGTGATTATGATTAAAAAAAAATTATCTCCAAAGCAGTGGAGAAGAAACTAAAATTGATTCAGTGTCCACAGCCCCAGTGATTTCCCAATCTAAACTGTATGTGCTCTTTTATTCTGACCTTGTTTGTTCTAATTGAATAACCTTAAAATTCTATTAAATTCAGGGGAAACAAAATTGGTAAAGGGTCTAGAGGACAAGTCCTACAAAGACCATCTGAGGGAGCCAAGGGTGTTTATCTTGGACAAAAAGAGGCTCAGGGGAGACCTCATTGCTCTCTACAACTGCCTGAAAGAGTTTGTAGAAAGGTGGAGGATGTTACTGGATTCTCCCGAGTAACAAACAACAGGAGAAGATGGAAAGGTCTACAGTTGCACCAGGGGAGGTATAGACTCAATATTAAGAAAAACTTCTTCACCTAAGGGGTTGTCAAGCATTGGAACAGGCTGCCCAGGGAAGTAGTTAAGTCTAAGTTTAAATACCCCTGGAGGTATTTAAAAGACACGTAGAAGTGCCTAGAAGGCACTTAGGAATGTGATTTAGTGGAGGAACTAGTAGTGCTGGGTCAATGGTTGGAGTTGATGACCTCAGAGGTCTATTCCAACCTAAATTATTCAACAATCTGAAAAATCTGGAGATTTTATCATTAAATTGTTATGTTTTCAAGGATTTTAATTTTGCTTGTTACAGCTTATTGTTAGAAACAAGACTTCTGCTCTTTAGGTAAGTACCTTTGTTTTGATAAGCACAATTAGGCAATTGTCATTAACACTAATACCAGCAGCTCCCTCCTGTAACTGGCAGAAATAACAGAATTATATTTCTAGAAGAATATTTTCTGGGGACATGCTTGAGTGACAGCTCAGTAAAGATAAAAGAAACTACATTTTGCATAGTAGTTAGTGCATGGGCTTCATTTATCCTAGCTTGAACCACCCCGTATTACCTGTATCCTGCCTTTTTCCTCATGTCCCCCTCCTTGTTTCCCATGCCCTAATACATAATATTAAAATATATAAGAAATAGTTTAGTATTGTCATCTCTGATTTCCACAATCACAGTAGGTAGTAATTATTGCAAAGTGGCAGCCATAGTAGAGCTTCAACAATCCTTGCTCCAACAGCTAGAAAATTACAAGGTGTCAGTGTGGCACTTTCTGTATAATTACATTGATACTGTAACTTAATTTTCATACTTTGAATGAGTTTGTGGTTTGGTTTTTTCAAAGATGCCTAAAAGTCAAACGTCAGAATGCAGGTCTTGGGATATGCTGCCGTTACTACAGCATTTAACATTGTGTATTGCAGCATTTCAAAATGGTTTTTTAAGCTTTATTTTTGTTCCTTCGTAGAAGGAAACAGTAATATGACAAAGAAAATGTGCTTGCTGAATAAACGTTCATTATTTCTGTACTTATTTCTTGTTCATATGAATACAGAAATACAGACAGGTAAGAGGTTTGAGAATTCTTGTCCTTATTCAAATACAGAATGTTCTAGCACCTGTGCAATGTCAAGTTTTGATTGTCTTGAAAGAGATCTGTGGCAGAAATGGGTCCAATCAGCAGAGTGCAAAGGTGAACAGAACTATTGCTTAGCTCAGGAGAAGGTTTCTGGTTTGAATTCCTAAAGATTCACGGTTGTGAACAGGAGTGGCCAATACAGCCCCTGGATTTCAGGGTGCAATGGCCTCTGTGACTAGCTGGGTTTCAGACTGATTTCTATTCCAAATTGCAGGAGTTGTTTTATTATTAACATAATATTTTTTTCTTTTTCTTTTGATTCTTGGAGTTATTGGCTTTTCTGAAATATTTTCAAACAAAAATTTTTAGCACATGTGAGGCATTTGGCACCTTTAGTTAATTGTTTTATTTAGTGTAATTTTATAAAGAACTAGAAAAAGCTTCTTATTATGGGAAATACTGATCTGTTTTAATAAGCAGTGCTGTACCCTATGCTCTGTTGGTCAGATTTTTTCACTGAGTACTGTCCCCTGCTAGGCAGAATGGAAATGACATCTTTCCATTTTGCTAAATAGAGTTCCATCTCTTGGGAACTATCAAAGCTGTAGAAGTTTCTTTTGTCCCCACTGTGATGATATCACAAATTAATTTTGTCATAACCTTGGCAGACTTGATTAGGAGTGCTCTCATCCCTCTGCTCTTTTAGGCAAGTTTTGCTGTAGGACACAGGCAGATATCAACTTACAAAAGTACAAATGATACTTGGGGGTGGTGTTTTTTGGTATCTTAATTTTATGTTTAGTGATAAGTGGATGTTGCTTTACAAATGTAGAGTTATTCTGTGTATCTCCAGCATTATGTTGTCTCAGCTCTGGAGATAAACACTCTAGATATACCATGATACTTTTTTGCTTGCTTCCTCTACTCCTTCACCATCTCTTTGCAGACAGTAAACATTATTTTCATTTATGTGGCAGAATGCATTAAATTCCTGATAAAAATGGAATAATGCCTCAATGACAAGGATATAAATCAGTAGGGATTCACTGTGGCTTTTAATGTTGGTGTTAATGAGAGGTGCAACTTTTCAGGACCTCTGGACCTGCTTCAGGCTCCTAATACTGTTTCTAGACTTTCATCATACTGACATCTGAAGTCACACTGTTATATTTGGTTATCAACACATTCTACTTACACATATAACACATATTTAAACTTATTTGGTTCCCCTGTGGTATCCAAATCTTTGAAACTCCTGCTAATCTGAGTCTCACCATCACTCCACTCCAAAATTTTGTACTTCACTGATGCACCCTTCTGTGATCAAACTCTGTCATCTCTAAGAAATGACATTTCTGTATAATATCTAAGTGAATGGTGTAGACGTGAAGCTAATCTCTGTTTCTCCAGGGAAGGTAAAGTTCAATCTCTTGCTGAAGATATAAAAGTTGTTTGTCTCTAATTTGATACTACAGTAAATTAATTTAGTCATAAAATCCTGTAAGTTCAGGTTTGTGTTTAAGAAGTCAAAGCCTAGAGCCCCTTAGAGGATCATGATAGCTTGTTAGATGCTGTAGAATCTAAGTAACTGTGGTCTTCCAGAAAAAACAGTAGAATTGGGTCAGGGATTAAACTGGCTCTAAGCTTTCATGACCCCTGATGTGAACTTTATATTATGTCTATCTCATTTGTAACTTCGTTCTAGATTTTCTGATATCTTCAGATTGTCTACTTACAGCACCTGTTAACAAAATCTCTTCTGAAGAAATGGATTGTGACTATATAGGTGAAGAGACCTCTAGATTTTATATGTGTTGAAGGCATTAGGAACTCTGCTTGAGTAAATCCTTTGTTCTTTACCCTAATTAATTTTTTTTCCAGTGGAACTCTCCTTCAGTTTTGCATACATAAAGTAACTTGGATGCATAAATTAAGCAGAATTTGTCCCTGAATCCCTAGAATGCCTAGGAGAACACAAACTTGGCATCTCTGTCTTCCCACAGTTCTTGTTGGCATAAGATCCAGAGACTGAGATTTTTTGCTTTAGATTTATCCTCTATACCAAAAGCCAAGTAAACAGAGAGGTATGAATGTTCCTGTTCATGTAGAGCTGAATTTAAAGCATATGTTCTCCTTTCTGGAATTTTAAAAAAATTCCTTTTAGGAACTACTTTTATTTTTAACATCCCTGAGATGTTTGAGCTAAAATGGCTCATCTGCTTTGAGAGCCCTGGAGAATGATGGTCAGATCACTTCAAACTGTAGATCACACTCAGGCTTATGTTTGTTTGAAGATTGAATTCAAAGTGATTTGCAATGAGTACAAACGTCCAGTTCTTGCCAAATTTTCCTCAGTTCTCCAATCATTTTTAACACCACCTCCAACATGATTTAGAGTCAAAGTTATATTTGTTCTGCAGTCATACTAAGATTGCAGTGGGTAGGTAAGGCTCTTCTGAATTTGGCCAAGGCTGCTAAGTGGCTGCTGGCACCCATTTGTCAGGGATTATGGCATGTTTTTTATAGTTGTTGTAAAAATTTTGAGTTGCAGTTGGGAAACAAAAAGCTTTTTTTAAAATGATACATATCTGAAAAAATATACATTGTGAGAACATGCTGTGTTGAATACTGAGAACTAAGTCTTATGCATTCCTTGCAAGACAGAAAAGTCTGCAGCTGGAGTTTTTCATTTATTTCAGTTTAAAATGTGAAATTGACTTCTCTACTGAAAGTTTTGAATGTGAAAATGAATAGTGGGATGTCATGTCCTTCCTGCTGATAAAGTTTTCAAAGGTAAATCATAATATCTGAGAGTTAGAAATAACTAAGGCTTATTCTTCACATTCTCATTCTAAGAAGATGTAGAAGTGAGATTGGTTTGCCTGAAGAGTATATCTGATTAACCACGAGACAGTTAATGCTGATGCTGAAGTGAAACTGAAGAATTCATAGTTCTGAGCTCTTAGTCAGACTTTATGCAAATTGAGTCAAACATGACTTCAACAGCTTAATTGCAGTTTGATTTTATGTCTTATTTCCTACCAAAAAGCTACATTAGAACTATATTTTTTTATGCTACAGAATCTTGATTTTCTACACAGATAGTTTGGCAAACTCTACAGCTGCAGAATTTAAAAAAAAAACCCAGGCTTTAGTATGGTTTGTTATTTGATTCTGGTACTTTACTAATTATATCTATGCGCTTTTATAAAACATTTAGAATACATCCTTCAGGAAAGCATGCATATTTCTTTTAACATGTTTTGTTAGATAACAAACTGTCTTTTTCTTCCTCTCTAGTTTTAATACCAGTTTTTTCAGCTGCTCTGTCCTTACCTACAGGTAAACCCATGGAAGTATAGCTGCACAGGGTGAATTCTAGCTCTCTTATGTTGTGCCTCCCGTAAAGTTTGTAACTGTCTTTTGTTAAGTTAGATAAATGAAGGCTGCTTATAGCATGAGAATGTAGTTGGGAGTCTGAACACAATTTTAACATAATTTTTACTTGCGTCAGACCATTCTTATGCCTTTGATTATATGACATGGCATATCTTCAACAGAGTAACGCCTGTAATCGAAGAGGAATCTTTGAAGCAGGTGAGTCTGTTCATCAGAGTGTTTTGTTTCCATGACATGGTTCCAAGCACTCTGAACAGGAAGCACCATATGCTTTCCAGTAGGACTTGAAATTTGTATGTAGGTGCTGGTGAGTTAGAGTAAATAAAAATACAAATTCAAGTTTGGTAAGGGAAACTGGCCTTGAAGACCTGTGAAGTATGCTCAGGTTTAATTGAGGCAGCTTCTGCTCCCAAGTATTACTGCCAGGTGTGTCTGGCTGTAAAAAGACAGCTAAAATTGAGTTTTAAGAATAGGGATTTTTTTTTTCTATTTTGAGTTTTATCTTTAACGACATTGAGAACATAAAAGTAGAAGAATTATTGCGTGAAACTGTCCCTGAAATAGAGATAAATCAGATATTTTGTTTCAGGCTTAGTGCACTCCATGCAACACTATGATGACTAACAGATAGTCAGATATTCTCCCTGGAAAATGTTATTTGGCCAAAATGCTTATGTGATGCATTATTTAGAGGTAGGAGAATTTGCTGAGCAGAGACGTTTGCATTAGCATGAATATTTGACTCTGGTTTGAACCCATTTTTGATTTTTACTGGTGATGGGATTAAACATGATTATCCAACTCATCACTGGGCCTTCTCCCACTTCTCAGAAGATAACTACAGGCCAGTTATCCAGTTCTGATGAGCTCATGAAACAGTTCTCCCTGCACCACAAAACACATTCCGGCACTTCATAATAAACTGCATATGCTGCCAGATGGTAAAAATGTGAAGCTTCTTCAAATGTTTAAATAGTTTAAAATATATGCTGTCTTCTTTCTCCCTTATTTTTCTCCTTCCTAAGGTTCTTGCTCAATTCTTTCCCACACCTTCCCCCATACTTTTATGACTTCACTCTCAAGCACCAATTCTTCTTTTTCCACCCCTTCACCCAGCTGCTTCTATTGCTCCTCCAACTCTTTAATTCCATTCTCTGCTTCTTTGATTTTTGTCTGTCTTTTTGCTGCTGTCCTAATTTTAAAGCTTTAAATTCTTTCCTACATTTTTACTCTGATATTGGAACTCTTCTTCCAATTTGTCTTTATAAGGCTCTTCATGAGTTCTCAGTTCAGAGAGAAATTAGAGGGGTGAAGTTAACACTGGGCACCTTCCTCAGGTGTCCAGTGGTACTTAAATCATAACAAAAGTTTGTAGTTTTTGCTTTCTGCTTATGAAGATGATGTAACATATTTATTGCTAAAATCAAAGCAGTTCTGTACCTTAATATGGACAACAGATGTATTTTTCAGAAGAAGATTTGAAAGGCTAAAAGACCACTCCTTGAAATGTATCCTTCTCAGACTCTGCCCTTGGTCTACTTGTACTTCAACGCCAAGTAAAGCAATTCTGATGGTGGGAGATAGGGTGACTTCCAAATTTCAAGAGACTTAAAATACACTTGCTTTATTTTGAATGAAATTCTCAGACTTTGGCTTTCCCTGATTATAGCTTTTGCAAAATACAGCATATCACTCAGATCTGTTTTCTCATCTCCCCTCTATAAAACCTCTGTTTTTATACATTTGTTGCAGTGCATGCAAACTTTTACCAGTCTAAAGTACCCATCTTGGTGTCAGCTTTGCAAATCTCTTGGCATGCGAGTTACCCTTGATAAGAGGAGTATTTGGAAACAGAAGAAAACCCATTTAATTCAACAGGGCGTGAAACACATCTTTTTTTAGGTGTGATTGGGGTGCAGGGAGGAATAAAATGCCTTGAAGATAATCTCTGTCAATGTTCTAGTGTTCTGTGAATATTTGTTTTCAATTTCATATTACTTGGTAAATATACATTTGTTCAGTGATTTTTTTACCAGTTTGGAACATGAATTGCTTCCTCCATCCCTACACAACCATCTCAGCTCACAAATAAAGACCTAAGTGTAGCTCAGCTTTTAATCATCAAACAGAAATTATGACGGGTATGACGGGAAATATTGTTTTGTATCAGCTCATTCAAATGGTTCTAAATTGTTGAATAATCCATCCTAATTTTCAGTGATTTAATTTGACTTTGAACCTTAACAATGAGGTAGGCAAACCCAAATTATTTTAGACTTTTTCCAAACTGCCTTTATATTTCTGCATGACAGAAATGTGAAGTTTTTTTCCTTTCATTTTAGGACTGAAAATATGTTTGAAATCTTGTCTCTTTCTTCATGGGACAGGAAAAGTCTTGGTCCTAGCTCTTACAGAAACTGATGGGTTTTCTCTTTAATTTTATTGCATATGTAAGAGTTGGGATTTGTATGTAGACTTGAATGGGAGCTGGGATCTTTTAGTGTGAATGAAAAGGACCTGATTCTCCTTGTTTCTGTCTTCATGTCTAGTGTCCCATCTCCTTAGCCAAATGAAGGCTGTGTGAAACCCTGACTGAAACAACATGTTCTTTTGAGCACGTTATATGTTCCAGAGTTATAAATTTAGGATTACTGGATTTTTGCCTGAGGAAACCTAGACAGACATGCAGGTGGATGTGTTGGAGAGTACACACAATGTAAAAAAGTTTTACTAGGGATCCAAACACTACATATACTCAGTCAACCCAGCTGCTGGACTGCACTCAGTGGGCGGAATGATGCTGGAGTTGCTGGAATGCTGCAGGCCACACCTGGGGCTCTTAGTTTACTATAGACATGTGGTTGATTTAGTGCCTTCATATTCTCTTTATGGTCAGTGAGGATAAATAGATACTTTGTGGGGTTTGATTTTTTTTTAAACCAAATGTAGATGTTCTCTTTAGCAGAGGGAAATCACACCCTAGGGAAGACTGGGCTAAAAAGAGAGCTCAGAAGGGTTGGCTTACAAGCAGATGTCTGCATTGCCTGATGAAATCTATTCAGATGTCAGCAAATCCAACATAAGTGTATTCCCTCACAAGAGAGGGACAAGAGCTTTGTAGTCTTTGTACCCTCACTGCATTTTCCAGGTCCAGCCTAAACCCAGTTTTGTCCTGTTGCTGTAGCTGAACTTGTTTGAGGCAAGAGACTGTACAATAATAACCTGATGTGAGGAGCCAGAGAATAAGCCTGTCATCAGAATGAAATGTTTTTCATAGGAAAGATGTATTTCAAGGCTTAGAGAATCTGTAGCTTCCCGAACAAGTCCTTCACAGAATCTGTCTGCAGAATAAAATAAACCACATGCCTCAGGCTTTAGTTACATGATATCAGAAATACAGGAACACTTGGGAAAAAAAGGGGTGAATAAAGTCACTCGAGCACTGCAGTGTAGATGGGAGCCTTGCAGAGGACTGAAGGAAGTGCTGTCTTGGCTTTCTAGAGGTGTTTTTAAAGAACTGAAGAAAGAAAATCTTTTGTGATAGTCCTCAAAGTGTTAATGGGCTGCTAAAATAGCTCAAGGCTGATGATGGGAAGGATAGGTTTTTTTTTTTCCTTTGACAGCTGAAAATATTGTTCCTTTGTTTTTTCTTACAGACCTGTGCAATAATAAGTATTAAACTAAATAGTGTGGTAAGACTGTAGACAGCAGTATTTTAAGTTGGTCTTGAATTTGGAAAGGAGTGGGTGATTTATCTCATGCTGAAAACTCCATTTTCCAACTGAATTTTAGTGCAGAGGTTGAAGAGTAGACTGTAATTAATAAAATGCAAACCAAAAGTAGAATGGAGATTTTTATATCCTATCAGAGGGTGTAAACTTTTTAAAAGTGATTGCTGTTGTTGACAGCTGTATAGTCTGTTGTCAAAGGAGTTGACAGAACTCAACAGGACCTGCAATGTTACCTTTTCACCCTTAGAAGAATGCCACATTACCCTGCTTCACTTAAAGATTTGTGGTTAAAATCACAAATGGTTAAAATGCACAGATGGTTAAAATAACCTCTACTGATTATTTCAGGAAATTAAATGTATATGCACGAAACTTGTCCAAGCTTTGGCAAGGCAGGGGTTGGAAAATCAATCTGCAAAATAGAAAAAATGTCTGTGAGGTCAGTGAAACTCAGGTAAGATGTGAATCTCAAGATCATGTGTAAGGATGTTTGAGGTAGGGTTATACCTGGAAGGCCTTGTGCAGTTTTCTGTGTGCTCTACCTCACTGCTTTCTGTGCAATTTCACAGGGAAAAACACTGCTCTGTGTCTGGCTGTGACAGAGATAGCCTAAATAACATAAACTGTGACATTGGCTGAGCTCTGAACCAAGAGGCAGCTATGTTTAATTTGGAAATGCTATTGCGTTCTAAAGGCTCTAAGCCATGTGCTGTCAACTTTAAGAAATGCAATTGACACCATTTTCCTTTTGAATGGAGGGTTTATTTTATGCACTGATCTCTCAATCTTATGCAATTGAGGCTTTTTCTGATATTAGTACTCGTATTTCTCTTAGCATTTCTTTATATCTCGTGCTTTAATTGAGGAAGAGTTTGGCAGAAGGACCTGTAGTTTAATATTGCTACCCAAGAAGAGTTTTAAAGGGTTTGTATTTTCTAGTTTCCTTCTAAGCCTTTGTTACAGGTAATTTGTAGCTAGCAAAGGAAATTTGTATAGCTCGTTCCTTCAGTCACTGTCTGGTTGGACAGAGATGTGTGAGATGGGTTTGTATCTGGGAGATGATACTAACTGTGTGGTAATAGTTTATCCTATCTGTAGTTTTTTTCATAAGGAATTGCATCTTGTCAAGAGAAATTTTATTTGGATTTGTGCATTAATTTTCCTCCTTCAAAGAAGGTACCTTAAGATGAAAGGCATCCTTTCTAGCAAAAGGGTCATTATTATTATTAACCGTTTAAATCCTATATTAAAGGTGTGTTTTTTATGGCAGTGGAAGTATGTCTGGAATGCTCATTAAGCATTGTAGCATGAAAGCTTTTTCCTAACTGAAAAGTATCAGAGCAGCCAGCAGATCCACAGAATTGCTCGCTGACTTGTTTAGGCTGAGCTGACACTGACCCTCGCCTCAAGCTCTGATCTTCTATCTCTTGCTGGCATAGTGCTTAATCACACTGTGCCTCTTTCTACCTTATGTGGGCTGTGTCTCAGAATTCAGACACATCTAAATGAATTTTACAGCTCTTAAATCAGTTTTTTTACTAAGTGAAATTAAAATATTAAAAATAAATGGCAAGATGGAGGATGCCACGGTAACTCCTTTTTTTGCTTCTCGTGGCTCCCTGTCAGGGACATTTCTGTCAGACATCATTAACTTATGATTGTTAGCATAAGTTAATGATACTTAGCTGTACAGCTAATCATTGAGCCTCTATTAAAACTGATGAAATACATCAAGATTAGAATTCTTTTGCCTGTATCTCTGAGAAATGTTTAATATCTTTGGAGATCTTCCATAATATGAAACAAAATGGAGACTAAATCTCAAGTGAGTTTTTTTAATAGATGAAACTCAAGGAAGCAGAACATCTTTAGGGCAGGGTTTTTCTTTGTGAGATTGTAAAGTGAGATATGATAATTGCTTGATGAACTTGTTTTTTTTTAAGGGTTTCAAGATACATTAATCTCTTTTTTGCTTATGAAATGAAATCTAAAATGCTACTGAGGGGAAGCTCAGTTATACTCTGAAAACAGGAGATAATCGGCAGCCTGCCTGCCCATGCAGCACTTACTGTGTTTCTAACTTGTTATTGTTGTATCAGATGACATGGTGTTATTTTCAGAGTGGCACTGTGGGCTTTGGGGAACTTTCTGGTGACTGGAAGATAAAACTAGCCTTTTTTTTTTAAATTCAAAATACACTTTGTGCCATTAAGTATCAGAAATAGTCTCTTGGATTCTGAACACCTGTAGTTCATTCTTTCTCTGTAATGCCACATATATTGTGGAAGAAAATCATAAAGAAGGTAGAGGAGAAGAATATCTTATTAACTCACATACATGACCTGAAAGGAAAACCATCTTTAGCACCCCAAACCACAATCTTATGTTTTTTACATGTGACAAAAGATTTTTTTTAATGACTAGATATAGTCAAATCCTGCCTTTTGGTAACTTGGATTTAATGAAATTTGCTAGGTCACAGTTATCCCTTGATTGCCTATGCTCAAGAATTGTACTACTTTGTTTATACCTGTGTTGGTTTTATAAAGCTAAATAGCAGTGTTATCATGGGAGGAGAGTTGACACTCTTTTTGTGAGGCAGTCCTATTTAATTAACATTTCAGGTAGTAATGACGCCACTTTTTTATAACTATCGTGTTTAGTCTCAACACTAATATTCTCACTATTGTGACATTAATAGGAAGCCTCAAGATTCTTGAACTGCCAGTAAAAGCTGAATATAACTTGCTGCTTACTTGAAACAGTCTGTATTGGAGTGCTGTCTTGACAGTCATCTAGTCTTCTGAGAGTATTTATTTATTTATAGTACCATTTATTTTTTTTCTGTGACAATAGTTCTTGACTGTCAAATCACTGTTGGAGTGTGAGTAAATCCTTACAGTTCTTCTGTGCATTAATTTTGTCCTGGTTGTAACTTTTAGGTGGTTACTAGATGGATACTATCTGGAGAAGGACTTGGGCAGAAAGGTTTGTTTTCTGGGGTAAGCAGCACTGTCCCTTGGGAAAACCTCCTGTGGGGGTTCTTGCAGGAGTGCATGTGGACTGCAGCTGAAACTTGCTTTGATGAGACAAAATGCTTCTCTCAGTCAGGGATGATACAAAGCTTTGAGTGACGAAGTCTCTACACAGGGTGGTAGAGGGTAATGAGAGGAGACCTGTGCAGTGAAATAATTTATGTGGTCCCCATCACACACGCTTTTGGGACATTATTTCAGCCAGCCTCTTGTCTGGTCCTCTGATACAATGGATAATTAGGAGCGTATTTTTGTGTTTACCTTAGTGTGAAAAGAATTCAGCTGATGTCCTGTGAGGAGACTGCTTTATAATGTGAGATCTCCACAGTTAGGTGGAAAGCTTGCCTTGGAAGTAGATTTGTCAGCTTAACTGGCACACTAATGTAGACGAGTTCACAGGGAAGCTAATCATCCTGATAGGAAATGCCAGCAAGAAGCACCTCACCCTAGATATCTAAGCCTTGGGCATGGTACATGTCATGCAATCTCCACAACTATTGATTCATTGGCAGCTTCTTAATGATTGTACTTAGAATTGTTGAGGTACAGATACCATCATACCAGATGTGGAGCTTTTTAAAACCGTACTTAATAAGAAGCTTTCTGGGATAAAAGATGGTTTTCCTTTTGGAGAATATTGAAATTTTAAGCACATCCGTTAAGGAAAATTTATTCTTTGAAAGATAATAAAAAACTCTGAATAACTCTAAATTAATTTAGTAAATTCTTAAATTAACAATTGCAAAAGGTTCTCTGTTCAATGTATTTCTGTAATTTTTTGTGATGAGTCCTGCTACTGGACAAGAAGATTCTGTGAGTTGTCTTTGCATTTTTTGGCATATCTTTATTACCCAATTTAAACTATCTTTGGGCAATCGCAAATGCAAATTGTCTTTTCAAAGACAATTTTCATCCTGATATAAGAAATGAACTTTTACAGTAAGAACAAACTTTTGCTGGAATGATCTCCCCAGGAACACGGTGGAGTCCCTGTGACTAGAGATTTTTGAGATGTGACTGGACAGGGTGATGAATAATCTCATTTTAAGGTTTCCTTTCCTTCAAAAGTTTGGCCTGGAGCATTTCTTGAAGCCCCTTCTAACCTGAGCTGCTCTATTTTTTTAAAATTTACTGTCAGTTATTTTGTAATTGCTTTACTGGAGGCTCAGTGTGTTCTATAGTTGCTTGAGTAGCAGTTAGCTAGAGTTCAAAATTTTCCATCAGACTTAAATACTAGGAATTGATGCATATAAAACTTAGGTGGGCTTAGACAGTTTTGTAGTTACAAACACTTTGGCTGAGCAATTGAAGTATTTTTCTCAAGTGTAAAGCTTTATTTTCTTGCTCCTTATGCTGAGTAATAGCTGTGTCCTCCTCTTGCTCCCTTGTGTAGCTTAGTCACCCAGGAATGGCTCTCAGCTCTGCCTCTCTGAAAGGAGAATGTTTCAAAGAGCTGTTGCTGGCTATTGATGTATGGTTGGGCAGGCCATAATTTGTGGTGGTTTTTAACTGTCTGTTTTGTGGTTGTTTATTTTCTGTAAAAGATTCACCTGTCTTTCAAATATATATCGTATTTGAAGAATGGGAGGAAGGCAAAAAGCCTTTGTTGTGAAGGTGTTTTGGTGGAGAGCAGATGCAGTTTTTTTTAACTTCTACGCATTAACTTCTTCCAGCTATTAATCTTCTTTCATGAGAGATTTGTCTCAGATGTGTAAAAATGCTTCCACTACTTTGTGCTGTTTTAAATCATGCTGAGGTAATTAGGATATAAAATGGTTGTTCCTCTGTCACCTACACCTAAGCAGTAAAAAAACAGTATTTACTTGCCATTTGTTCTGGCAGGATAATGCATTTTCAAGAAAGAAAGGGAACTGGAGAAGAAAAAAAGAGTTCAAACAAGGCTACCAAAAGTGTTTCAGAGCTCTGTCTTCACTACAAAACCACCATGGCTTATTTTAGGAGAGTTAGGAAGCAACTTCGAGGTGATATTTAAAAGTATATTTAGTATGTGTCATTTTCCCTTACCATACTTTCATTTTAATGCACAGTTGCTCAGTTGATTGTAACTGTCTTGGATCTTGTGGCAGCCTTTTGAGGGAAAATGAAACGACAGTAGCTCCTCTTGCTTCTAGCTTCTGATATGTGAATGATTATCTGATATAATTAAATATTAGAAGACATAGGACAAGATAATTTCAAAAATTGAATCTTAATAAGGTAAAATTAACTGGGATTCTGAGTTTCTGCCTGAAAATGAAATGAAGGGGAGATGATGGAAAGGACTTTTAAACCAGCAATGAATGCATAGAGCAGACATCTAAAAGGATAATGTTACAAATATTTGAAATCTGTCTTTAAAATATGAAGTCTAGAGTGTGTTTTCCAAAAATTTTGTCTTGAAGTATTACTGGTTTCTTTGTTACTGCTCCCTCCTCCCACTATTCATGGTCCAAATTGCCTAGAATGCTACTAAAACCTAGACCTGAGCTTCCTAGATCTCTCACTTCCAGCATATTTCTACTGCTCAACAAGAGCAGTTCAATGAATTCAGGTTGCAGACCTTCTGGGCCCAATCTGCAACTAACCAGGGTTGCCAGCTTCTGAGAGTGGGATGTTTGTGCCTGTGTGAAAAGGAAAGTTTCTTATTCCTGGATATGTTGGTGAGCTCAGATTGTAGGGATTTTCATGCGTAAGAAGGTCATTTTGGATAGGCTTTGGTATTTCATAGCTAATACAATTTTTAATCAATTTCTAGCCAGAAATTCTTCTTTTCTCTTTCCTAGAAACACCGAAATGTAATGTTTCTAAATTTTAGCATTCTCCCTGTGTGCTACAGTTGCTCAGTGACATTATCAAGATAGCAGCCAAGGGTTCCTGAGGATCTGAGTCACAGCTCTGCAGGAGGGTGCCAAAATCCTTACTAGACTTCCCAAGCATGCCTGATTGCAAGCTGAGGCTCCTGGGACTTCAAGACTGCCAACTCTGTGACAGAAACTCTGGCATAACTTTCTTTCCTGTATCTGGCAAACCTCAGGTGCTGGTGTCCTCTGTTAGACACACCTGGCACACTTTTCCACAACCCAGAAATCTTATTTTTGTATATCTCATGGCGTGAACAGTCTGCTTGCTGTATATGCCCTACATCTATGGATTTCTCTATTTCACCTGCAGCCTTTTGTGTTGAGAATTTTGAAGAATGTCTTGGAGGAAGTCTTCTGGCAGAAGACCTACTTCTACGTCCTCATTGTTCTGCAGGAGATAATAGGTGTTAGAGAGTACCCTTTTAAATAAATGCATATTTTAGGATGCCAGGTACATACATTTTGAATTTCATAGTTAAAATATAGAACACTATTCCTGGAATTGTACAAGAACATTTTCACAAAAATCCCCCAAAACATTGGGATTGAGATTTGGATTTTCAGAAAAAAAGACTGGAATAAAGTACTCATGAATATCCATTTCATGCCCAACTACCTCTTTTGAAAAACTCCCCCTAATAAAACATTAGTATCTGAGTAAAACACATATTTTTCAAATATCAAATGTAAGGAAGTAAATTCATATACATTAGAAGCTTAGAAATCTGAATTTAAAAAATTTAGTGGAAATAACTAGAAAATTCCAGAAAAAGAGGTTAAGAATTTCTGTGATTTATTCATTTATATAATTCTGACTGTATTTGTTATTATGTATCTAATATGATTTTTAAGTCTTACAAAACAGCTACAATTTTGATGATTTCAACAAGTTTTCTGAAAACACTGTATTAATTTAGAACTGATAATAAATTTTTGAAAATTACAAACATGGACCTTGAAGCGAGAGCATTGTGTATTATGGCTGTTCAATTAGCAGAACAGTAAAAAAGCCTGAGTCTTTCATAGTGACAAATCAATAGGACATGGTTGTTCAGGTAATGGAGATATTTGGATTTCATTTTTCAGTTAGGCTTATATTGTTATGGATCAGAATGCCTTGGATCTAGCACCAGTCCTAGATATTTTTCTACCCAGGCATATTAGCAGTCAAAATGCCTGGGCTCGTTTCTATGTATTTGTGGGTGGAGAAAAGCTAACAAGGAAAGTGTTCCCAGCAATGTCTGTGTTTTTTGTTTTGCTGCTGTTATATAAAAGGCCAAAATAATGAGATCATCTGAGAATCTTAAATGTGCAAATATGGGTTACTGTTACCTAACACTTGCTTTATTTTCCTGTGCTTTCTTGTTAGGTTTGGGAGGATTCTATTTTGTAGAAGAATGCCAATTTCTAGGTATTTGCTACAAGCAGCACATTTAGAGTCTGTGCATTTTTAATGAAATAATGCAAGTGTAAGTTTGTGCATTTCTGTAGCTCAGTGGACCTCATTACTCTTATATTTACTTGATTTAATAAAACATTGAGTTCTCCATAAATTTTGCCTATACCCGAAGTGTCAGTGGGGTCTCTGGCATCACAAGTCAGTCGAGTAATTTATACTGGTGATGTCAAAAGTCAGACAAGAAAAATAACATACAGAGGTGAATTTGATTAATTCAGTTTATTGAATTGCTAATTGGAAATGTTTAATTGTATCTGACAGTTTTACTGCTTCAAAATATGGAACAGGAGGAGTCTTTCAGTATGTCTGGAAAGCACCTACTCCCTTGATACCTACTCCTTAATAAACTACTTGAAAGAGATGGTGTTTGCCCAGGAGTGCTACAGGAATTCAAGGGAGAAATAACTGTGTTACTACCGGTGCTGTGCAGCTTTTAATTTAAAATTTTCTTGATGCCTAGGATTAGAGGATGGTTAACACAATGCCAGTGTTTAGAAAGGACTTAGTATGAAATCTAAAGATCTGCAAGCCTGTAAGTCTCTGTTCTATATAATATAACACAAAATATTTAAAATAGACTTTGTAAACTAGTGGATAAATATCATATAGATACAGTAGATATACTTGGTAAGTGTCGGCATGGCTTTTGTGAAAGGTGGTCTGGCATAACCATTGTTTTGGAGTTCTCTGAAGGATTTGGTTCATTGTTGATGAGGGTGACCTGAATGATGTGCTGTACTTGGACATCTCATATATAGTAACAAAATCTGGTTTCATAAACCAGATGATTTTACGGAAACAAGGCAGTCAAGACCCAAGTGGGAACATCTTTCCTTTGACAAAAAATCTGTGGAAAGCCAAAAACTGGCGATAGTAATAAATTATTTGGTTTGGTGATAGGAGGAGGGAGAGAAGACTTGCAGGGGTTTGGTCCACATTCTGAACTATTCAGTATATGTTTAAATGACCTGGAAAGGGGGATAGTGTAATAGCAAGTTATTGTGGGAACAGGGCTATGGCTAACTGTGAGGAATGGCAGGAAAGAATATATATAAGAATATACAGAGGAATATCTCTATAAGTTAAAACATTTTCTGACTGGTTAAAGAAAGGGCACGTAAAACTCAGGTACATAAATATCGAGATCTTTTTTCTTCTTCTAATAATATATTGTATGATGGTTTCTAAGTTGGTCCTTGTAACACGATGAGTGTTTGTCTAACAATGACAAACACCAATCTGTCGTTACAGATATGGTCATAGAAACAACAACGTAATACTAAATAGTGGACAAAGAAGGAAATAAAATGCTAGTAATCATTAGGAACAGAATGCACAGTAAAGCAGAACATCAGGGCAGTGTTACAGAAATCCATGGTTTGTCAGCATTCTGAATTCTGTGCAGGTTTCTGCTTTTCTCAACATGACGAGGACAGAGTGGAGAAAATTAAAAAAGAATAAGGATAGCAACTGAAAAACCTTTCTTATTAGGAAGCTTGTTGCTTGTGCATTCCATAAGATGAAACCACAATATTTCACCCAGCTTTTAGTCTCTTACAAATAGGAATTCAAATGACTGCTTCCAGAATATGCCTAGTTTGATACAAATTGCAATATGAATCCAATTAATGTTATTTTCCAAGCAGTTTTTCAGGATGCAGCTGAATCAAAGCTTAATGACATCAGCTGGCTAGGTTCCTGTGAACTGCAGTGGGCCTGGAATCAGGTGTCTCAAAACAAATTACAAGAGGGTTTGGGTTCTTACATAACAAAGCAGCAAAAAATAAGCATTCTGCAGTTTTGCCAAATGTCCATTGGATGCACTCTTCTCTAAAAAAACCAATTATTTATGCCTGCATTGCAATTTATAAGGGGGAAAAATGGCTTTTTAAAAAATCTTTATCACTCTTCAGATTGTTCTTATTATTGCCAATATCTGGGTGAGATATTCTGGGAGAATCCAATAGCAAAATATGTAATAAGGAGTAAGATTGAGAAGGTTTTCTGCTATTTCTTTGTGTAAGAAAACATGTAGTATCTTGAAATGCATAAAGAGATATATTCCACAACACTATTTGCATTAAACCCGTGCTAGTTACAATAGAGCTTTTGCAAATCTCACCCATTCTTCATGTTATCGTCTGCATATAGGGTAGTTTCTCATTTTTTCTATTATTTGCAATTTAAACTTGTATTTCAATCACTGGCAGGAGATATTATTTGTAATAAGTATAAGCAGATGCCTTTTCCTGCTTTTGGCAACTTTAATGTTAGGGGAAAAAAAAAAGATGATTTACTAATTAATGTTTTTGCCTGCTGAGACACCTTATCTTAAGCAAGCCCTGTTTGTCACAGTTGTGTAGCAAGTGTTTTGTCCTGAGGACTAATTGGCAGGCTAGATGGACTGTGACATTCAAAAATATGGAACAGAATTCAAGAAAGTGGAATGCAGCCAGAATTTTAGACACTTCTGTGCATTTAATATGAGGTAATCTCAGTGGTTTTTCATACTGTTTACAGCTTCTGGGTATTTTAAATTGCAATGAATTCTGCAGGTTTTCTTTTATTTCTTTCCTTTTTTTTTCATTCCCTTAGAGTAAGCATCTGGTTTAAAACCAAACCATTTCTTTCAGAAACTACTTAATATTTCTTTGAAATGGTGGTATAATGATGGAAAACTGTGGTTTCAATATACTCACCCTTGCATATTGTACTACATTTGGGATATTTTTTCCCCTTCTTACTTTAGTTTACTGAGAAATTTTATAATTGACTGTAGTGGGTTTATACTGGCTGGATGCCAGGTACCTATCAATGCCACTCACTGCCCTCCACAGCTGGACAGGGGAGAGAAAATACAATGAAGTGTTCATGAGTTGACATAAGGACCAGGAGAGATTTCTCATCAAATACCATCATGGGAAAAACAGGCTGATAGTAGAGATATTAAATTTATTGCTAACAAAATCAGAGCAGGAAAACGAGACCTTTAAAAAAAAACCTTTCCCCTACTCCTCCCTGAGGAAACACCCTCCCCCCACCAGTCCCTCCTTCCCAGCTCTGTCTCCTCCCCCACAAGGAGACAGGGAATGGGAGTGATCAGTTCATCACCTGTGCTTCCTGCTGCTGCTCAGGGAGAGAAGTCATTCCCCTGCTGCACCATGGGGTCCATCCCACAGGAGACAGTTCACTGAGAACTTTTCCAACATGGCTCTATCTCAGGAGCATCTCTCAACTGCTGCAACCTGAATCCATCCCACGGGCACCAATCCCCCTTAAACTGCTGTGGTGTGGGTCACTCTTCTATGGGGTGCAATCCTCCAAGGACAGGCTGCTCCAGCCTGGAAGCAAGGGCCCCCTTCTCTCCACTGGGCCTCCCACCAGATCCCAGCCTCCACCTGCTTTGGTGTGGGGGTCCTCCACAGGCTGCAGGTGGATCCCTGTGGACCTGCAGGGACACAGCTGCTTCACCATGATCATCGCCAGAGGCTGCAGAGAAGTCTCAGCTCCAGCTCCTGGAGCACCTCCTACCCCTTCTTCTGCACTGGCCTTGGTGTCTGCAGATTTGTTTTCACATGCTCTGCTCTTCTCTCAACGCAATTACAGCTGTGCAATAACTTTTTTTCCTGTTCTTCTCCAATATGTTAGCACAGAGGTGTTACCACCATTTCTAATTGGCCCAGCCTTGGCCAGTGGCAAGTCCATCTTTGGGGCTAGCAGGGGCTGGCTCAGCCAGACATGGAAGATCCTTCTGGCAGCTCCTCTGCAGCCCCCCCGCTTCCAATGCTTGGCCATGCAAACTCAGTACATTAACCAATACAGGACTCTATCAGTTTAAGAAGTGCACATTATTTTACATGATTTCCAGAGGAACTTATTGAGGAAACTTCTCTGGGCTAGCTAGATTCTGCAGGTCATTACATGTTCCTGCCTAGTATGGAGTCTGTGATCTGAAGCTGATGTTACTCTTGGTCCATTAACAGAGGTTCAGGTGTTACTGGTATTATAAATACTGACTGTCAGGTCCCACTGACTCCGTTGTGAATACACATGTCATTCAAAGGAACCTTATTTAATATATGCTTAAAGTTGTGCATTCCTTTTGCTTTATCTGGACTTGTCCTGCCACTCTCTTCCTTTGTTCTCCATAGGTTTTATATATTTACTTGTCTGCTATGTACACTGTTCAGAATTAAAACTCCTGGTTGCTTGGATTGTGACAGTGCCTGTAAGCCTCAGTCAGGATCTGCACTTCTGTGCTGTGTGTGACAGAAGAGAATGCTATTTTTCCCCTTTGGGGATCCTCTAACAGTTGCATCCTGGAAGTTACTTATCCCAGCAACTGTAGGCTGGGCACACACCTGACAGTTTTCCTATATGCTGCAATCCTGTTAAGTTTTGTGATAGCACATTAATGACCAAGGGAATATGAGCCCAAAATATGTTGCTTTGGCTTTAATGGCAATATTGAGATCAAGTTTAATCCCTGGTAAAATAAATTTGAATTTAAAAAGAGCAGATTTGGTGTACTTTGTCCTTTAAAAAAGCTGAGAAAAAACCCAAACAAACCCAAAGCAAACCAAACAAACCTGTCATGCTAAGAATACACAGGCCATGAATGTGGAAGTGGTAGTTTGCTCACTTTGGGCATAGACATTAAATAACTTGTTCTCTCTCCAAATTTGGGCCCTCTCTTTTCAGAATCATCATAGTGAATGCAGTAAAACAAATCTTTTATGGAATAGTTGCAAGTTAATGCAGTGATTAGCACAAAACATGGTAGTAAAAGTGTAGCCATGCTTCCTGTTTGCGTTTTCCTATGCTGTTGGCATATTTTGTTTAAGCATAATCAATCCTTTTTATCCCCAGATGCCAGCCCTTTCAGTATTTATAGTAATTAGGGAGCAAGTCTCTAAATTTACCTCATCAATGTCAAACAATATTGAATACCTATTGAGCTTTTAACATTATGTATGTCAAACCTGCAACTGATGATTTTTAGGAAATATGTGGGTTTTACTGTGTTTCTAAGTATTTGATTATTTGATCCTTGTTTAGACTCAGTTGTGAATACTTAGCCTGAATGACAAATTAAAATAATATAAATCACGAATAGACCTCAGATGAAACTATTTTTTTAACTAAAATATTTGCTGAGAATTTAAGGTATAGGTGAATTGTTGACAAGAAGGGAAAAATGTAATGCTTAGTAAAATGTTGGGTTTTCAGTTACTAATAAATAGTGGTATAGTTAATTTTTGGAAAATTTTATTTGTGGTACTGGAGTTTAGCTGGTTGTTATCCCTTGTTGCTTTGAAACCTAGCATTGCTAAACAAACTATCAGCGCACTTACAGGCACTGCCTTATTTAGCAGTGATAACTCATACCTTAATCTGTAGCTATGACTTTGTGAAGCAACAGGGGCGTGACAGAAATTACATAACATGAGACAGAAGTAAGAAGTGGACCAAATTTGAAAAGCTTCCTTAATTTTGTATTTCCTTAAAATAGTAGTTTAAAGCGTTATATGGGATTCTGGCATACCTCACATGCCTGTGTGCTTCAGCATCTGAAATGCTGGGGATTCAACAAGCTCTATGTAAGAGACTGTTATGAAGATTGCTATAGATTTGTGGACATGGTTTTTTTAGTTTTCTTGGCTCTTTAAGAGCTGTTTAGGTGATAAAGAATTTTCCTGTCCTTTAACGTATTTTAATTTTCACATTTTTTTCTCCCACCGATTTTCAGTTTGTTCTTGCACCACTGCCATGAAAGGATTTTGATTTTTCGCTTTTAGGTTGATTTGGATGATAGGTTTGTGTGCATTAACAGTAAACAAATGTTTTGCATTTATAGTATTTGAATTCTCCACTATTCACATGTTTGGTTTGGGTTTTTTTTGTGGATTTCCTACTTACATTAGTTGGGAAATATGAAGGTGTATTTACTCAAGGTCCTAAGTTCTTCTCAGACAATGTTCAAACTGTATACAGTAAAAGGAAATCAGCTTCACTGGTTTAGTAATCTGTGGGCTTTGAATTGTATGGAGTTTAAAATGTAATGTAACTTAGCAAAATCCACCATGATCCATGGAAACATCAGTGGCTTCTTGATCATCAGGCCTCTTGAATACTTTGTGAGGTATGGGAATTTGCAAATGGCAAACAAATGCTGTTTATCTGGCCTATGACTATGATGCATTCTCCTTTGTCTTCAAAAGCATGGAGTCAAAAAAACTGAGTGTTCAAGGCATTGGAGGCTTGATTCGTGTATTTAAACAGGGATTTAACTTAGCTGAAGACAAAGGGCCTATTGATAGAACTAATAACAATGATGTATGTGTTAAAATCAATTTACAAAACATTTAGAAATATCCTTGTACATTTTTTATTGGATTAATGTCAAAAACCTTTGGTTCAGAGAAGAAGAAAATCTTGCTTGTATTTTTTTACTAACTACTAAAATTAGAAAGGCTTGGATTTTTGAATGTGTTTTACCTGTCTGTTTGATGACAATTTTTAATTCATTGAAAGAAGGGGTAATATATTAGTTTATCTGTATTTGTGTTCTTGGTAGGAAATGTTTGACACTGTTCCTTCTTTCTGTTTTGTCCCTTTTCTTCTTGAACCACACCATGATCTATTCTGATATGACAGAAATATTTTTTATTAATTTTTTCATTAACTGCTGAAGTTTAGCAGAGCTCTCTTGGGTGAACTGAAGTTTGTTTCTTTCAGACACCTCAATTTTTTTGGGAAAAGTTATGAAACTGTGAAAGGCTTCTACTCCTCCAGAACAGGGTACAGATGAAGAAAATCCTCTGCGCAATTTAATGGAAGACTTTTTATAGAAAAATGAGAAATTATATGTCTTTAAAATTATTCAAAAGACTGATATAGCAAGTGCTTATATTATCTCAGAGATTACCTTGAATGCTTCTGTAGAATTTCAGTATGTTCTAACTGACAGTTATATTTAGTTCTTTAGCATTTTCAGTGTCATTTAGAACATTAATAAATTTGGAAACTGTATCAATTGCTTCCCAGAAATTGCAAAATTACTCTTTCAGTTGAGGCTTCCAAGTACATTATGTTCTGAGACTAAATATCAGTATTTACTGATAATAAACCTGATAAGAGGCAACTTCAGTGGGCAAATGAAAGGAATAATGACATGATAGTGCTAGAGGTAAATGACTTAATGAAAATAATTTTTCAAGAACACCTTTGTTCAATTTGAAAAATGTGATTCATTCAAATAAAAAACCAGTTAAGTTACGAACCAGAGATGGTATCGGACTTTTTTTTCTTCTGTAGTGTTTTGCCATAGGCAAATCACATCTGATGTTTACAGTGGCAAGATTGCTTTTTTTAAGCATTTAATTTTAAGACAATTTCTTCTGAAACCATGCTGAATTTAGTTTAAATTGTTTTTCCACCTTGTTGCCAGGAGATCATAAATGACAGGAATGGTTAATTGAAAATAGTTTCTGTTTCTAAACCTTCTACCTCTGCATTACATGTTTACATGTTTTGAAGGGATTTTTTACCTTTGAATAGTGTAGCACTTTTTTCATCACTGGATTCAGTGTAATTGAGTTTGGATTTTTATTTTTTGTTTTCATAAATTGGAGTTTTATTTCTGATCCTTGAAGGGCTTGCTCTGAGTTTCAAATCAACAGCAAATGCTATGTGACTATGTTTTCTCTATCATCCTTTCAATACTGAAAATAACATTTTCTGATATAGTAGAGTCCTCTGCAGGAACGTCCCAGGCAGACTTCCAGGCATGGACTAATTCTTGATAGCTGGCTAATTACATATCTTTCCTTCAGTGATTTGACTCTACTTGTTTATGAGATATTGTGGTGTCATGAAAATGTACACCAAAAGGAATTTCAGGAGATCGAGCCCCTCCCAAAAATGTAGAAGCAAGACCAAAAGTAATCTTAGGCCAACTCTGATCTTTTCTTTTTTTTTGCTGAAACCTTCTTTTTGGAGATGCTTTGCAGAATCTCTGGATAGTCTTGTTCCAGTGCTTACACATTCTTTTCTAACCATTCTTATTTTCATACCTAGTTACTTCCTAAGATGTTACTTTCTGAACATCAAAACACAGTTGCATAAACAGCATTGGAAACTTACTTAAACTTGGTATCTAATATTTCCCTCTTCTTTGTTAAGAATCATATGTAAAATGAAACATGGATTAGTTTAATTATTGGGGATGGGGTGGTAGGGGTGCAGAGGGAGGATGTTCTCACAAACCACATACTGAACATCATGTTATCTTGTATGCACCTCTAAAGTTGTTTAGCATTGCCCAGTATTTTCCTGAGTGCTACAGTCAGGTCATCTCACCTGTAAGTTTGTCCATAGGTTGCTCCCTCTGACTTTAAAGTATTATATTTGTATTTCACAAATCCTTTGGGATTTCATTGGTCGTCCTTGAAGTATCAAAAAGATGTTCCTTTAGCTGATTCTTAAAATACTCTAGATGAAATACTGAGTTCTGCTGAATGAAGTATATTTAACCTCTCTAAATGTATTTAGCACTCTGATTCTGACCTGTGTTTGTGCAGACAGCTGTTGTTATGTTCTGGTGGAAGGGAGTACATGGCGTGTACAAAGGTGAGGTGCAGATGCAGAACAGGGAAGTGGCTGCTGCTTGGCCTGCAGTACATGAATGACTGGTTCTACTGGTGTTCTTCACCTAAACTGGAGATTTTTGAGATGCAACAGAGTGTTTCAAAATCTGGTATTTATATATGACAGATTTCTTTTGGCTGTCTCTGAAATTGTTTAACTTCCTGTACAATATAGCAATGGTTTTGCTGAAGTAGGAAGAAATATATGGGGCAAGTTTTGATCCCAACAGCCCTATACAATTATGAAGCCATAGTGCCAACACTCTAAAGCTCAAAGTAAATAAGTAGTTACAAGACTGCCTTGTACTCAGTTTTTGGCCTGAACCCTGCCCTTCTTCAGTCCCAGAATCAGATGTTTTTACTAAAGGAATTGGCCAGGAAATAGTTAATAAATAATTGCTATTTATTTATGTAAATAACTATGGAACCCCAGAGATGGGGAAAAACATTTCATATTCCTCAGGATGTGAAACTGTATTTGGAGACAAAGCCCAAACTAATTCAGAGATGCGTGTAAAAAATGTAACTCCCAAGTTTCAGTAATTCTTTCTGACTGCTCATTTTGTGACTGTATGGGTAACAGCTTTTTGTAATGTTTTTGATAACATAAATTCTGTAGTCTCTAAAACATCTAACCCTGAAACATGTCCTAAATCTGAGACTAGCAGGTGATGCAGACTGATATTCTGCCAGTTCAACTGTTATTGATTATATGGACTAGACCAGTACACTTCAAGATAAATCCACGGTTAATCAAAACAGTGAAAATCATTTGCAGTTTTTCCTTCTCTTATCTCAGGTTATATTTAAAGCTGAAAAAGATTCAAAGATGGATGACAAGTGTGCTTAAAGGTATGGAATGAATTATTTGCTATCAGCCCACTATTAAATTTTGCCAGAGCAGTTTTCCACTACTTTGTCATTGTGAGAATTTGTGCTCATGAATTACAAAACAGCAGAGCTTATTGGTTACAGCAAGTACAGATAATTTTTTTTCCATTGTTCAGACTGTGATGTAAAAGTGTAACATATTAGAAGCAGTAATCCTTCTCATGGGAAAAGTTTGGACTTTCTCTTGACCCCAGATAACAAATAGTAACATTTTTGTTTCCTTTAGTGTGAAAACAAACTTAAGTATAAAGATTGTGTTAAAAATCTCCTTTCTAGAGGGCTGGTGTTAAAACAAAAATCTGCTGTACCCATCTGCCTAGAATGTGTCTCATGCTTACCTTAGAATGAGAAAGAAATTCAGAATATCTTTCCAGTACCTTCTGTTGGAGATTCACTTTACTTTCATTTACTAATTGGAATTATTTGACCTGAAGGTATTAGAATTTTTCTCCTTTTTGAAAAAAACAACCCCAAACAAAAAACCAACAAAACCCCAACGAAACAAAACTATTGGTTTGCACAGATTAGATTCAGGAAGTTTATTCATTATTTTCTTTAAAGAATTTTAATCAGAGTTTAAGTGTAGGGAAGTACTCATAGTGATATAAAGCTGTAATTCTGTCTATCATAGATGCACATTATATTTAAAAATTCCTTGAGTGACAGCAGAATGAAAAATACAGTTCTTATGGGAAAGAAATAACAGTGGAAATAATTATATAAACAGATTATATATTCTGCACTGTGTATTTTCGTGCAGGAAATACAAAGATACGTAGGTTGTGACGTGCTTCGAGAGGCATTATGTAGGAGGAAAAACTACGTTCTTAGAACTAAGAAATGTGTGAAAGTGGCTTGGCTGTGCTTATACTGGGAATAATGTGACATGTAAAAACTGCAGTAGTAAGCATATTTGATCATGTGTAAAAATTGTTCTCTGTTTCATGCATTTTTTCAAAAATACAGTTGATTCATCTCGACTGCATGCATATTAAACTGTGGTTTGGATACCAACCTGTGCTCAGGGATTGGAGAGCTTTAGGGATTGGGAAGAAAGCCCTTAACATAAGCCCAAGAACATTACTATGAGGACATGGGGCAGGGTGAGCATACCAAGTGTGGCCTTGTCCTTGCCATGTGTTCATATGGCCGTATGCCATCTGTAGCCAAGCCCCTGACTTGTCCCCTAAGATACAGCTTAAAAATCTTATATCCCTTCCTAAGATTTATTCCTAGGATTAATAAAACCTGGAAAGAAAAATTTTGGATCACAAATTATGTGGCAAGGAGATGAATGCGCAAAATATGTAACAAATGCTAGTGTGAAATTGATTTTCAAACTGGTGCTTGTACAATAAGCAAGTAAATATGGGACTTGATCAATAGAAAAAAAAAATTAAGTTAGATAATTAGAGTGGACCTTAAGTATTATCTCAAATTTCCTGCTTGTCATAAAAAAGACAAAACTAAACTGCTCAGTATAGATTTAGAAAGTACATTAACTACTTTGGTGGAATTTGTATTAATAGAGCCACATACATTGTCTGATGGGTAAAACTGCTTTTGAAGTAAGTGCTGTAGAAGTGTTAGCCATTGATAAATTGAACTCACTTTTTCTTTAGGCAACTTAATACCTCCCACATTGAATATAAGGAGTTTAAGGAGTTTATCTATTAACATAATCTTAAGAGATTATGTTTGAAAGGAAATATAATTTGCACACCAATATTCAGCTTTCCTAACAGGTGTTTAGTGGAAGAGAAAGATGCTACCTGTATGACAGAATAATTTGTGTGATACTAATTGGAGGCTTAATTTTGCCAGACAGACAAAAGGATGCTCAGAAAATGTGGAGAAAGTTGGATCTGAGGGACAGCTGTGCTTACATGCTGGAAGAATCTTCACAGATGTGAATTTATGAAACCCAGTTTAATGGCAGCAAACCAAAGATGCTATGACTTGTACAAATTGAAATCTGCTTTACTTATTCATCACTTTAACAGGTTTTTTTTGGACATGTGCAATAGTTAACAAAGACATTTACTATATCTGGTTACAGTTAGTTACTGGAGTTTGTCTGAAAAAGTGCTGCTGATTTCACCATAGAAATGCAATACTAGAGTGGGTTACTGAATTTTTAAAATCTGTAGAATATAAGGAAGATATTTGGAATTAGTTATTTTTCATAATGCACTACAAATACTCTTTCAATAACAAGCACCAGCTGGAAAATACAAAATTAGTATATACTCAAACTTCCCATTTGAATATTCAGATGATCTATGATTATGTAATTGGATGATGTTGCAGTTTACCTTTTAAAATTTTTCCTAAATTTCATAATAGTTTATAAATGTTTTTATTTAAGCTTGCAAATATATTGAAAAGTACTTGAAAATCATAGAATTATGGAATAATATGCCTTCTGACTTCATGCTGAACAATTTCTTTTACTGGGCAGTGGTGGACCTCAGCTGTCTTGTGGCAGAGGATTGCTGCAGCACTTTGTAATTTACATTAAAAAAGAAAAATATAAGTTGTATTGGTATATTGCTGCATAGACAGATTTATTATAGGTCTGCACATTTTAAATAGCTTCACAATTTGATTGTGCATCTAATTCCCTAGTCTTGGAATATAACCCATTAAAGTGCTCAATCCAAATATCTGCTGACTCTAATAATTTTACATTTACAAGTCCTTGTATGTTAGGTAAAAGATAAATAATGTAACTTGTTTCTATTTTAAAATTCTGGTAGTGTTCAAGAGCTAATAAATTGCCATCCTGGTTTTGACTAAAAGAATCAGACTTGAAGAATAATATGTGTGTATATATGTGTGTGTGTATATGTATGTGTAAATATAAATTTACACATGTGTAAATATAAATTTACACATGTGTATATATGTGTAAATTTTTTTCTGCTAATTTTTTCTGCTAAATCAGACTTTTCTGATCTCTCCCTTGCCCATGCAAAAAGATCAATTCTGCTTAGTTTGTTCTTATCAGCTGTAAGGGACTAAACTTCTATGGTTCCCTAGCAGTCCATATGTTTATTAACACATTCTATTCCAACATGGTAGCTAAAGGAAAAAATTAGAAACTGCCATCCCCCAGCCTTATACAGTAGTTAGTCCTATAGATGAGGATATTTTCTTCAATATGTGGAGCTTCATGAGTACTGAGTGGCCAGCACAGGAAATGAACAATAGCTAAGCTTGGCCTCTTTCTCAAATTAGTTTCTTCCATTAGCTGCTGATTCTCCTAAATTTTGCAAGAATTTAATGTTCAGGAACTTTACCATTGGGTAGAATGGGCTAAAACTGTCCCTCGAATGTAGGAACTAATAAGACTGAATGAAAGGGCACAAAAATATCAAATACATGGTATTAACTTCATAACCTTGGTGTTTTTTGGAAGCCAGCCTACAACCTTTCTCCCTTGCTGTCAAAATTAAGAGTAGCAGTGTAAAGCAGTTCCTCCACCGTTGTCCTCGGGCTGTGAAGTGGCACTTCTGTTCTCTGCTACCAGTAAAGCTCACATGGTTTCCCACTGGCTAAAGGGCAGAAGTGGGACATACCTTTGACTCTCAAGCCAGCTTTCACTTTTAAAATTAAGCCATCATCTTTGTGGTAATTGCTATTATGTAGTTCTCATGATTTGTCTTTATTCCTTTATGTGATCTTCCTTCCTTCATGCCTGTCTGTCTGTGGAACCCAGGCCATCATCTTTGATCCTCATCTTCAGTGATAAAGTCACAGAATGATTTTGTTTGTGATATGATTTTACCTACTATTAGTATACCAAATTGATAATGATTTTCTATTTGAAACTAAATCTTCTTGTATCGAAACTAAATCTGCTTGTCTAACCTACACAGCTGGAATTTTCACTAGGAAAAAAGATTTTTCTTTTAAGCCTTTTAAAAAAAAATTGTATTGGCTTCTGGAGACCTCAGACTGACAAATACAAACATCTTCAGTTCAGACTGAATGAATCTGGCTATGTCTTCTTGCACAATATTTCCTTTATTACTTTTCCTCTCCAGCTGTGCAGCACTAATCCAGACTTTGCCAAATTATATCTGTTATTGATATACTTTTCTCTCTGTTTTGGGAAAGTGCAATCTAGTCCCACTTATACCTCTCAAATGCTTTTTAAAATTCTGCCTGTTACTTTCACTATGGATATTTTTTCTTCATTTACTTCTCACAGTGTAAGTTCTTCAAATGTCTCAGATTTGCAAACCCTTTTGTCTCCAAGTTTCAATGTAGTTTATATTGGAGTCTTTCCTTCACAGCAAGGTGTTGCTACATTTTCCTGGCTGCTTAGTGGTGACAGATCTTGTTCCCCTTTGGATAAATTTCAAAATGAGCGCTTGTTTGGAAGAACTTGTTTAATGCTCAGTTAATACTTTGGTATTCAGATTCCCAGCATCATCTTTAACTTTTTATGCACTGTTTTGCATATGTTTATCCACTCATTTAACATTTGTAACATGTCTTCCTTTGATGCTGTGTCACTCTGGGTTTTTCACTTGGGTACTAACTCAGAACTGCCATGGGTCTGTAATTTTGTCTTGCTTAGGATGTTCAGTTTGAAATAGGCACTGAATTTTCAAATGCAAATGTGTTCCTCATTTCGTGCTATTCCAAACATATTTTGATAACTAGGTTATCTAATCTTCAATATTTTTACACAAAAAATGCTAATTGAGAAAGATTGCCATATCACAGGCTTTCTTGAGTAGTAATCATTTAACTAAAAGCAGCAAGTATCAGTCACAGTATTTGAAAATCTATTAACCTCCATGTAATACAAGTTTTCATGGGTATGTGATTATTTTCTTTTTGCTGTGATTGCTGTTGAAGCAGAAATAAAAGTCTTGGATAAGAACAGGAAAAGGTACATATCCACAGTAATGGTACTGTCTTATCAAGAATGCTAAATGCAGCAGTTTTTCAGCTCTCTACAAACAAATACATTTTCCAAGTCAATAGTTGTCATTAGACATAGAGATAACATTAGAAATTCAGATAAGTGTAATGAAAACACAAAGGTGATTGAGTGCAACTGTTATTTGCTCTCCTCACTGCCACAGGCTAATTCTGGACTGTAGCTCTTTGTAGACAGTTCTACCCATGAAATTTTTTTAATTAAGGTAAGGTGAGGCATAGCATTCTAGAAAGAAATATTGAACTTCAGGAGAAATAAAAAGAAATACGGTTTGTTTCTTGATGAGAAACTGAAGAGATCTCTAAACACTGCAGTTCTCAGTCCTCTTACTGGCATAGGAAAAGTAAATGGCTGTGGTTATATTTAAGCACATTACCGTAACACGAAGTTCTGTCTTTTCATTAATCACATTATTTTGAAATCAACTAGCAGAATATTGGCAGAGCTTCACATCAAAATCTGCACTACAAAGTCTATAAGGATGTTTGAACATTGGTCCAATTAAACCTAGAGCAACAGACACGCTTACTGTCTCCCTTTCTTAGGATTAAACTAGACATAAACAAACATTGCTGTTTATATAAATAAGCTGGCTTTTGTTCTTATGCAACACTTGCATATTCTCAGTAGCATATAACCTCCTGGAGTTCTATTTCCCCACGTCAGTTAGAAGAAATAGTTAATAATTTTTTGTCAGTACAGCACTAATAAAAACTTTTCTAAGAAGTTAGTGTAGAAGTTGCTCCATAGGTGGCATTAACAGTGACTTTGCAAGGAATTTTTCTTGGGAATGACAACACGTGATAGGAAGGGAGTTCTAGCACAAACTGTACAAAGGTTTTGAGAGAGAGAGGGTTTAGTACACAACCCCAGACTAAAAGCTGTTGATTTGTTGCCAGATTACACAGGGATACAGAAACATTTTGCATGCATGTTATCAGACTGCAGGCATCGAAGGAGTTTCAAGATCTGGTTGTAGCAGTTACTAATTACTGCTGGTTTTGTTTGTGGAATATACCCTGCAACTTTCTATAAGCTCTATGTCTCATACAAAGTGAAATTTAAGGTCTTGATGTTTTTCTGAGGACATAGCATCAGTGTGCTTTTCATAGTCGATCAATGTTTTTTCCCTTAAGCTTCAAGGCATTGAAAAGAAAATTTGTGTAATCACCCAAGTAACAAAGAGCTTCAGTCTTGAACAAATTGTAAGAAAAGAGACCAGGAGTCTCTATTAAATATGCAGAAAAAAATGAACTGGATTTCTTTTATGCTTGGAAGTAAATGAATGCATCTATGTTTTTCCTCCCTGTTTTTTCTTGAAGTAAATTCCAGCTTGTCTGCCTCAAGAAGTACTTCCCAACTGACATTTTCCAAACTTTCTAATTGACATGATACTATTCTAGTTAAGTCCCCATGGTAACCTTTTCAAAGCCTTCAAGTGGAACAGCAGCAAGATTGAGCTATCATTGAGATGGTTGAAGATCTTCAGGCCCTTCAGCATCAGGGAAATAGCACTATATAAAAATGTTAGCGGCATGATTTGCATTACCTTTTTTACATAGAATGAGTGCTTTGGTTTCAGACAGATTCTGGGCATTGGATATGGACAGAAGAGAAAATCAATGCCAGCTATGTCAACACTTAGCATTATTTTGAAGCTTGAAGTGAGCTAAAAAAAAATATATATTTTTTTTAGGATGAACAGCTGTGCAAGAAATAAAAAATATTTATCTAAGTAAAAGGGCAAATTTTTTTTAGAACTTCAGCTCCTGCAGGCAGAAAACTAAAACTATCTCCCATTCATTAACATCTGTTTAATGTTTTTTACTTAGTGTTCATCAGTAAACATATTTTTCACTTTACTGTGCACTTTTAGAGTGTTTACCATTGTTTAATTAGATTTTTCTTACATCAATGAAAGGTGAAAGCTTAAATAATGTTTTACTTATGCTATAGCATGCATTTCACCCTCTAATTAAAAGGGGATATTATTTAAACCAAGCAAAGCTATCTACAAAATAGCTTAGCTTTTTCTACAAAAATAGAACAGTTTTAATTGTAAGTTCATAATGTTCTGCTGGATAATAACACAACACCTGCAGGAATAACAGAAGGATTTAAGCTATTAGCTTTAGGCAATGCCACAGAATTTTTAATGCTACCACTTGCAAGTGTTCTGAAATTACTGAGTAGACCACTGAGGTTTTGCACATTCAATTGCAATGTAATTGACCCTGTTTTGAGCAATGTCTTGGGCTAGATGATCTCCAAAAGTCCTTTCTGATCTCAGTGGTGCTGTTTCTGTGTCATACAAGTGAGCAACAACCAAGTGAAGTTTCAATGTGCTAGCAAGGTCCTTTGGTCTGCTGTTTCAGGGAAAAGCATGGAAGGAGAGGCAGTGGACTAACTCTGTGTTAAGGAATGTTTTAATTGTCTAGAGCTTTATGATGATATGCTTAAGGGCCTGTTGGGTAAGACTCAGGAGGAAGGCTAGTAAGGCAGATACCATGGTGCGCTGGCTTTGCATTAATTGATATTGGGTGAGGAAGGAAGAAGGAGAATCTCTTATAGAGCACTCAACCAGGTGAACAGCCAGATGAAATGCCCTGTAAACAGCTGGGAGAAGTCTCACAATTGCAGGTCCTTATTCTCTTGGGGAACTTCAGCTTACCAGATGTGTGCTGGAAATAACACACAGCAGAGAGCAAACAGTCTGGGGCATTGCTGGAGTGTGTGAGAGAGAACTTCCTGACACCATTGATGCAAGACACAGCTAGGGAGGACACCCTGCTGCCTCTGTTTGCTGTGAACAGAGGGCTGGCTGGGGATGTGATGGTTTGAGGCAGTCTTGGGCACAGTGATGGCAAAATGATAGACTTAATTCTTGGAGAAATAAAGTGCGGGATCACCAGAACTTGGTCTTCCAGAGGGCACACCTTGGCCTCTTTAGGAGACTCATTGAGAGAGTCCCTTGGGAGGCAGTACTGAAGAGCAAAGGAATCGAGGAAGGCTGGACATTGTTCAAGAGGGAAATCTTAAAGGCATCAGAGCAGGCCATCCTCTGATAATAAAAAAATGTTCCTATAAATACATTGGCAAAAAAATTAGGGGTAAGGAGAATCTCCAGGAAACACAGTGACAAAGGCTGAGGTGCTTAATGCCATCTTTGCTTCAATTTTTAATAGAAAGACCAGTTGTTCTGGGGGGGGTACCAAGTCCCCTGAGGTGGAAGACAGGGACAGGGTGCAGAATGAGGTTCTCACAATCCAGGAGGAAATGGCTCCCTGCCTGCTACACCCCTTAGACCTCCACAAATCTGTGGTGCAGTGGAGTTGTCGTAGGAAGAATCTGTTTCCATACTTAGCAAATCCCTTCCTGGGAGGAGTAATTTGCAGTGCCTTAGCATATTGGTGTATCATCCCTGAGGTGAGCTCTTGGACTTGTTTGTTTTTATTATTGAAATTCTTATATAAAACAATGGTTTTCTGCCACTTCAAGAAAGCTCCCACCCACTCAACAAAAGAAAAATGAAGTAGGCATGAGTTGGACACTGAGACAGCTCTAAGACAAAAGCTCTGTAGTTGATGTTTTGTTACATACATGTCATAGGATTTGAGGTAATACCAACTGGCTGCAAAGAGTTGCTTCTGTCTCCTAAAACTAAGTCATAAAAGGAGAAAAAGTTCCATAAAATGACAAATGTTTTCTTCTTACACTTACATTTTGCAGTTTCCCTGTGGAAGGTACCTCAGCTGGGATAAAAGCAGTAACTTTATTTTGGACCTGTCTTCTTTCTCTTAAGCCCAAACTTGTGTTTCATAGTCACCACACTATATCAAACCTGATTCAGATTGACAGCTCATGGAGCAGAAAGCTTACCTCTGAGAAATGCTTATGTAAGTAAAAATCGTACTGAAGGTGCTTCCTGTGAATTAGGTCCAGAGTATTAAGTAAATCATAGAGGTTATTTAAGAATTTCTCTTTAAATTTGTACTTCATTAACTATATGTTCTTTCACAAAATTCATGGCTATTCTGAGTGAATTATATAAGAAACTAGTACTAAGCACGTGTTGCAGGCTTTTATAAGTGTTTTCTAATGGAAGCATAGAAATAAAAATATGGAAGTCTTCACACTTTAAAGTATCAAGAAAAATATTATGAGTATATAGTTGTCAAGTAAAAACACATAGTTACTTTCTCCCAGGGAAGCAGAAAAAAGATCTGTTTGGCATCAAGATGATGGACTGTTCAGTTGCCTGCTCCTGTTTGATCAGAATATTGTGTATGGGTTTATTTAGAACTTTCTTTGCTGACACATATTAAATATATGCAGCTGTTTGGGTGTTTTGTGTGTTTTTTTCTTAAAAAACTCCTTATTTCAGTTCTTAGAGATACTCTGCATGTGCTTTTGACCACAGTTAAAATAACTCTGCTTTCAAAAGAGGAGCATATTGCCTTTGCTTTTAAAATTTAATTCCTATGACTTATACTATACTATGTTTCTTCTTAAAATGACCATTGGTGCTAGCATTTAAAAACAGTTTCATTCATTCATAGTGTGACCAAAAAAATTCCAAATCAAAGGAGCTTGATGGGTTCTGAGTATTTCCTTTCTTTGTAAGTGGAATAATCAGATACAGTCAGAGAGCTATGCACATTGTTGTGTCTTTTTTTTTTTTTCTATTATAAACATAATCTTTATGTTACAGAACTGCTACTAAAGAGAAAAAGGCAGGTAATATAGGGATTTTCCCAAATTTAGGGAATTTCTTTCCAAGCCATTAAGATTCTCTCACATTAGGATTTCTAAGCCAGCCCCACCCTTGGTTGCTTTTTTCCATTGTTTTGTTGCCTCAAATAGTTGTAAGTAAAGACCAAAGTGTTGCAGAGGGAACTTTTTAATGAAACAGAGGGATGGATGTGTCACCTGAATCTTCTGCCATTTCTATCCTAACTATTAAAGTTTTTCTAATTTGCATCATTTCCATTAGGAGACTGTTGGTGTTAAAACTCACCAGCCACCTAGCAGTGCGTAGCAGGTTTATGAGGTGTATCATGTTGTGCTTTGAAATGCCTTTTTCAAGATACTCTGTTCTTCATTATCCTGTGTTACTTATTCTTAAGCCTAATACCCGCTTCAAGTCACTCCAGATACTTCTCCTGTTTCAGAGTATTCTAGAGTTTTCCTGACTTATTTTGATTTTGTTTTTTCTTTTAATAGAGGGGAAGATTCTGCTGTGATATCTCTTTGGATATTGCTATTTAATCAGCCATCTCCAACTTCCTAGCTGCACTGTGGGCAGATGTTTGTTGAAAGCTTCAGCAGTCTGTTGTCTTCACCCCATAAGGGTGATCCTCAAGGAGTAGTGTGGGGAACATGGTTTTCCTTTTTTATGAAAAAAAGCAAGAGCAGATTTTTCAGGTATGGGGGGAAGGAAAACAAAATGCTATTTGTATCATTGCAGTAGGGCAATAGTCCTGAAGTAAACGTGGTGAATTCTTATGTGTCCTTGAGAAGGGTGATAATCAGATTCACGAGGACAGAGATTAATGTGAGCTGGGTGATAACTCCATGTGCTTAGACATCCTGCTCCAGGCTTCCTGCAGATTCAAGACAGTATGGCTGTGTTGTTTATGCTTACTGTACTATTGTGATATATCAACTTTATGAAAAAAAAAAAAGCAAGACAACTTTCCAACCAAACTAGGGGAATTGCACTTGCTTTTTTTTAATGTAAGGATGCCTCATATCAAGGATGAAGATTATTGGTAATAATGTAAATAGGTAGTGGTGCCTCTTGGCCTCCGGTATTGGCTGCAGCTTTTGGCTAGCAGTGGTTATTCTCATTGCTCAAGGAATAATCAAGAGTATAAACGAAAGAAATAGCTAATGAACTCTTCCGTCAGTGGGTTGTGAAGTCAGCTTGGACTGCTCTAAGTCAGTGCATCTGTAGCATTTATCTCGCCAAATCCCTTTCACATGGGAGCTGTTTGTTCTTAGTGGAACAGATAATCTAGAGTCCTAAGCCTCTTTTTCTTCCTTTCAAAGTAACTATACAATTTGTCCTTAGTTTATACAGGAGATTAACTTAGATCCAAATACCAATGCCTGTCTGCAACTCTCACTTTGTTGATAAGGCCTAATGATTCCTCAATTCAGTAAAAGAGCCACAAACCCTAGTATGAGTCTCTGGCTAAAGGAAAATAATATAACAGATTGAAGAGGGCTCTAGTTTATATCTTATGAGCATATTTATAAGCCTTGTTTGTTTCTTTTGCATCATTCCTGTGTCCAAACAGAAGGAATCCATATTTTATTCTCCTTGCAGAAACAAAAAGGGAAAAGAAAAAAGCAGAAACAAGTCTTACTTTCAGAATAGTTATAGGTGAATAAAATATGCTCAAATTATCTACTTTATAACTATTTAAGAAAATCATAACAAAGTTTAAAATGCATGTTCGTGTTTTATTAAAAACTATTTAATAGAATACTATCTGAAAATATAAAACACAGACTTATAACAGCTACCTGTTTTTAGCTATATGTAAAGAAACTGTCAACATTTTTTATCCTGATTTCTTGCCATCTCTGCACTAATGAAAAAGACAATTTTGGTATGAAGATTGTATTAACAGTTTGTCTTTTCGTGCAACACACCTTGTTATGGTAGCTATGATGGATTTTGACTAAAAAACATCCAAAATCTGTCTGAAACACATTGATATCTCAAAGTATCAATAATAAGCTTCGCATGGTTATATATGTTACTTTGTATCACCATGATTTCATTGTGCTGATTAAACATTACATTTGCATTACTACAAAGAACCAGAGTAGCCTTTAAGCCTGACCCTTGCAGGTATCTAAAAGGATTTTGTGATGTACCATGAATATCTTTGTATGAAACTGAACTATAATGCATTGTGAATACCTACTCTACATATGTTAAAAGTTTTTATGCTTTACAGCCCCATCAGGCCATGCGTCCTTTTGTATGTCAAAGGTAAGCTGTTACCCATGACATGACTTTCATTGCTTTGGTGCCAGTAAATGAAATACTTAGGTCTACAAGAAGCCTGGTTTGTTTCTATTTTTGTGTTTAAAATGCCAAACAGACAACTCTCCTCGACCTTTAATGAGGACAACACTCATTAGCTGTTGGCTTTAGCTCTTTTCTGATTTAGAGATGGGGTAACTGAGAGACATTTTAAAAACTTTTTATTCTATTTTCAGTCTCATATGAAGGGTGAGACAGTATAGATGTTATAATTTACGCCATCACAATCAGAAGCTAACTATTTCTTAATTACAAAACACTATAAGCGTGCCTTGGTCTATTAGCTTTTTCTCATACTGTGCTGTAGATGCCTTAAAGCCAATCATCTAAAACTACCCTTTGTGGGTCTTATTAGAATGCATCTTTCATAGTTCTATTTCTCTAAAGTATCTAGACTCATTTGCAAGGCCATCCTTTGAAACTTTTTTCTAGCTCTATTTCTCTCTCAACAATATCTGTCTTATTCTGTGGCATTTCTAAGTTAGCATTTCTTATCTCAAAGTTTGCATACAGATCTATACTGTGTGGGCCTTCTGTCAGGCTCTGAGAACTCTACAAATCTGTTTCCCACATTAGCAGCTGCTTGTGCAAGTCCCAGCTCATACCTCATACCGTTTCTGCCTTGGCAAAAGCGTGCAGCTGTGCAGGTAAGCATATTTATAAGCCGGTAAGGTTTACTTGAGTGCTTTGAAGGCATTTCCAGCCATGGCAGCAGAAGTCCCCTGTTTCTCCACAGGCAGAATATCTAAAAGCTTTACAAGCAGAGCTCTTCCCATATTTCTGTACTCTGAACAGATCTGCTTTAAGTGGGTCAGCTGCAAAGCTTCTCATTGCCTCCTCCCTTTCCGTGCAGTGGGAGAAGAGGGAGATGGCCTCCTGCTCCTCTGATTATTCTCCCTAAGCTGAAGGGACTGCTGTACTAAGCAAACTCTGGTAGCCAGTGGAAGGTGTCAGTGTGGTTTTTCTGATGTCTGCAGGTGAGAAACCTTGCTGACAGCATTTGCTTGTTCTTTGGTGATGGGCAATGCCAAATTCATGCAGAGCTCTATGTATTTTGTGTAGTTTTTGCTGAGATTTCGTGTAGGTTTTTTTTGAGCAAATGATGGCAAATAAAATTTTCTAGCAAATGACTAAGAGCTACATAGCATGATACATGTAAGCATTTCAACTGAAACAGTGAAAGTAATAAAATCAAGTTGAATATTTTCCCCCAATGCATTTTCTATTTCATAATTCATGGTAGACAAATTGGGCTATTAGCTTCATATCCCAAAACTTGAAGAAATATTTTGCATGTGTTGAAACTAAGCTTATGTGCAGATCAGTTAGGCTTAATCAGCCCAGACTTTTGTCTTCTCTAGGACTCACAGAAGATTGTGTAACCACATCTTAGAGTATTACAGATTTTGTTTAATAGCAACAAAAAAAGAAGCAGATATGTGTTGATCCTTAGGCTTATGTATATGAACAATAATTTGTAAAAGTAGAGTTGCACCAGTAGCTTTTTCCATCAAATCTATTTCATTCTAATTATAAACAAATATTACTTCCTTTTGATTTATGAAGTCTCTTTATTTATGAATGTATCGCCCAAACTTCTGTAAAGTTGAAAATGCCTTTTGAATTAAAAAGGCTATTTTGACTCTGTTTTGAAAAGCTCTCTGAAATTCATTGCTGAAAAATAGTGTTTTATTCTGATTCCTACATGTCCAGAGAATGTTGGACAAAAGCTCACTACTGCCAAAAAGCAGTAGAGCAGTAGGCTGGAAAAAAAAACTGTGGAGTTGTCAGCTATGCCTCACTGTTTTCAGTTAGTCTTTCGTCTTTTGAGGTGAGGCAAAAATAGTACAATGTCATGTTACTGTCTGAAAGGGAGAGCATGAAGGCAGCTAGGCTGTGCAGTGCTGGCAACCCTGATTTTGGCTTTGCTTGGTGTTTGTAATGATTAAATGACAGTTTATGTTATTGCTGTTTACCAGTTTTTTAATATCTATGCAATGATTATATGATTATTATATTATGCAATTGTGTGTAAGTGGATTAAAACCAAATAATAAATGCCTTGTTTGTGAAAGAAAACATATTATAAATTTGGACTATTCAATTTATACTTAGCTTAACCTAAGATATTTTTAAATGTTCATTGTTTGTGTTTTGGATGTTCTTTCATTTTCTTCAGAGGTGAACATGGTCTTTTTGAATTCTCAGACTCACAGAGAAATTGAAAAACAGTGGACAATTTTATCTCATTCACACATATTGGTGTCTTTCAGATGGCAATATAATATGGAAGAAATTAGATGTCATTTATTTGTTTGAAATGTGTTTCGGTACATGACATTTCATAACAGTTCGCGAAGAGAACAATTTGCTGAAAAATACTTTTTTTTTTTTTGCATAATAAAGATCAACAGAATGGGAACATTAACAGGAAAAGAACGAGTTCTTGGTAGAATTTTGAAGGGAACTTCCATCACGGCCTTTTCAACTTCTATCAGTTTCTTTCCATTTCTTTCACTTTTGTATCTACCTTAAAATAAAATCTGCAATATTTCATGCATGGTTTCTTGTTAATGGATCATGTATAGAGTATGTGCTAAGTTTAAGGTGTATTTGCATGTAAGATAATATGAAAAACAGAGAATCTCCTTTGTAGTGCTGAAAAAACAGTAACGTAACTATAGCAGGAAAGCCTTGCTCATTGCTGGTGTTCTCAATCACGCATTTTGAGGTTTGTAAAAGGAGCTTCTGAGCTTGTTTTCTGTGACACGTTTACCTTTTATGATTTGTACCACCATTCTGCCAAACCTTGGCAGAACACCTTGTTTTGTTTCATCTTCTGCTTGCACAGTACGGAGAGAGACCATACGTAAATGTGCAGTTCACGTGAAAGGTGCTGTAAAACTCAGTGCAGAAGCATTATAAATATCAAAAACGTGTGTATGCTGAATTAGATAAGAATCATTGAGAAAACCAATTTAAAGAATTAAACCACGACATAGGCTTTCCTTCCTCAACTGCATCACCTTCAGCACAAAATCTGCCACTAATCCTTTTTGTCATAAGCACAACTATTGCTGTATTCTAGTGAAATAATGGCTGGGTGCATTTGTAACATATCAGCCCTTGAATCTGTGATGATTTTCATGGACCAATCAAACAGTGATCACTAGTAATTCTCCTCCCCCACCCCCAAATTACTGATGAAAATGCAAATTTATTATACCTTTTAAATATTTCAGTTTGCATTCTCTAAGACAATCTTGCACCGAAAATGTGGTAATATTCTCAATTAACTTAATTGGTGTAGGTTCACAGCAGTGAAGAAACTCTAGAGACAAAACAATAGAAAACAGTATAAATACCTAAAGATTTGTCACAATACTCTGAATACTCCAGATGACACTATCTTAGCTTTGTCACTGAGCTGATGGAATTAGCATGCAAATCACATTAAATTGAAATGCCTTCATGGATGTTTTTCAAAAGCTCTCAGTGAGCTTTCTAACTCAGTTAAGTGTCAGTGCTGCTTTCATGTGTAGATCAGGTACCTCACAGCTCTGACCTCTGACCACACACTGGCTCAGTCTGAGCTTATAAAAAGTCATTCTTGAAGGAGTCATTTGACCATAAAAACAAAGCAAATCAGGCAAGTGGAGGAAAGTTCTGCAAATGTGGTGCTCTGCTGCTGAGTGCTGTCTTTGGAGAGAAATACTTCTTACAGATGTGAATGGTTTTCTAGACTTTTCCATTGAGCAAGGGAAAGAGAATGGGCTGAATATCAGGGTTTGTTTGTTGCGAATCCCTCTTTTTAGTTTTGATCAGAGCAGGGGTTTGTATCCTGTGTCACCAACAAATTTGTGGGAGGAACAAAGTAGCCATTTATAACTGACAATGCCACAATTAGAAATGTAAATGCTTTAAATGCCTTTGCATGTGAGGTATCCTTCATCCTCTGAAAGAAAATACCTTTTCTTCTTCTGTGTAGTTTTAGGATTAGCAATAACAAAATAGCATTAATGGACTCATTTCAAGTCTGCTAAAGTGCCCCCAAACTGGTAGTATTTTCTTTTTAATGGAGGGGAGCTTTAAGGCTATGTAAATATGCAGTAATATCCACTTGTTCTGGCTGGGCTCCTCTGCGGGCTGCCAGGGAATCCTGCCCCAGTGCAGATGGCACAACTTCCCACCTTCTGGCATGACCTGGGTATTTCCAGAGCTGTTTCTCACACTGTTGTCCCTCATCCCCTGTTGCTCTACAGGCATTTTTTGTCCTTTCTGAAACACACTTTCCCTGAGGCGCTCTCTGGGGTGGCTGTGGGACTCGACTGTGCCCTGCAGTGGGTTGGTTGGAGCTGACTGGCATGACCTGCTCCTGGCATGGGGCAGCTCCTGTCTCTCCTGCAGCACCCTGGCTCCTGGGCAGGGACACCCAGAGCAGAGGTATTCTAACAGCAGCAGAACGTCAGCTTATGTTGTATTCTGTGATTCTTCTAAAAAAACAGTGATGAGAAAGGAGTCTGCCGTTTCAGTCATGGCCACAGATGGCAGACTGGGAGCGGCCAAAGGTGGGGGACCCGTGCTCTCCACTTTGGCTGCGCTTTCTGCGCTCCATGAAGTTTCCCTCAGGCTTTGCATGGTGTGAGTTTAGCTGAGAGGCACTGAAACACAGAAATCTTTCAGGGTTAAAAGAGAGGCTGAATGATGAGAGCATGGGCACTGCTGCTGTGAGCTCGAGTGTGGGGAGGACATCCCTCAGGGCACAGGTGTCTGCTGCAGGCTGTGAGAACACCAGTGTGTAGTGCTGGGCTCTGAAATGCCATCCCCAGCCTTGCCTGAGTGCAGCCTGGGCGTCTACTGTGGTCAGCAGGTTTTAAGGCATATATGGCTACAGTACCAGGTAATTGTTTCTTGAACTTGAAGCAGCTTTGTAAAAGGTATGTTAATTTCTCTAAAATCCCACTGATTCCATGACCTCCAAAAGCCTTGAAAAAAGAGATTTTCTTACCTACTCTTTTTGCTCTCTTTTATTTGACAGACTGATGACTCATTTCTCTGTCAGCAAAATTACAACATCTGAAACTTAAAAAAAAATAAAAAGAAAAAATCAATCCATATGGAGTGCTATGCCTAATTACAGCAGTTACTAAGAAGATGATAACACTTCAGAACAATAAATGGTAGAAGCATTCAAATTTCAAATTGAAATATTAAAGTGAAGACTGTTTTCAGTTATGGTTTACTGAAGTGTTGTACATTTTCATTTCATAAAACTTGAGTTTATGCTCAGGTAAAAAGCTGTGGTGGTTTGAAATGGACTAGCAGCAGGACTGAGGTCTTGGTTTGAGGGGCTTCTGGTAGTGAGATAAAGACCAGGAGGGGTTGAGAAATTGGAAGATGAACAATTCCTGTTGTCTTTCTTATTGGTGTTTGTAAATGTAGAAGTTCTATGCATAGTGATAGACAGTAATACCAAGAATATGAGAGGAAACTCTCAGAAGTCAAGGCATTGCTAAGTTTTCACTATGATTGTGTGCCCACTACCTCTTTCCCCTTCTTTCCTTCCCTTCTTGAGTACTAGATATCAGGGGTGGTCTCACTGACTCTCTCTGCCTAAGCTGGACTCTGGGAAGACACAGAACACAGTAGTTAGGGCCGTAAGCCTTGCTGAACAGCTGAAGGCTATTTGAGCATGTGCCAACCAAACTACAGCTATACATTATTGTGATTATAAGCAAATCATCTAACCCAGGACATCCATAAATAGTGGACAGCCCAGGGCCTGCTGAACTCTTGTGCATGGCAGAAGGCTGCATGCCAGGATCTTCCCTTGAATCAGGACACCTCTCAAAGTTACTGCTTCGGGCTGAGTCAGTAAGTGAATTGGGAATAAATGTGCTGAAACTTTGAAATATTTTCTAAGTGATATAAAGGATTGATTGTACACATATAATTCTTTAGATATAAACCATTGGCTAAGTCTGGGATTAGGTCTCGATCCAGCACACCTTAAATTCCCTCAGAAAGACGTTTAGAGAGCAAGGGGGTCCTTTCTCAGTTTTGTCTGACCCTCTTCTCTAGACTAAATAATGAAGTGCACCTTGCCATTGACTCTTGTTAAACCCCGAGACATTTACTGTTCAGCTTTGTTAAATTGCTGTTTTATATCAACAAACTTATTGCTGCTTCTCTCTTACGAGTGCAGTGTGTCGCTCCATCCGTGACACCCACGCAGTAGGACTGTGCATCCTTACAGGGCCTCTTGTTAGCAGCTCTTGTACAATTTTTCTCACAGCAACACAGCTCATTGATAGCATAGTAAGTGAAGACCTTGTGGAGTAATTCAAGGTCTTACATACACAGATTTAGGATTTAATTGGAATGTATGACATGGCTACAAAAAGAATACATTCGTATGCTATCTTTAAAACAGATTCCTTCTTTTGGGTTTTGGAACTATTAGGTTCTTTGATAGAAGCTAAGCAGTCTCTTCCTGTTTAAGTTTTTATGGGTAAACTCTGTTTAAAAGAATTTTAATATTTCAATTATTTTATTAAAATTAGTAGTAGTATTAGTCATAGATATTACTAAATGCTTTATATTATTATTATTTCTACCTTTTTGATGCTGTATAGAAGCATGTATGCATAATATATATAACCAAACCATGTCTTGTGATTAATAAATTGCCCATATAAATCTGAATGTGTATGTAAAGGAGAACAGTTAATATTGAAATGTAATTGTAAAAATAGGCAGAAACACAGTATTGCCATTAGCTCACAGCGGAAGTCTCTTTATCATGTTGTGTTTCCAACTAAAGTCCTATTTCTTTCAGTGTTGTTTGCACAGAAAATGCAAGTGTACCTGTAAAGTGCTCACTACTGTTTAAACCTAGTGGCAGTGGGAATTCCAATAAGCATTGTATGGGTATGTTTCTATTTCCATAGCTGTAGTGAGGTGTTCTCTCTTTCTATCTGTTCTTTTGCGATCTTGGCATGGAAAAATTTGTCACATGTCAAATTACAGATGACACTGTGCTTTGGATTTTATTGGTAGATAGTCTCTCATTCTATCTGCTTTTGCTTTTGAGATTTTTCCTGGGGCTGGTAAATTAAAGATTGAAGCTGAGAGTCCTACGATAGAAAAAAAATGTGTTCTGGTGTTTTAGGCAAGTTAGAGGAAAAGAGGCAATGAAAAGCTATTAAAACTCAGAACTACAAACAAATGAATGTGAAAGAATACCTCTAGTCTTTCTGTGATGGATTCTCCTATTGCCATCACATAATTGGCTTGGATAGGATCAATAGTTTAAGTGGATTAGGTGGTGGCGCTCTATACAATGTCTGTCTGTTTGGAACACAATGCTGGCTAGGAATGCAAATTTTTGCGCCACAATAATTTCCTGACTACTGTCACTGACTAAGCTTTCTGCCCCTACATTAGTGCATACAGCGTCAAAGTGATTGATTCAGCACAGATAAGGATGTGAAGGTCATCAGCAGTAGAGAAAGCGTGGCACGAGGAAAAAAAAGTCTCTGATTTTATAAACCTTTTACAAGGATTAAATAATAGAAATGGTCTCCATCAGTGGTAGCTCTACTAAGTAACTTTCTGATTCTCATACACTGACAGTTTCTACTTAGTTTAGCTACCTGCTAATCAGTTCTCAGTTACTATTTTTTCATTGCTTAGAAGTCCTGAAATAAAGTCCGAAATGAAATATTATTCTTCCATTGATATCAGTAGATATGATGTTTTCAGCTACAACCTTGACAACATTATTATTCTTTTAAAGCTCTGAAGTACCTTGACCTTCCTTGTGAAACAGGGCAGAAAACAGGGAGTCCTGGGTCTGTCTCTATCTGGCAGTGGAAAATGTAGCATTCAGGATTTGTAAAATTGAATGGTGTCTGTTTGGAAAAATCATTAAAGAAAATTTGAAATAGTCAGGTTTTTAGTGTGCAGAATTACTCATAGAGCTTGTTGTCCTGTCAGAGTATTTCACTTTCATTGTGGAAACACTGTTTTTGTTCCTGCAAAAAAGTTATAAATTACTTTTGTCACTAAGTGATTGTGACTGATTGAAATTCAGAACTCTCTAACTCAATTTTACCAACAGAAACCAAAACTAAACTTGAAATAAAATACTCCTCCATTTAATTTTCATAATTCTGAATTAAGAGGAACTTACATTGTTTTTGTAGTATATGAGCTATTTAATACTTAATATTTATATTGGTATCTAGTGACTTACTTTAAATAATAGAATTGAAATTAAAAAAAGAAAACCCAACCAAATAAAAACCCCCTTTTTCAATAGGAGGAGCAAAAAGTGGAAAGTTGTTAGTAAGAGGAGGTGCTGAGCTTTAAATAAGAAATACAATATTCATTGAGTTTATTTTATGAAAACTCATTCTTTGATAACTGCATCTTGAGCTTTAGCCTGGGTTTCTTTGAAATTATGCATCATGATGCATATTTATTTTGTACTAGAAAACCATTAAATTTTTAAATGTCTTTTAAAAAATATTAAATATCTGTAAAATACTGTATGCACTCGTTAAGTCCTTTGATATGGTCATATTGAGATTATCTTTCTGTAAATGAGCGCAAACTCTCTGAAGATTTTGTGAGTATGTATTTGCAGTTTTTGGGAATTGCGTGAAGTGCATGATTTTTTGTTGAGGCGTACCAACTTGCTGTTTCCTTTCCTTCTCCTTTATGCTCCTTTTTCTTTTTAGGATTGTCTCTTTAATAATTTGGATATAAGAAGCTTGTGATGCGGTTCAGTTGTAAAAGAAAGTGAGTGGCAACAAAGTCTTCATACATTTATAAAAAGGCCTGAATTAGCACAAAGGAAATAGAAAACTTCTAGCTCGAGACCTGAACTGAAATGATGATTTCCTGAGAGGACTCATTACCAGTACTAGTCAGTTCTTTGTACTTAGGAGAGACCGAGCCCTCCATTAATAATAATAATAAAGAAATCACCAGAAGTTTTTTATGCTTTTTTTTTTCTGGTGATTTTTTCTCTCTCATTCTGAAGCAGTACATCCTGCAGTATGTGCACTTCATAGTGTTCATTAGCTGGCTCATCATCTGTCAATAATAGATTTTTGTTTTTTTCAGGCACCTAAAAGAAACTGCAGAAATCAATCTACATAACTCCAAAATCATTAATAATTGAGTTGGAACAGAGCTCAACCATATGTCTACCAGTAGCTGCCTTAATTTCAAGATGTTGCTTGGGAGATTTTTCTGTGTAGTTTACAAACAATTTATTGTACTTGATTTAAAGATGTCAGTTATAGTCTCTACGTGAAAAATCAATGACATGGGGGATACTTACTGTGTGGGAGCCTGGCAGTTGTCACAATTTGAATTCTGGAAGGTAGAGAAGAGTTCTGTTTGCTGTTACTTTGGATGAAAAGGGCTGAGACCTTAGCTGAATTCAAGGATGTATTATCAAGAGCTAGAAGGCAGATAGGGCAATGAGAGTTTGAAAGGAGAGTAGGTTACTTTTGGAAAAGCAGAGAGGCACAGAGAGAAAAAAAATGCTGAAAAAAAAAAAGTCTGATGCTCAGACAGATAGTGGCACACTTTCAATGGAGCTATTGAGAAGACCAGCTGTAAATATTGAGGTTGAATTGCATCGTACAATAAAAAAAAAAAATCCTGCATGTGTCTAATAATAGCTGTGAAACCTTGAATCAAAAGTTTGAAAGAATTGCTACATTTTATGGTAGGAATTGATCATCTCATTTAACTTCCTATCTGAGCAAGCACTCCTGTATTGCTATCACTCTTAGTTCAATTACATTTAATTGATTAAAAGAGTTTATGAACCAAAATTAAATCCAAAAAGAAATTTGCATACTATTAGGTGAGAGGCTCTGCTGACAAGTACAAAAGAATTTATGAATTTTATAAGCCCTTTACTGGTTTGGGAATAATTCTTTATTATGACTGAAATAAAAATGAATTCCATGGTAACGTGTGCTGCAGTATAAGCAAAGCATTTTTAGTGTGTTTTATTTTATTCTTTGCACTGTTATTTAACAATATCACTTGATCATATAGCTTACCTAATGATCTGAACCTTGAGCCTCAAAATAAGAAGTTTTTTTTTAACTGATAAACTACAAGCATAATATATGCATAAAAATCAATTACAATATATGCCAAAAAAAAAAAAAAAGAAAACCTCAAATTTGGAGATTCAAAGCCAGGACAAATGGGAGAAGACTTGAGCAGTATTCTACTCAAGGATGTACAGACAAGAGCTTCACTATCTTGCAGCTTTAAGCAGCAGTAAAGGAAGTCTGGAGTGGTCAGAAAGTAATAAAATACAAATAATGTAGGTGGTGTTTATAGAAATCTAAAATCAATTTCAAATTGAGACCTTTTTAATTTTTTTTGTGTGTGTGATGTTTGTGTGTATGACTTGAGAGAAGGATTATTGAATTAAAAAGTCTTTTTGGCGCCTGAGCTGTTGAGGCTGATATTAAAGATCTCTTTTCCAGTAGGAGTGGAAGAATGATGGAAAATATAAAAATGGAGACGTTTTCTACATTTTATTTTATTCGATTTCTTTAAATTATGGCAGACCTTTTTTGAATTCAAGCTGATTGTCTCACTCTTTGCAGTCCATGTGCCCTATGCCCAAAAATTAGTTTGCTTCAAAACATGGGATGATGGTTGAAAGTACTGACAGACACCACAAGAAGGGAAAGAGGTTTGACTTGCTTATAGTCTATCCTTGTGAAAAGTGTGTTAAATTTATTGCTTTTTTCTGTATTTATTTCACAACCCTTATCAAGTTACTAATAGTAGAGATGTATTGTCCTTTGTAGGTGAACGTGAGTTATGCCTCCCCTGCCTTGGGGCCGCACATGGAGCACAGACCTAATCCTGAGCTGAAAAAAGCTGTGAGTCTGGCTATGTCAGGTTCTTGCCTTTGTGTTCATTGGCTACTTGGCTGCTTGTTACTGTAGAGCACAGGCTTGTATTTGTGTGGAGAATTTTGCCTAGGTACTTTCTCTTTCTTCAGTGGCTTAGAAAAAATATACATACATCATTTCTCCATAAAAGGTTACTCTGAGGAAAGAGGAAGTGCATGTTGAGAGGTGATCAGACTTGGTCACGGCTGCCAAGATTGCCCACAACCAGTTTTTTCTTGTGAGGCTGTGAAACTCAAAAGGGCACTTGCCCTTCTCACATTGTCAATCATCACTGTCAAGAAGTTATGATCAGTGCCCTCCAAAAACCTCCCGGGAACAACCAAGATCTCCAGCTCCTCCTGCTTGTTTCTCTTGCTGTTTGTGTTGGTGCACAGGCACTTCAGAGAGGCACCCTGTGCTGATTTCCTAGGAAAGACAAGAGGCTTTTCCCCACAATGCTGTCCTGTAGGCACATCCTCTCTTAAGTGGATGAGCTTGAAGTGGGCTCATTTTAGTCCTGTGCTGCTGCTTACAAAGACACTTGTGTCTGTTAAACCTTGTGTCAGAGAGCTTTTGTTTGCCCAGCTGCTCCACCACTTCTTCACTTGATTGTTGATCGTCCTTTTGCACCTCTGTTGGTCTTAGTTTATAGCAAAGATGCTTTTGCTTCATTTAGGCAGAAATAACTTCAAATAATTGTACTGCTGTGTCTGGAGAAAATATGGATTTGAAATAAAAATGTGCTATTTTATAATTTTTTCAACATTAGTAATACAAAATGGAATTACTAGATAAAGGCTTAAATGATACTCTTAAAAAATAAATAGTGTTACTGAAAATAGCTTTTGAAGATCAGTAATTTGGTTCTCAAAAATTTTGATGGGATGAGGAAAGGATGAACATGTGATAAAGTTCTGAGATCTAAATATTGAAAACATGTTTTTGTGTCTGTGCGCTATGTGTCAGCATGCACAGCTATGTAGGGTCTCTTCAAAAAGTGTTTTTTCTCATTGATTCCTTTCATTATTACTTGATTTCATCATAAAAGCACGACCTCATTTTCTTTCTACCTATTTTCTTTTTTCTTTCATGTATGAACTGTCTTCGGTTGTATGCACAGAAGACACCATATGTATAACACTGCTCTGTCACACATCATCCTAACTGAGCCATTAAATGGTTACTAAGGCTCTCAAAAGTAGTCACACCCTGCCAAACTTTTTGCAGTGAAATTTTGAAGATACCAAGGATAAGAAAACATGACCTGAATTTGAATAATGTGTTTAAAATAGTACAGTGTTATGCATTTTTAATAACTGCAATTGAGGTTCTCTCAATGTGGAACTCTCATGTACTGCAGAAGCTGGTGTATCTATTTTATTTGTCTAAATTGAAGTTATGTCTCACAATTCATTTATGTACTCATTTCTTTCTTTGCCTTAAACCTTTTACCTAATATAATTAAATTTTTTTAGTTCATGTGTCATGCAAAAAAATTAATTCTCTCATACTGATTTTCTTTTATGCCTTTCATTGATCAGTAGAATCACAAAGGGCTACTGAAAGGGCCCTTTAGGATCATCTAGTTAAACTCCCATGCCATGGACACGGATGTCTTTCACTAGATCAAAAACCTGTCTACGTCTTTCACATCTGTCCTCTACCTATTTGGTGATCTTGAGTCTTCCTTTTTCAGTGCAGATGTTTAACCCCTTCCTTCATGGACCACATTCCATAACTTCATTTGTTCTTTTCCACACTTTTTTTTATCACTACATCTTCTCTAGATATAAATATTAATTATTTCTGTATAGTCAGAAGAGGGAATGATACTGTTGCTTTTACTTCTGCAAGTTAAATTTTAAAAATCTAGAGAAGTTAAATGTTTTAAATGCTGTTAAGTTTGTAATCAATGTAACAAAACTACTGTGAAAGTTTTAATTATATGAGCCTCGCCGTAATGTCTAAAGTTCTAAAATAAACTTAATGTTAATCACTTATTAATTATATTAATCTGATTTTTAGTGCTGGAGTCATGGATTTGACAGCATCTGAGATGACATTAGGAGAGCATTAGGGAGGCTAAGAGCTAATTGTTGTTTAATATGTATGTGCTTGGCAAGGATGCAAGAGAAAAGGCAGCAAGAGCAGTTTGGTATCCAGAGCAGCCCTCGGGGTACTGCACTGTCCCAGTTGCCTCCATGTGAGCTGCAGAGGGACAGAGGTGGGGCTGTCCTGGTGCTGTACCCCCACTCAGGCTTTGGGGCAAGGCCAGAGAGAGCTCAGCCCTGTACTTCAAATTAATTTCAAAATGGATTTCAATAGATTTCAACAGTGTGGCTTACTGCTCTACCAGTGTAAAGAAAACCTTTTGGATTTTATAACAAAGATTACATTTTGGATATGAGTGAGGTGTTCTGGTGCAGTAATCTTGTAGGATTATTGGTTTGCCAGCAACAATATTCAGTATTTACAAACTATGGGAATTACCACATATTTGTCTATATTTTGGCACCTGATTTATCTTTTAATTTCTGTCTTTGAGGGCTATCAAAGGACATGCACTGTGCTGCTTTTGAGCTTTTGGTAAAAAATTACAGTTTTACTATCTGGTTTGGAATATGTAGTCCTTGGAATAACTTGGACCCTAAAATAAAGTCTAGATTCCTCATTTTGCTATGCGTACTGTGGAACAAATTCTGATTCTTTCCAGTTGGTTGTTACAACTCCTTTAGATGCTTTAGAACCCACAGTGGGGATGGTCTCATGGGATAATAAGCCTAACTGACGTAATAAAAAAAGGAAATAAAGCAAACCATAACTGCCTCCTTTTTTGGGTCAAATTGATCTCATAATTATTCCTAATGAACTTTCTGTGTCTGGGGATTGCTTGCATGTATTTTATTTGGAAAGTAGAGTTAAATGTGCAAGTGATTACTATATGAATTCATAAATTAACAAAAATTTTAGAGTTTTAAGTCTATGGTTTGATAAGAAATCTAAAACCAGTACATATTCCAACATCTCCAAGAAAGCCATTTTTCATCAAATTTTTTTAAGACATGCCCACAACTACTTTGGTATGGAGAGTGGACTACTGCTTAGGAATGAATGTCAGTCTTTCAGTGACGTTATAGAACTAATTCCTAAAGTTAAGCCAAGGTGTAAGTTTGCTTCCGGAAGTTTAAAAATGTCACAAAGGACAAAAACAACTCAGAATGGAACCTGATCTCCTCCTGATTACTGTGTTTTAGGCCCAGCTTGAAATTAGGCACCATGCATCCTCTCGCTCAACCCACACCTCTCTGCCCCCTCACCATGGTGGAATGAGAAGGAGAATCAAAGTAAAACTTATAGGTTGACATAAAAACAGTTTAATAATTGAAAACAAAGTAAAATACAACAATAATGGTAAATTAAAAGGGAAAAACCACGGATGCACAATGCAATCGGACATCACCTGCTGACTGATGCCAGATCCCCCTTCTTGAACCCAAACTGGTCGCATTTCCAGATAACTCCCCCACTTTGTGTACCAGACATGAAATTCTGTGGTGTGGAATATCCCTTTGGTCAGTTTGGGCCACCTGTCCCAACTGTGCTCTCTCCCAGTTTCTTTTGTGGACCTCCTCACTGGCAAGGCACGAGACAAGAAAACAGTCCGTGACTTGGGATAAACATGGCTTAGCAAAACCCCAAAATATCAGTGTGCTTTCAACACCATTCTCATTCCAAATCCAAAACACAGCACTGTAACTGCTGCTGAGAAGGAATTAACTCTACCTTAACTGAAACCAGGCTACTGATGCAAAAGTCTTCAGTTTGCATTAGGCTGAGCCAAGTGTATCATGAGTGTCCTGATATCAGATTATCTATGCTGGTTATGTAGCATTCAGAGATTAAATATTTCTATTGCTTTTACCCATTTATACTTATTTATACATTTATACCTTAGAAGTCATTGCTGACTGCAGTCTAATCTCAGCAGATTTACTCAAGAATTTACAGAGTCTCCATCCTCTTTGGTCAGCATCTTTTTATAGTAACTCTCAGCTTGCAACAGTAGCTCGTATGATAACAGATCTATGAAATATTTGAGATAGTACTAGAAGCACCACAGTTACTCTCTGGTGGAGACGGTTTTAGAGTGAGGAATGATTAAAATGTAATGTCTGTGTTCATCAGAATTTGTCATTTTTGTCATAACAATCAGATCTTTGATGTTATAAAATTTCCCTAGACACCGCCTTTATTTGATCTGTAAATAAAGATTTCTTTTAAAATAAGGTTTAAGAATACAGTGCTGTTACCTAAATCATCTGTTCTGGCTGCAGGATTTTTGGACGTCTTGCCAAATATTATGAGAGTGGATATTTTTGTAACTTCATTTTTCAGTGTTAGACTTCAAAGATCCTATCTAATTATCATTAAGTAGGATTATGTATGAAAAAATAAATCCTGGTAAGGGTGTGTATGATGACCATTAACTAAAATGCAAATCTACACAGTTTCAAAGGAGATGAAAAGATAATGAACATGCCCTCCTTGTGGTTCCCTCCTCCCTTTCTGCTTTGTCCAACAATAAAAGCCTTTTAAAATCATTTCAGTGTACAAGTTATTCCTTATGTTGCTCTTGCAACATCATGTACTGCAACAGGATGTGATAAGGTAATGATGGAACAAAGGGGCATACAGTAAACAAATATGTCTCTAAACATTCCCTTCAGAATAATGAACTTCTCAGCTAAGTTTAACATATTAAATGCATTCAAGACATCAATATCCAAGAAATTAGTTGTAAGGGGGGACCATATAGAAATACAGTTTTGTATATGGAATGCAACATCTTTAATTTAATTTCTGAAACTTTATAAATAGTTTAGCTTTTGATAGGAAAGGAAGGAGGATGTGTGCTGTGACAGCCATGAAGTACTTAATATTTAGAAGCCAAATGCCTAATGATGCTAATATTTATTCCCAAAATATCAAAGGAAATGCCTTCACTGACTACAGTAGAAAGTTTTTTATTTAAGTTTGTTTCCTTAGTTGTCCTTCATATTTCTCAGCCACTGGAGGTTACAGTGACTTGCCAAAGGTCAGTTGGTAGCAAAATGGAGAAGAAAACCAAGGATTCTCAAGTCCTCATTAAGTGACACCTGTGCTAAATTTAACAACTTCTGTTTTTTCCAAATGCCAGAGGAATCTTACCTGTGTGTGGGTATTTTACATTTCTTTGACCTTATTTGAAACCATTTAAAAGAACAGAATTAGGGTTTTCTGTATTTGTACACAATATCTGCAACCTCTTAATTTTTCAAGGTAAAAACTAGTTGTCTAATGTATTACCTCTTTTCAGCCAAAAGTAGGAATCTGTGGTTTCTGCTTGGAAGGTGGAGGTGCTTGCAGACTACCTCTATTTATTATATTTTAATTTAGTAGTGTGGAGATCTCTTTCAGTGTAATCACTCTGTATAGGAAAATATGTGGTTTTTTTAGTAAGAGTCTCATTTCTTCTAGCAATTTTTCGTATCTAATATATTTGCAGTATGAGATCATTCTAAATGCTTCCTAACACAGATACCGGATTAACTGAAGTAGTGCTTCAGTTGTTAAACCTGGTTACTTTCCATCCTTTAAACTGGTAATACAGATAAACTCATGATGGAAAAAATCTCTTTCAAAAGACTTGTGATTTTTCAAGAGACAAATGGCTTTATTGCAATCAAACTTCTCTATTCTGAAAGTAACTTTCTGTGAAAATTGCTCTTGTTCATGCTACCAGTTTGATCCAACTGGTAGCATGATCTATTACAGAGGTTCTGACTTTTCCAAGTATTCAAATTAAGCAACTGCATATAAGTTGAGAGATTTGAGGTAGAGTTGAGAATGTCTTGTCCACCCCTAAGGCTGACAGAAAGGTGGGTATGGCACTCAAACTTCCAGTGAGCATTCTGTCATATTGAACTTCTCACTGCACCAAGTAACTAGAAAGAGTTTGTCCTTCTAGCAAAATAAAATGTGACCAAAAAGTAGCGTTCCATAATTCTTTCCTGTGTGTTTTGCCTATTATTTTTTCCTAGACTAAAAATAAATTTCACAAATGAATCTGTGGGTTTTAATTCTGATTTCTTTTGGTTTTATGTTTCTTAATTTTAATTCAATGAAATCCATTTTCATTTTTTGGTTCTTAAGTCACAGTGTGTCTGATTTTAATATTGTTCTGATCTCATGGCATACATGTAGTAATATGTGAATACCAAAACTTGTTTATAACAAAAGAATATCTTCTTTCCCAATCGTGTATCAGACAGAATAAAGAAATGGTTTTATAGCCATTATTCACAATTCTCAGAGCTCACATATTTCAAATCTGTTAATGACTGCTGCTCTACTTTCTTTTGTGGCGCAAATGTGATTTGACAGTAAAGACATAGAATGTTTCTAATCAAAAGGAAAATGACTGCAAAGGAAAATAAAATGTAGATACTGTAAATGTCAAACTATGACTAAATTGGACAAGTACAGAACATCCAGACCTGATTTGCTTTAAAGTGTCTAAATCATGAGAATTCAAAAGCTCTAGTGTTTTGATGGCAAGATAGCCTTTTCTGCTTTCTTTATTTCAAAGGAAATTAAAGTGTGGTTGCTTTTTCTGGGAAAATATAACACAAATTCATAAGACAAATTCATGTTTTTAAAAACTGAGAAAAATAAGACAAAGGCATATAGTCCATTTTAAATTTCCTTGATTCCTTCAGTCCAAGTCCAATGGAGTGCTAGAGCTGATGCAATTGCTGCATACAACTGAAAGGAAGTATCATAAAATGTTCTGCTTTCCCTAATTATGCTGCAACCAGTCAAAATATAAATTGGGAAATGTCACATTGGAATGGGTCCTATTTCAAAAAGCACTGGAACATACACACTCATAACTGTGTCACCCACTGTTTTTGATATATCAGTTCACTGGTTTTTAATTAATTAGGTGTTTAGTTGCTTCCATTTTCTTAGAAAATTTCAGCCTTAATGTTTATGAATGGTTTAAGTGCTTTGATAAATAAGCCTTTACTGAAATTGCTCCCAAATCATTACACAGCAGAGGATCCTTGTGAAATACAGCAATTTAGAGTGGGATTGAGAACAAACTATGTCCTTTTTCGATGGGTGGAGAAAGAAATTGGGTAAATTTAATTATAGCCAAGAAGTCTTGGCATGTGTTTGTAAGGTAACTGCATACAATGGAATTAGGTGTGGACCGGCATTTCTGCTCTTTTGCAGTGATTTCTTTTAAGAAAATTCCTGTGAAAGCCTACTTTGATCAAAAAGTATGGCTAACTTAGCTTTCATTTGTAAATAAGGAACTTACATTTCTGTTTTGCCCATTCATGGTGTAGAATCAAAAACCCATATCAAAGTTCTGACTAATTCTCTTCTTCCAAATAACTCCTAAAGGAAACAATGGGGTACATTCTGTTAATCAAGTTTTTTTTTTCTATTACTTAAGTATTTTTTAGAAGAATACCAGGATTTTGTGAATGACATAGAAATATTTCCTCTGTTTTAGGAAAATTAGATTTTAAATTCATCTTAAGATTCTGGCTGATAAAGTTAGAATCCTATACAGGACTAAGTCTGGAAAAGCTGAGAAATTATAATTAAAAATAGTGGCAGTTTTGGCATTCTTTGCAAAATGACATTACTTATTTAAATTACATTTTATAATTTTGTTTCATAGCATATACTCACATTTTGTTTGGGTGTTTTTCGATTAAAATACATTTTAAAGCTGTAAAAACCAATGCAGAAAAAACCATTAACCATTTATTTCCACATAAATTCACCACAATGTTTTTGTTTTTAAATGCAACTAGAACTTATTTTTATTACTCCTTGCTGAATAAGAAGACCCGTGACCTATTTTTCTTAAATCTTCTAATGTTCTGATTGATGAAAAGCTTGACTAATTTGTGTAGTCAATAGGAGATGAAAAAATCTGCTTGATATGTAGAAATGCATAATTTTTGTCACTGAAGGGCAGGCTAATATCTGTATGCATTGCTTGTCTTACATAAGCCTATAGTTTGCACTACAGCTCCTGAATTGCTACTTGCAAGAGCTATATAGAATAATTTTGCTTTTTAGCATGAAAATTAGTGCTAGAGTGTGTGTGATCTTCTCAGGAGGAATAAAAATATGATCAGGCCTGGAGCTTCTGCTGGCTCGAAGGGGAGATGATGATAAGACTTTTAATAAGGAGGGAAAATGTACTGGTGTTATTGGAATTCTGGTAGCTAAATTTTTATGGAAAAAGGTTTAAATGTTCTGGTTCATTTATTTCAGTACTCTTCTTGATATGCCTTTTTTTTTATTGCATAGGGAATGTACCATAGTTGGGTTTTCTGTGGACTTTATCCATTAATTAACTGTATTGTTCACTTGGCAGATCAATAGTTCAGTATTTCATTTGTTTTCATTTCTTTTACATTGTTAAGTGAAAGTGGGTGAATTCAGCATGCCTTAAGAACTGACATAGCCAGAACATCCACAACTGTCTATCTATTCAGATTAGGTAAGAATAAAATATTTGTTTTCAAGTAAGTTGTATAACAGAGGGTGAGCAGACTACTGTGAAACCAGTCCATCTGTCATATAATGCTACATTACTGTATTACATCAGCAGCCTATTTTTTAAAATGCCAAATAGAATTGATACTGAAAGCTTTCCATACTGTAATACAATCAAGAACTCTTTTTTTATTACAAGAACATGATTTAAAAGTCACTTGTAAAAATTTATTTTGATGGTAGCAGTTTTACTTCTGTATTTAATGGAGTTTAATGACTCAGAGCAATTTCAAGGACCAAGAGACTAGAAATGAAGTTTTTATACAGTATTTCTTTTCTCTGGGTGTTGAAATATTAACAGAATATCAGCTTGCCTTCTTCAGTCTTCCCCCTCCACAGGGCAGAGAGCAGTGCAGAAATCACCAAAATACTTATCATTGTTTGCCCTAAAATGTTATTTCTGTCAATGTAATTTGAAAAATTTCTTGAAATTACTTTTTTTGCTCATAAGTATTTGAAAGATAATGATATTGTACTTTTTTAAGAAAGGTTTCATCCTTGGTCAACAGTAACTGCTTCTAAAATGATCTGCTGCTGTGATGTGGCTTTGTAACGTTTGAGATCATCTGACAAGTGAGGAAAAGAGATTCCAACCAGACAAATTTAGATTTAAAACCATTAGAAACAGATGAGATAAAAAAGATGTACCAATTTAGAAAAAAAAATCTGTTTTTTCAGGCTTTAGAATTAAATGACAATATTTTGGAGTAAATGTAAGTGTTCTCCAGAGGAGCATCAGAGCATGGCTTTTTTGTTAGGTGGATGAATATATCATAACTCTGTTATAGCTAATATTTTTGTGACTGGTTTTTGTGAAAGTAAAATATGCTATTGGCTAAAATTCATTTTTGTATCTGAGTTACCTATGTATAAACTAACTTATTTCGTTATGTTCCAGCTCCTACAAAAATGTCTGCAAGTGTTTTCTTTTAAATCTCAGCCTGGGTACTGACCAGAATCTGTGCTTTAATTTTTTTTTTTTGCTGTTGAATTTTGACATTTTACTTTTCTTCTTTTTTGGAAAAAAAATTGAACATTTTGATCACTTTTGTAATATTGTGTTGGAAGGTCCATTTGGGATCTCAGAGATCAGGTTTCTTAGATCACTGAACTTCTCTGTTTCTGAAATGTAGAGGGGACTTTATTTTTAGTGTCAGGACCATCATGTTAAAAATGAGCAGTATAACCCAGGAAACAGCTTGGCTTTGAAAGACTGTATTTTTCAAAATTTGCATTTTGCCTAAGAAATATTATTTCTATATCTGGTAGCACAGTCTAGAAGCTCAAATCTTGGCCTGACAGATTAATAAAAATTATTTATAGGTATAGCTGCTTTAAAAATATATATTTTATTCTGAATGAAGTATTTTGCAGAAACCTCTCTATTAATAAAAACAGTCCTTCACTAAGACCTCCTTCATCAAGCTGTGTTTTCTTCTGAAGTCTCCATAGTGGTGCTTCTCTCTCCTCTGTCATCCCAACCAAAGTTTCATATATGTGATGGAAATAATTATTTTACTGAAAGCAGAAATGCAATTTCCAAAATTTTCATTGACTTAGGTGGTTTTGAAATTTCACCATCTGGATGTGTTTTCGAACTCCTTTGGGTAAGGTCTCTCTGGTTTTGTTGTGCAACAATAACATTTAAGGTTTGAGAAATGTGTCTTTTAAATTAGTTCTCATTAATAGTTTCTAAGTTCCAAGAAAAACAGGTAAATAAAATGAAATGCTTTTCTTTATCTATCTGGAATTTAAACATGAGAACCATTTTGTTAAAGTAGTAAATTTGCATCAATTCATAGCCTTTTATATTTTCTGTATCTGATTCTGACATTGACTAAATATAGAAAATGCTTCTTGGCTAGGAAAGGCCAGAGTAAAAATAAATTATTAAGCATTAATACTATGAAAATTTTTAAAGTAATATCTGGATTATTTTGCAAGTGGTTAGTTTAAAAAATAGCCTTTTTTCTTGTTCAAGATTTTTTTTGTTGTTTGAAATTTCATTTTCCTGAGGGCTGGGGAGCTGGAATTGCCAACTGCCTGATTTTTCACAGACTTAGTATAGCATTTTCTATAACCGTTTCTTGATTTCAAAGCTGAATCAGTGTGATATATTCCTCCAAAGTTATATGATCTTTCTGTAATGCCAGTTCAATTGTTTTTAGCAACTACTTCAGTCTGCTCTTCAAAGTCCACCTGTACAGCATTGATATACATTCAGTGAACTGGGTGTATGTCTTATACATCCAGATGTAGGATTCTTAGGTGAGATAAAAATTTAATTGAAAAAAGTGAGAGTAATATATAGCCCTTGCAGTGTTAAAGGTTTTTTGACAGTGTTCTGACATGCTGAGTTCTCAAAAAAATTACAGTGATACAAGCAAACTTGCACTATTTTTCTGAATTAGAATGAAGATTTTTTTTTTTTGGTGGGTGGTGGAATGCAGTATTAAGTGTTTTCAGATCAACTTAGCCAAAGAAAGCACAGTGAGAAATAACTGTAGAATGATGGGGGAAATAGAAGGTTACTGGGAGATCTTCTGTTTACCCAGTGTACGAAGCAGAGAAAAAGAGTGGTGCATCAAACCATGAGGTCAAGACAAGCAGTCCTTAGGAGAAAAGATAGTTACTTTTTGGCATAAATTACTGCCTACAGAATGTACTGGATCGTGTCTTCAAGATTTTCCATTCAATATTGTACAGTTTCTTTTGACAGGGATTACCCTTTATTAAATCTTTACCTAGGGATCACTGACAGCTTTAGCTTCCAAACAGGACACATGATTACAGGTTAATGATAGGAGGTCAAAGTATACTTTTCAGTTGTATTATAGTATTATAAAAGTATTATAATAGGTATTTGAAAAGCACAGGAACTACTTGTATGGTTTGCATTAAACAACAACGACCTTTTAAATGCTGGTTTTGATGAGTCAGCATTTTAGTTATGAGAATAAGACAAGCTCATGCTTAAAATTATCATTGAAGCCCACAGTTTTAAATAAGCAAAGTGTGCAGAGCCTATCTTATTGATGCAAGTTCAGTGATGAACATAGAGGGTTGATAGTAAGGATAACCCCAGTGGGATTGTTCATTTAATTAGGCCTCAGAAATAGTTGCAAATAACTGGAGTAAATTTCAAATAAATTCAAAATAGCTTTAATTGTGCTTAATAAATGACAAAGGTTTGCCCTGTGCTCATTTAATGTAAGCATAGGCTTAGATACATAGTACCATTCTTTTGTTTTGCAGTCAGTAGTCTGAAATGTTAACTGTTTGTTAAATCTGAAACAGTATGGATAATTAGGGAAAATAAATTAGAAATTCACATTGACAACTACAAATGAAACCCTAAGAGTAATGACAGATAATGATTCAATTCAGACTTTTGTGCTACCTTTGTGAAGCCAGAACATATTTTGCTCTCCACAGGTATTCTGTTTAGGGACAGAGTATGAACTATTTGCTCACACTGGTGTCTTCACATACAGAAGGAAAGAAACATGTGGTAGAGGTGCCAGCATCATAGGTACATGTAGAAAATTAGGCTCTTCAAACTATCTCCAGTACATCTATTTAATATGGTTGGAAACTTTTGTGTTGGTTTGTCATTTGATTTTATGATGTCAAATAATTGTTTCAGCAAACAGAGGCTCTGAAAAGAATGAGACCAGTCATTCTTGTATTCTTTTAATTAAGTTATTTTATAATTTAATGTTCATCAGAGAGTACTTAGGGCTGTTTCCTGTGTTGGTGGACCAGAGACACAATATTGCTGTCTTAGAAAAACTCATGACTGACTGCTTTTATATCAGCAAGCTCAGAGACTTTGTGCATGACTGTCATTAACAGTTTGGTTAGTTTTGCATGTTTCAAGCCATCTTTCAGCACTGTATTGTAGTCAAAAATCTAAATGTACTTTTCTGAACTTCTGAATGTTTTAAACTTGGTTTTCATACCAAGTAGGAATAAAGAGTTGAAATAACCCAATTCTGCATTAAATGGAAAATGCTACAATCTTTGACATGAAAATACTAAACCATCTTGTTTCTACACATTTGATTTAGAAAAAGAGTTGTCAGCATTCTTAAACTGAGATTGTTTATTTTACTTTGGTGACTTTGCCTCATATACCGGGTAAACTGAAGGTCTCCCATTGACCTTCTATCTCCACCTCCAAGGTTATTCTTACTGGTTTGATCTGGCAATCAGTTCTCCTGTACCTGTGCTTGTCAGTGAAGCAGTCAGAAGAAAAGTGGCCCTTACATTGTAAGGAACCTTGTATCTGTCTCTAACCCTGCAAGTTTTGTTCAGCCCATGTTGCTTGATGTACCTCTCTGCACAGGGGACAGGTTGAGGAAATCTTCCTGCAACCCTCTGGCCAACTGCACTAATGACCTTGGACTCTGTAAACTGTTAAAGTAGAGAGGGGAGAAAATGTCTAAGAAAACATGTTGCATACTGTGAGAAATACACTGTGACTCTTTGTACTTTTTAAAAAGTTTGTATTGGGTTTGTAGCTAGTTCCACTGGGCTATTCCACCCCTGCATATGTGTAAAAGGAGGAAAAAGATTTTAGCAAAATGAAGAAAGCTGTAGTGTGCCTGGATACATTCAATGTAAGAGCAATCTCTGTTCTGAAGTATTATAACTGAGCACAAAATTATGCTTATTTCGTTTTGGTATTCCTGAGTCTTAATAGCCTTAATTCCCTGGCACTGAATTTATTTATTTTTAAGGGACAGAAATCAAATTTGTGTATGTCTAAGTAGGCCAAGGCTTCAAGTTTTTACCAAGTATCTCTTGAACTAGCTTATTTCCAGATGAATTACATTTTATAGTATCCTTGTATCTAGTGATCATCTTTGTTTGGAGTTAATTTAGGCTCAATTTTAATGGAAGAAAAAACCTCCTGTCCTGCACTAACAAACATTTTGTTTTTCACTTTTGTTGTGTTTGAATTAAGGAAAAAAAGAAAACCCAAAACCAGTTCTTAAGATGCAGTGATGCTGAATTATAGTTCAAGTCGATAATTTTTGCAAGATGTGCAGAATGAATGTCCATTCATTTCAAGGAGCAATGAAATTCTTACTTAGATTTGGAAGCTTAAAGATCAGGGTTTCCCCCTACAAACCACAAACCACATGGCACGGTGGCACTGAGGAACCATAAAAGTTCTGCTCTTAGGATCTGTATTCCTTTCAGCTAGCTGTAAGTAGCTAAAGGATACAGCCCCTGGTGTGTTGTCAAGGCCTCCACTGGTTGTGCTCCTGGGGTGAGTTGGGCATGCCTGCATGCCTAGCTCCCAGCGTGCTCGGAGCAGAGTCAGTTGTCATTGTTCAATGGCTCCTGTATCCTGTAGCCCTTCTATTACAGGATATTGTTATCTGCCTTCTTTTTGCTTTAGAGAAGATGCATTGTCACTGTTGTCATAGAGTTAGGCTTTGAAATAGATTTCACAGAGTCTTTACGTGTCAAGATGAAGGCTGCAAATTATCTTCACAAGGAGACGAGTGAAGTTTTAAATATTAATGTTGTAAGTTTGTTCTGAGTTGCCTATGCATCAGAAGTTTAATGAGTTTTTCTTAGGGTTAAAATTACCTGACTGGTAAAAAAATGGCACGTTTTTTGAAGAAGGCGTTTATTTAGAAACCCTTCTGTAGGGTCTGTGCTGCACTGAAATGTCTTTCTAGCTATACTTTCTCAGTTAATGACGTATAATGATGACTGAAAAACTGAAAGATATGCCTATACAACTTCCTCTTCTCCAGCATATTGACCTTCATTTGCAGAGTGATCAGGAGGCAAATTATTTGTGGGTTTGTTTGAGTTACTTGAGAATGTTTAGGATTAAAAAGAATCCCACTTCAAGACAAGGACCAGACAGGTTTAGCCAGGTAAGAGCATATGAATAGCAAAAAGTCTAATTCTGAAGTGAAATGAAGAAGCTTCTATTTCATTTTTGAGCATTGGGTCAGGTGACTCAGAAACAAACAATCAGGAAGGAAAATTATTATATCAGGCAGCAGCATGCGTTTCCCAGTTAGGCTTCTTGAGCAAAATTAGATTAATATTTTCTTTCATCATTCTAATTAAACTATTCTGCCCTTTTCGTTGTCTCAGGTTATTGTTGATGAATGACAGAGGAGTGCCTTGACTGCTGCTTCCCAAATATAATTAAGTTTGATGGTTTTCAGTAGAAGAGGTTGTATATTTACTGAATTTAAAGCAGCTGTAACAGAAACAGCAACTATATATTTTGAAAGTTAAACTGTGCTCCTGCATATATCGGGTTGGATAGGTTTGAATCTTTAATTTAAACTTTTTTCTTTTAAGTTTCCCTTCATTTTCTAGAGTTCTTATGTTTAAGATTTAAGAAAACCACAAACCATAAGTAACTTCTTAGATTTCCATGCAAGAGTTCAACTGTACCTAATTATTGGACTGCTGTTGTGTTGTGTGTTCAGAACATTCCTGCTCACTTAGGAGGTAATCTTTGCTCACCGAGTTATCCAGGCAGTTCCCAGTAATGCTGTCTGGACTGTGAGCTGCCTTTTGCACAGGCAGAATTCACACCCAACACAGAACAATAATATGAGCTTGATATAAAAGGGAAGGTGTAATTTTGCAGTGCAGGCACCCTAGAGTTCACTTTGCTAATCAAAACCAGAGGACTCTCCCAGAGCTTCAGTCTCTCTCAGAGTTAGGCTTTATGCTGTTTCGATTCAATCCTACCCATGAAGAAAGTTTAGGAAAGCATATGTAAATGTCAGTTAGCAATTTGTTCCATGTACGCTCGAAAGACTGACTACTGACAGCACTGGGCATGTAATGTTTGCACTCGTGTTCTTGAGCAAGCAGTGACTGCATCTCTCCACCTGTAATACTGTGTTTGGGAAGTGTGGCCTGTGTTTGTAGTAACCCTTATTATATTGCAAAAATACCTTTAGGGTGTTGCCTTATGTACAAATTGTCTTCTGTGCTTTGTCCTAGTGTCACGTACATTATTCTCTCCGCTGTTCTAGCAATATTCTCATAAGCTTACTCTGCATGCGTGGAATTTATCATAAATATGATCAGCAAAAATATTTACTTGAATTTGAGCGAATTCTTATTCACTTAAGGTCAAAATATGAGAGTTTTACCAACTGAATTTGGAAGAAGTTGATACAAACCTTCAGTTACTATGTGGATAAAAAATGTAGGGACAGATGCCATTTCACAGTGGTTGACAAGCATAGATATGCTTGACAATTTTCTATTAATAGCCTTTTCTATTTAAATAACTAAATTCAGTGTCAGATGAATATTGGTTCTTTTCTTCTGTTACATTTTGCACATTGCTTAATTCTGAGCAATAGACTGAGTTTTTCACTCCTTGCTAACAATATCTACTTCTTGTGTTTACTTTTTGATTTGGACAGTGACAGTGGATTTGTATTCCTTAGGCTGTTAATATGTGATCTATAAATACATGGAACATGTGAACCTCCAGACACTCTATGTATAATTAGCTTTTTCATGAGCAGCCAAGCTAAATGATTTTCTTTTTTTTTTTCTTTTTTTTTTTTTTTTTTTTTTTTTGTATGTATATTTGTTCTTTTTCCTAAGTTCACCACTGGTGGCTTAGGAAATGCTGTTTCCCAAATACTGTTCCCTTTCCTGGCTCTATACAACTCCCTTCTTGGGCCAATTAATGCACAGCTGCACCCATTGCTGGTTTGCTATTTGCTCATGTGGGACATCTGACTTCAGGGGAAAAAGGGCCATGCCAGAATTTTGTCTGTTGTTCTTCTTACACAAAACACCCAGCCACAAACTTTTAATGAAGTTTTTGGGAACTTATTAGGGGTACAGAAATGACATAAATTTTTTTTTAAACTTTGACTAATAGAAGAAGAGTATAAAATGCCCTGTCACACAGAGTTGTTCATAAGGAGCATGTTTGTGATTTAAGTAAAAAGAAAGAATAGTTGTAATTAATTTCATCATAGTTTCACTGAACATTTTGAGAAATTAAATATTCAAAGAAAGAAAGGTGGAAATTATCAAATGTGTAAACTTCAATTATGAAATGGGAAAAAGAAAAAGTGGCATTGTAAGCCGGTGACTCTACCTAAATATTCTTTGTTTTCCAGTGAAAGGGTTTTCCAGTTATAGTTCATAGGAAAGTGAACCTTTGAGTTCGGCACAATTTATAAAATGTGTGGTCTAAATTAGCCTAAAAATTGAAGTGGAAAACAGAGCTAATGTAAAACTATATACACAAGAAAATCAGAAAATTGATTTGAAATATTTTTATACCTACTCCATTATTACCTTCAAAGAAATCTTAAGTTTTCTCCTCTGCTGTTTCCAGGAATTACAACATATTGTATTTTTCCCCTTTCTCAAAATAGAAGAAGGAATTTTAGCTTTGAACTTAAAAGCTCTATTTTGTTTTGAAAATTCTATTTGAGAACTCTATCAGTCTCCTCAAAGCCTCTATGTGTCTATTTTGGTTTTATATGTGGTACAATACCATTAAAACAATCAAAACATGAAGTTTAATATCCACCAATGGCTTTTGACAAGTTCTTTTAGGTACTTTAACTAAGTTGTTCTGCGTTGCTGTTTCTTACTCAAGAGTCCTTGAATACATATATTTTTTACTGTTTTTTATTAATAAATTACTTGCAGTTTTAGCCTGTTCAATAAAATTATAGAATAGAAATTAAAGAAAGAAATAGAAAGAGGGGACCTCTCATTCAGAGAGATTGATCTAGGATTTCTTGGAAATTTATTTTAGGAAATAAATCTGGATTTATTTATTCTTTTTCTTTTAATTTTTTTTTCTGTTTCTCTATTCAGATGGAAGACGTCATAGCCCGCATGCAAGATGAGAAAAATGGGATTCCTATTCGTACAGTGAAAAGTTTTCTTTCAAAGATTCCCAGTGTCTTTTCTGGTAAGAATGAAACTGAATTTCATACTATTTTAAAGTTTTATGTAAGGGGATGCTCTACTGGGAAACACTTTTAAATAAGCACTGTTGAGAATTCAGTCATCTGGTCTGGAGGAGGCATTATTTATCTTTTGAATAGTTGAATTGTAGAAGTTTTTGATGTTTCTCTCAGATTGGAGTGGGTTTACCTGGAGGTGTTTTTGTCCTGAAAATTAGGTGAAGGGAATACAAAAAATTAATTATCTCAAAATGGCAATATTGCCAGGTCTGGTTTTTAGCCAGCTTCCACAGCAAGTATGAATTTAGTGTATTGGCCAGTACATGAAGATAAGAAATTTCATAGCAGCAGAACAAAAGAAAAACCATCACCACGCTCTGCAACTGATGCTGATTAGGGGCTGTGACATTTATTGCACCGTTCATGATCTGCTTCTGTAGCTCGGTGCCTGTGCTTGAGAAACTAAGGCTGAGATCTTTGTGGTGATTTGCAAGACAGCTGTAAACTCTAGAGCTGGTCCAGGTCAGTACAGTCATAGGCACAAAAATCTGCCTATTTATTAATTAATTAGCATATAAATATTCTGTTATTTACATAATTTTATGACAATTTATGTCCTTATGTATGTGGCTATATACTCCAGTGAGTATTGAGTTCCTTTGAAATAGATGCCATTGTTTAACCTAATGTTTTGATAATCTGTAAGAGTGTATCCTTATACAGAAAGTATTTCTACAAGTTTCTACTGTCCAGACCACCAAGAAGAATTCTATCTTTTAATTTTCAAGCTTTGGAATGTTTTTGCTAGTGAATAATCCTGTCATAAAGAAGGATAGAGTCTTAAGAGTGAACAAAATTGCTTCCTGATTTTAGAAAATAAATTTTAGATTTTAAAAACTTGCACAAAAAATAGCCTCTGGAGGATGGACCTTTATTTGCCATGAGTTAGTACAGCATGGCATCTTATTGAATAATTCATATTAATTGTTAATCTCTGCCTTAACTTGTGTATTATGAATTTCAAAATAGACTGACCAAAATGTCTTTTTTTTTTTTTTTTACTGGAATAGACATCATACTTTTAAAGGTTGAGTTAGATTATATATACAGTTATACATAGCAGTTACTGATGTACCAACTTTTCCATTGATGTGTTAACTTTATTAGCTTCAGAGGGAAATAAAAATCATAGGACAGTTCTTTTTTTTCCTCTTTTCTGATTTTCTCTCTCAAATACCTGGGAGTACCAGTAATTTTTGCTACACGTGATTAAAACTCCCACCAGAACAGCATAACTTTCAGTTTAGTTCAATTAATATACTTTCCTGTCAGTTCTCTATTCTGAATGGAATCTGAAAGCTTCAAATCTATGTCCTAAGTCACTAATTTCATTCAATGTGCTAGGAGTTTATGTATATGTAGCAAACAAATACCAGCTTAACCCAAAACTGTTGATTGCTAGGAACCATGGGAATATTGTCTAAGGATCATGACAACAATAATGCAAATATATTTAACAAAAACTTATAGTACTGTTAATACCCTCAAAAGCATGAAAGTAGATGCTCTTCAGTTAAAATACATATACTTCTATGCTCATATACTTTTATATATATATGTGTGTGTGTGTGTTGTGTGTGCATGTGTGTGTCTGTGCATAAAAGATATCTTGTACACACCATCTGTCCTGGATTATGCCCCATAAATACTGGAGCTTTGCAATTGTTTGGTATTTTTTTATGGGGAGAAGAAAAACAGATAACTCTACCACAGTGAAATAATTTTCCTTCAGGCACCTAGGAAAGACTCTACATATCCTTTAAACAACTTGTAAAAACTAAAGATGTCCATAAATTGTCTGTGGGAATAGGGCCTTATGTGATATAGTTTTAATTGTTTTGTTATATACATTTTTAATGTACTCTTATTTCATAGTATTGCTTCTAAAAGCAGCGATTGAGAAACTAGTTGAAAGAGCAGTCCCTTTTTTATTGCTGAATTACTGACCATCTCTTAAGGTGACAGCATTAGCAAAATCAGCCTGAGGAGTGGTATTTGAATTTAACAGAATGTTGTGATTGTAATAAATAGGATGATGTAATCATATTATCTCATTTACTGAGTCATTCCTGAAATGTTTTCACAAGTAAAATATCAACAGAGAGAAACATTTGAAATACTATACGGAATAGATATTTCCCTATACACTATACAGATTTTTGTTCTTCAGAAAAATATAATCCTAAATCAAAGATTATTCCACTTTGTGAAATTTTGGAAAGATGACAAATCATTTTGCTTTATGTTGCATATATTCCATACATTCATAGAGAGCAAATAAAAATTTGAAACTTTTAAGGCTCTAAGAGAAAAAGTGGGCGGCAGATTTTGCTCCTTCTACGTGATTATGCATTTTGATGAACAAAAGAAGGACTTACTGTTGTTGTCTTCATGCCTTTGAAATGTTTTGGAGGAGTGAATAAGATAATGTATATAGACATCTTGCTGGTCGGCAATAATGATTGCGTGAAGGTTGTCATGTGCAATCTTTATTAATGTGGATTAGAGTATTAAGAATAAAGAGGAAGTGATTTTCCTGGTCCATGGTTCACCTTTAGACCTGGAAATGGATAAAAAAAACTTGCTTGAAATGATGAATTTAGGGAGTCTGACATATGAATCATAGAGATTAGAAGGAACTCTAAAATATAATTTTTATTTTTGCTAGGGAAGGATACAAGAAAATGCCAAAGCTTTGCTGTTCACTTTGAAGCAGAAGGAATCATTCAGAGTTTACTGACAGAGCAATAGTTGGGGGTTTGGTTTGGAAGTCTTTGTGAGGTGGTGTGGGTGGTTTACCCAGTCTTAGTGCTGAAAGCTTTGTAAGCTAATCAGGACATGAATATTTCATCAAGAAGATGTAGCCGTGTCCTGTGGTCATTATGGAATATCGGTGTGATTCTTCATAGGACTTTAAAGTGTGCAATAGCTGGGTGAGCTTGGTGATGAATAAGACCTGTGGAGAATGTGCCAGTTGAGTGGTGTGTAAGCTTGAGTGTGGAACGTGAGAATTTTTATTGAAGGAGCAGGGAGAACTATGAGAAATGTAAGTTCAGTTAAAGAATACACACAGAGGGAGAATAAAAACTTTTCAAGAAAAACATGCTCATACTTGTTATTGCTAGGTGTTTCTGATGCATGGCTCAATGATTTCAGATTGTAGTCACAGCTTGAACCAACAAAAATAGGATAAGGAGATCAGTAGAAAGGTGTGTTTTTTACATCTTCTATGTTAAAGAGAAAATGAAAACATTAATTTACTTTTCACTGGAAAATATGATCCATGTGAAGTCTTGAGTTTTTTCTCATTCCTGTAGGTGAAGCTGATATATTCCTGTAGGTGAAGCTGATACTTATATTTTCCATATAAACATTGTGTTTTCCCACTTTTTAGAAAGATTATTTCTGTCATAGCTAATTTTTGTTAAATATTTTTTCTGATCTCAGAAAATGATTCTTTCTCTTTTACCTGGGAAATCATGAAAATAATGAGATATTGCATTTTGATTAGCAAATATATTAATGTAATGATTAATTACCAGTAGAGTATACTTGGTAAAAAATTAAAGAATTTATGCGTTTGACCATAAAGAAATCCAACTTAGAAGCAGACTGGCAGTCTCAGTAGCCTGGATAGATGTAGTGAGAGACTCCAGAGGAAATCAGTGTTATAATCGCTCATCATTCTCGCAAATCACAGGTGGGTGAGCCCAAGGAATGAATCACAGGGGCTACCTGCAGCAGCACTGCTTGTTATACAGAGTCAGGCAGCAAAAAATGAGGAGCAATACAGTGAGAATTGGATGACTCAGGGGACTAATAACAGGAGAGTTTCATCTGTCATTGGTTTTGATCTTTCCCAGTTGAGTAACGAGTTGTTAACATCTGATGACTTCTCACTGCTGCGTGTAAAATTAGTTGATTGGTTTATCCACTTCACTACTGGAGATTACCAACCTGCAACACAAAATGAAATAGAAAGCTCTACTACTTGATTTGACAAGAAGCAAAAGCCACAAGGCATAACAGATCTTTGATCATCTGGTGCCTTTGGAGCAAAGTAATGTTGCTTTATAGGTAAATAAAAGGATTTTGGAATTTCTATTTTTGAGAGATTTTCCAGAGTAAATTAAATAATTTTGGAGAATCTAGGATTCCCATCTCCCAAATCTTGAGTTTTATAGACTTTGTTTTTAACTTCAGTGTCTCCCAACCATGCTGGGTTGATGACATGTTCCTACTTTCTTGTTCTATCCATTTCTTCATCTCTCTTTTCTTGCATTGTCCTGAAGTGTGATTTAATGGTAGAATCGTTGCTGATTTCTTTATGCCAAATGAGCCTCTTGTTATTTGCAAACTGAGCCTTCAGTGTTAAAACTGCAAGCTCACTGCCTTGACGAGGTTCCGCTCTTAGTGAAATGCTTTGATGAAAAGCTTGCTGTCAGTTCATGAAGGACAGAAGCTGGATCATTCCCTCTCCTGCGCTCTCTCAGATGGGCAAATTGGAGCATGGACTTGCCATCTCTACAGTTTCAAAGCAGAATTTTGAGAACAAAAAGTTAATAAACCTCTATTCCCAAATGAATAGTTTGTGTGAAGTTATACCACAAGTTTCTTGCATTTATAATTTTGTCAGAGTGAATGAGTTGCATTCAAATGTTAATGATTATTGGGAGTGGATATTTTTTGTTCATGATTTTTAGAGTCATGAGTAAAAGAGATTGACTAAGTGAAGCCATAAGATTGGACACACACAGTCATTTCCAAGTATTGACATAATTAAGTGATTAATGAGTGATGCTTTCTTTGTATGCTTTACAGAAAACTAAAGTGGATATTTGAGTGCTGCCTTCATCCTTTCACCTCCCGTTTCTGTTTGTTTGCCTGTCTTGACCTTGTGACTGGGATGGTTACTAAGCCTGATATTAAGCTGCTTAAAACTTTTGTATCTTATGGAAAATCGGAATTGTGACAGCTTTGCTGTTGGGAAGTGCAGAATGAACAAGCTGTGGTGGGCTGGGATCAAGATGAATGCTCCTCAGAAAGAAATGAAAAACTCTTTCCATTATCTTTAATAACAGAATCATAGAATTGTTTGGGTTGGAAGGGATCTCAAGGATTATCTAGTTCCAGTCTCCCTGCTATGGGCAGGGATATCACCCACTAGATCCAGTTGCCCAGGGCCCCATCAAGCCTGACCTTGAACACTTCCAGGGGTGGGGCAGCCACAACTTACCGGGCAGCCTGTTCCAAGATGATTGTGCTCTCCATTTTCATTTTAAGGAATGTGTTAATATCAGACCTTTATTAAATTAATATTGGAATGAAAAGCTTTTCAAAATGTGAACTTATTTTAAACAGAACAACAAATACTAATTTAAAGGTTATTGCTTCTTTCTAACCAAACAACGTAACAAAAAAATTTATTCATATGCTTACTTTTCGATTCAGTGGCAATTGCCATTGGGAGCTTTAGTAAAAAGAAGGAAATAAAGTAAAAAAAGACTGAGGCAATTTTGCAAAATTGTCCTCGGAAACTGAAATATACTGAAAACCCATTGAAAAAGTCTTCTAAAGTAATCTATGTGCAAAACAATCATCATAAATTTCTGTTCCCTTAAAATATGAAAAGATTATTTTCACAGACATTTGCAAAAGAAATAGTTATAGAAGTCCTGCAACGATGGAAAGAAATACCTTAATAGCTATTCACTTATTGTGAGATGGAAAATTGCAAGGAACATTAATCTTTGAGGTTTGTCTACATAAGATGTGCAGCTTGAATTAGATGATCTCATTTCCCAAATGCATGCTTCCTCCCAAACTCCTGTTTCCAGAGTATTAGCTCTAGGCCTTGTTGATCAGCAATAGAAATTTTTTGCTATCTTTTCCTACTATGTTGTTTCATAATGAAAATACTTCCCTACCTTTGGTGCGCCTTCTTACTAATCTCCTTGTGTATAAGAATTTGCCACTGTTTCAAGTGGAACAGGATTGCAGCTTTGAAGTGTGAGAACATTTAAGAGGAGTATGGGAAAACCTACTGCATTCAGCAAAGCCAAAAATGCACGTAGTTTGCCACCCTTGACACTCAGTCTCTGGACTCTGGACGTGTGACATTCATGGAAAATTTGGGGTGAAAAGGGAGCCCTGAATCAGCCTCACATAAACCTGAAATTATCAGGAATTCTACAATCTATCACAGCTTCAATTTTACTAGTGTGCCATTTTTTTTTTTTTTGTTAACACTGGTTAATTGCTAGTTTTTTGCTAGTTTTCCGTCGGCAACAGTGAATAGTGCTTTGAGAAAGCAGAGAAAATAGCCCCATCCAAACATAAGTATTATGCATGTTTATGCCATTTGTATTTGCCCACAGAGGCAGTGCATAATATATCAGCTTAACAGAAACCCTCTTAAGGTGATATAAGCAGCATCTGTAGTAGCAATAGCTTAGCTAAAATCTGTTATGTGCACAAAGCCCTGTCAGAAGAAAAGACTAGATTATGTCTAAAGACAAGTGAATGTACGGAAATATATTCAGGAGTCCTGCGAAAATGTTTTCTGTCCTTGCTATCTCTTGGAAATCTCTTAAAAATGAATATTACTGATGCGGAATAGCAATGATTAGAAGTAGTGGAATAAGTATCAGTGAGAATTTGTCGGGGATGTATATTTTAAGTAATTGTTTTAATTAGGAAGCAGAGCAAAGTAAACTATTTAACTCCACCAGTTTAAGAAGTACTTCTATGACCGCAAAACTGTTTAAATCACTTTGGAATTTTTACACAGAGCAATTTGAGGAAGGCAGAAGTGTTTTCTCAGAAGAAAGGGTTGGTACTGTGTCTGCCATCACTAATATCTGAGACAGGAGGGAAATTTGCAGCTCATGTTAAGAATGGGGAGAGGAAGTGTGCTGAAGACAAATGAAGTCCCATTGTGAACTCCTTTTTCAGCATTAGTAATGTTGCCACAATGTGAAATCTGCTTCATGGTACTCTTGTTAAGTAGTCTCTGGATACTCTTTCAGAAATGAACATCCACTTGGACAAAAGGAAAAGAAAACCAGTCTGTTTCCTCTAAGGTCAGAACCCTTGAGTCCCAAAAAGTATCCATAGTCTTGACAAAAATCAAAACTTTGCAGTGGTACATGGGATTTGTAAAAGTCAGTTTGTAGAGTGCAGTGTAATTCTAAAGTGCAGTGTAATTCTAAAGCTGGGAATATGCGTCAGCAGGCTTGGGTCTTGAATATGTTGTCAATTAGAATGGAATAAAATAGTTACAAGGAAATTCTGCATGCAATGTCGTAGTTAAGCATGTACTGTGATTGTTTTATGAACAGAGACAATAATTATTGATGCAATTATATTTTGGAGTACGTGCTGAAAAATATCTAATTTTTAATTTTATGTGGCATTGTACCCTATTGTCTGGTGGCATGTCTTTGGTTGCGTGATGACTATTAACTGTAATTTAGCAAGCAATGTAGACATGTGGTAAGTATTGCTGGTACAGGCAGAAGTAACATATTATTTACAGGCATCATGCTGGGCATAATACAGTGTAAGCAAATTTCCTTTTCTTTTTAGGGTGTGTCTGGAATAGTGGTCCCCTTTTCCTCTTAGATGGTGTCTAACATTGACTCATTTTGTGACTTTTTAAGCATAATTTCTTTCTATCAGTTTTATTTTTTAGTGCATAATTTTCTATCTTCTTGTCTTTGAATCTATTGTTTCAAAGTAATTTGAAACAATAGAACGAACTTTATGCAAAAAGAAAGTGGTTCTGTATTTGCAGATTTCAGTTTTCCATTTTTACAGGCACATACATATAGCTGGCCAGCAGTTAAAATAATCAAACTAAGTAAAATCATTCCCTGGAGAATATTCCCCTTAAGCAAGAAATCAAGTTAGCAGGGTTTACAAGATTACTTGTGATTTAGCTCCTAATTCTGTTGGTTCCAGCTATGAGGAAAAAGACATTGTCATTGCACTTGCATCAGAAGACTGCAGACTTGTCTTTGCAAAAAGAAGCAAGGAACAAATTGTAGTAATTGTAATTGTTTATATTTCAGTTGTTGCTGAAGTTATCTATAGGCGGCTAGTTTTGCATGGTGCTGAAGAAATTCTGTTACTATTTTCTGTCAGCTGTGTTCCTGAAAATAGTAACATACATTAAATTAGAAAGTCATCCTCATGGGAAGTAAAGGTAACTTCATGAAGCAATCTGTGACTGACAATCTATCACTATGCAAATAAAGGGTCCATTGATAGTCATAAATTTTCTACAAATTATCAAAATAATTTAAAATGGAATTATGGTATCAAGAACAATTTGTTAACAGGAAATAAGAATGCTCAAATGTGCGATGAGTATTGCTTACAACGTTCCACACATTTGACAAAGCCAATTATACTCCTGAGCTTCATAATAAAGGTCAATAATTTAGTTTATTGTCTAAAAACCTTCTTTCCAGTCTATGCAGTAGGTGAGTAAGCCTCAATGTTACAAAACCAGCACGAAAGCTGGCTGTAGTTATGTTTTCTCTTATCCCAACCCCACAGACTAAGCAGTCCCTGAGGCCAGAGGATGTTGGCAGCTTTGGAGGCACAAAGCCTGGTGTTCCTGCTGTGTGCCTTGCCACACAGCATCTGTGTCTTTTTGTCTTAAAGGATAGAAGACCTCAGTGGGGATGCTCTTGGTTTACTTGTTTCCTCTTCTAGGGAAGATCACTGGAGTAGGTGCTGCTTTGCTGCGCAGCTCTCCGTAGCAAAGGTTAGACCACAGTGGGAAACAGGCAGAGCTGTTGCAGTGATTGTCAGGAAGTCAGAAGGAGAAGGCTGGTGAGTTTGGTGTCTGAGGAACAGAGCAGAAACCCAGGAATCTTCCGGAATCCAGGCAGATGGCACAAAAGATTGACTTGGTGGTGGGAAGGAGAGCACAGTCATTGCCGAGACTTGGCTAGTGAAGCCAAAGTAATTAGAAAGCATTGAGAATATTTTAAAGAAACCAAAACAACCAACCAAAAAAATAATACAGGGAAATTAGTATTAAACTCCCCTCCCCAAGCACACATTTTATAAGATAATATTTTTTATTAAAAGGCCTGGTAGTGTTTGAGTGTACAAGCAGACACATGGGACTTTTTTGCATTCCTTTTTCTTCAGAGGCAATTAACATAATATGTGCATGCAAGGCTCTCATGGATACCAGCACCCATGCCTGATACCAGAATTCTTGCCTTTTGAGATTTTATAACAAAATGTGAGACAGCAAAAATGTGGAAGTAGTTTAAAGACATATAGAACTGAGTCTATAGGTCTATATGTCAGATGCTTTGCCTTTTCATCAAGATCATCTTCTTGTACATTTTGGACTTACTTATTATGGAAAAAAGCTTACAGATCTTAATAAGTATACAGTAAAATGCTCAGTTGTTTTCTGAGCTGTATCTCTAGACCAGGCAATATGCTGCAAATAGAGAAAAGGCATTGAGCCAAACCTGCCCATTAATGATTTGATCACATGAATTCCAGCTTCTGCTTTTCTTACCACATTTGTATGCTCTCCTCATTTTTCTAGTTGCTTTAATCAGTAATCAAGCTGAATTCTTATTTCTTCCATACTCTTTAGAGAAAAATAGACTTTCTTTGTTCTCTATTCACTTGTTTCCTGAGTAGTAGTATTTTTGTGTACCTAGTACCTGAGTTCTAGAGGTGGATTTTTTTTTTTTAATTTTATCAAGTCCTTTCATACTTACAAAAGCATCTGTTCAATAGAATCAATCAGAATCTGTCTTAATGAAAGGTGGAGGTGGAGTGACTCATCTCCTTGGCTTCTGTACCTGAGGTCAAATACAGTTTTACAGAAATATTTAGGCCTTGTATGTTGCTTACATCTTTTCAGACTGTTGATATATCATCTAAAAAATGTATCATCAATACTAACATGACAAGCCACGAAGACGTGGTTACCATGGTCAGCACTTGCAGAGGGACCCAATCTGTTCTGGGTGAGTGACGGGTTGTTTGCCCTGGACTGGAAGTAGGTAGAAAATATAGTTGTATTAAAGAACATTGTGTTGCTCAAGCAGGGTTTATGAGGCTAATCTTAATTTTGTGTCGTGCTTACAAGGAAGTTTCCAGCAGGCATGATGTCCCCAAACTCTAGACCATTTAAAGGCCAGTAATTGAGTCTATTTTCCGGAAAATGAATGGAAAACCGGTCATAGTAGCAATTTACTGTTCTAGGACAGTTGCTGAAAGTAAATGGAAGAGTGCAGCTTGTCTCACTTTTTTTCCTCTATCTTAAAAATACTTTTCTTCATGTTTAAGAAGAAAAAACAAACAATCGCCCCCAAACAAGTGGGACATCCATCTCTCTCCATGTGCTGGTCATAGCTCCTTTGGACAGCAATGCAAGGGACAGGGACCCCAGCTCCAGTGTACTGAGCAGGTACAATTCAGCAGTGGTTGTCCTGAGCTCTGTCACACCAGCAGAAAGGTAAAGTATGTGTGAATTGGATGGTCTAAGGTATTGTTTAATTTCATGTGATGTCACTGAGATCTAGGACACTGCTTATAAATTACCTCTGCAGTGAGTTAAATGACCTCTGTAATTTAGTCACAATCAGTAGGACTCTCCTCCTATTATTCTAAGGGATGATATGCTATGTTTAATCTAAACAGTCACCTAGTTAGTTTTGGATTTAGTCTGATATAATTACACTTTTGATTATTCTTAAACCTTTTATTTCTAGTCATTAATGATAGACTAGAGGGAAACCATTGTCAGTGAAATGCTAAAACTGAGAATAAATTGAAAATGAAATACTCTTTTGAAATATATTTTAGTAGAACCAAAATAAATTGGTAAAGTAAAAAAATTAAGCTAGTGTACTAATTAGTAAGTCCCAATAGGGAAATGGAGGACCACCTGATTTTAAAAAGAGGAAAGGGACCTGCGAGCTCTCAGTGTCAGGGAAGAATTGAAACAGACTTCTGAACAGGAAGTGCATTGGGAAGAGGAAAGGCACCATTAAATCTTTTTAACAAGAGAAGAAATGGCATTACCAGACATTTAAAGGTTCCAAAGTGCTTCAAGGTTTATACTTTTTGATCAAAAGCTTTGCATTTTTTTTGAAACAGTATTGTGGTATTGACAAATGCTGAGTTTCTGAATTTCCTACTGCAAGCCCGCTAGATTTTTTCTTCCCAAGGGAAAGCTCTCACTTTCCCAGCAGAGATTGCATAAACATCTCTGAGCTGTGTTCCTTCTCAAGGCCACAGGTGTTGTTTTTCTGTTCTGTTCCATAATATAGAAGATATCTCTCAACCAATGATGGTACAGGGGTTGTCACTGAGCAACCAATTAAATTAGTATTAACGAAGTACATTATAAAAAGTGAGTTCCATTTTGTATCTTAAGCCTTCTGAAATAAGCAATAAGCTTAAGCCTTCTGATATTATGGAGCCATTCATAATAAAGCCTTCTGATTCTAAAACCTTCTGAGATGGGGTCTGTGTCCTTGTTCGTACGCAACAGTGACATAGTATCTGTTTGGATTATTTGGGAGCAGTGATTATTCATGTAGGTGTCAGAAAATAGGAAAAGACTTACTCAGTGTACATAAATTATTAAATGTGGAATGAGTCATTACTTCTTGTGGAAGAAGGAGAATTTTATATGGATAGTGTGTCTTAACTTTTGAATGATGCGAGTTTTGAAGGACATTCATGTCCTATAAAAGGCTATTTGAATTATGGCTATCCAGGACAAAGTATCTATGTAGACGTTGTCTTTATTCTCTGTGGTAGTCTTACTATTTTGTAAGAATTAAGTATCTCTGTTACACACGTACTGGTGTTTTAAAATGTAATATTATAATTGGTTTCAATTGAAAACTCACTGCTTGATAGCTGAAAATTTAAAAAAATTAAATTTCCTTCCAATTTTATTTTTTTAAGAACAGTACAGAAAGCAAAATAAATATTGAGTTTAGAGAGTGAAATGTCAATTTAGTTCTATTTATAACACCTGTTTTAGATCAAGTAATAATTGTTTGTCTGAAAAGAAACTCCCAGTTTAAGGGGTTTGTGTCAAATTGTTTTGGATGCTTTGTTATAAAAAATGAGATAAAAATCTCTAATTGAGTGTATTTGAAATATTCTTCTGGCACATCTCTAAGGCCAGTCCATCAAACTTAGATGTAAATATTTGCTGAATCTTTGTGCTCAGTTTGTTACTAGTCAAGCCAAAATAGAAACTGTCTGTACTATCTGTATTCAAAAATGGACTCCTCATGTGCAGATAGATGTAGTGAGAGACCTAGAAGTCCAGAAATAAGAGAAACAAAAAATTCATTAATAATAATTTGTTACCTTCTGTCCAAGACTACTTACAGGTGCAGATAATTATTTGTTTTAAAAATGTACATGTCATTTGTGCTTTAGCAAGGCAGTTATTCAGTTTAAATCCTGTATAATTTTATAATGGATTATCCGAACAGGAAATTTTATTTACAGAAAAATAGCAAACAGAAGGAAAAAGGGACACTACACAGATTAAAAGCAAGAGCTCCTAAGTTTTGCATTAGCTTCAGCAAGCATATAAACAGGTACGATACATGGCAAAAAGAAAAATTGATAATATTAGTTGTAACATTTGCAGTAGGTGTCCTCAGTCAGCTGAAACTCTTCTCAAATCAACAGATCTGTCAAATAAGAAGGAGATTATAGCCCTGGGTCTCAGATCTAATGAAGATTTGTATCACTGTTGGAAATCTTTTGAAACTATCTTTTCTACCATTATTTTGGAAAGGAAGAAACTCCTCTTGCTGACATAATTTAAAAAATAAAACGTGTTTTTCATCTGTGATTACTATTGACTTGGTAATAAAGCATAAAAGAAACAGAGTAAAAAAATTCTGCCTCAAATCCAAAATGCTTTTTTTTTGCTGAGTGTTATGATTTCCAACATGACATTTTTCTATTCGTAAGTGAACCCTGCAACTTTAGTGCTAATAAAATAAATAGATTAATTTGAAAGATTTGCATACACAAAAACAATACCTAAATATCTTTTACAGAAAGAAAAACTTGAGTAAAATCCATGGACATTTGATTCGATCTTTCTTCACTCAGGATCTAACTAAATCGCTGCACTGAACATATACCACAGCACCAATACATGAAGTATGTGTCTAAGCAGCTATGGAACAGCATCTGATTATGGGTGAGGAGTCTGAAACTATTAACAGGCTACAAATGAGGCAGCACTCAGCAAGGTCAGAGAAAAACAAGAAAAATGTCCCCCTTCCCTGTTGCCAGGGCTCTGGGCTGCTGCTCTGCTGGAGGGGATGAAAACTCCTGTGCCTGCTCCTGCTGTTGCCAGGAGCTGGGTGCCCACATGTGGGTACTGAGTGGAGCTGCTGCCAGCTGAAGAGTGGGGCTTGGAGTCCCCAAACTGCTCCCAGCCAGCGCTGCACTGGGTGCCCCCACACACAACAGACTCCCTCTGTGGCTGCATTAGAGACCCAGTTAATTGTCTCCACTCTAACGAAGTGTGGGTGCGCCCATTAGCAGTGAGATGTTGCCTTGGGTTTCCTAAGGTGTTTATCTGCAAGGTTCTTCTCTACAGTTTCCAGTCGAGGGTGTTTATTAACAGTATCAACACTAGCATTGAATCACACAAATTTTCCTTTAATGACCATTTGTAACTGCAAAATAATCCTGTTTTCCCAGAGCAAGTTCTGTATAATACGGAAGACTGAGTGTAATTAGCATTTCAAAAAATGTAAAGGACGTGATAGGAATCAAAGTGCTGGAAAAGAGTGATCAGTATTATATACATGCTATATTTTTTCATGACCTTTTTATCTGGCAGATACTCAGGGTAATATATGGTTATAGTGCAACAAAACCAGAGAGAAAGGCTGAAGTTGAACTCTTTTCATTGCTCAAGGGTTCAGTTTATATTCCCTCTCACCTGCTTAAATAACAGCAGAGAAAGAAAAACCTGGGAAAATGAATGCTAACATTAATAAAAATAAGCATGAAAAACCATTTAACTTATGCCCAGCCATCAGCGCAAATGATATGAAGAATTTTCATACGAAATAAAATCAAGAACAAGCCTGATATACTTTGAAGTCCTGCCTGAATTCATCATGTTAAACACTGACCTTTATCTGTATGTTTCCTGTATCTTGCATGGCTTTTCTAAATAAATAGACCAAGGGTCATTCATTATTAAAGAAGTACTTGCAATAGATAGTTCAGCAGGCTAACAATCAGTGCTACTAAGGCTGAATCTTCCCATTTTAAGCAACATGAAAATTTGCCTGTCATCCTTTAATTATGTTTTTTTAATATTTTGAGTATAGTATTCCTCTTGTAAATGCATCAGCCCCTGCACCCCCTAAAAAGACCAAAACCAAAAACCCTGGTGTTGCCAAAGGCATACTAGCATAACCTATGGCTCATAAGTGGGGCTTAAAATTAAGTCCCTTGGATTTTCATCATTAACTTAACTATTCTCTCTTGGTGGCAACAGTCTTTTCATTTGGCCTCTCTGACCATTACCACAGCTATAAAGTGAACTGTGTTTTCACTTCATCATAGTAATACTAGGGGACTTAATGTTGCTGGAGTTCTATCATATACCATTGCACAAATTGTAAATCAATTAAATAATTTTCTGTAATGCTTTGCAGGGCACTTTTAAAGTTTTACATCTTTAGGAAATAGCATTCGTTTTAGTGGTGCATCTTCTGGGGCAAACTAAGCATTGTGGTTTCCCTTGCTGAAAAGCTTTTTAAAGCAGTGATCATTCTTCTGCCAAATCCTTTCCCTTGAGCCAAATATAGGTAACCAGCCTTGGTGCAGGTGACCACGTCAGTCAAACCCAAGACAACAGCAGTTCCTTCAAATAACATGTCCCTCAATAACCTCGTCCCACTTGTTTGTACATACCCACTTGTCTTTCCTTCTGCTTTGTTTTCGGCATAGTTCCCTAACTGGCATCTAAGACATTCCCTTGTCTGACACCCCAGACCTGTCCTGCCTCAGCTTCCCTGCACACAGAGAGGAGGGAGCACAGCTTCTCCTGGCTTTTACATACCTGACTTTAATTACCGGCGTTCATCTACTTTGCCTTGTGAAGGCACCAATGATACATCAAACAAAGTGTTTTTGAAGGAGAGACTATCATTATATTGCTAATGCCTCTGGTAAAACATATGTGTTTTATGTCAAAACAGTCTGAATGTTTCTTCTCTATAGAGTGTGATCATGCCCAATTTAGGGCATGGTTGCTTTAGTTTGCATGGCCCAGGAAGGTGCTTGAGCGACCATCAGGACAGCTTCTTAAACAATATGAAAAGTTGGAGCCTTTTTTGCACATCCCTTTCACCTGTCAGGTAGCAAAAGTGCAGATGAGTATAAAAATGTACAGTATTGTATGGAGAAGTTTTATGTTAGAAGTAAATAGCTCTAGATGGTTATGGTTTCACCACAATTTTGCATGCATACTGACCTTAGAAGGAGTAAAGAAATAGACTTTAAATTTCTTAAGCAACTTTAAATTGACATTTATTTTCTCTAAGTCTCAACATATGTCATAGCTGAGAAGAATCTGAGCCATATTTCAAGATCTTTTTCAGTCACTTCTTGAAACTATGTTGATTTGAAACTTCTGAAATGTTTTTAGTGACCATAATGGAGTTACTTTGTATTTTCCCATTGCAACTAAGAGAATGGTTTTATAATATTCCCTTTGATTTATCATTCAATAAAGAGAAATTACTTTTAAGCATAGCATTAGAATTAAAAATAGATTTGAAATTAAAGCTTAAAGGGACATGATTCAAAACTGCCAAAATAGTAAGTTTGCCCTTACCCTTATTTTCAAAGAAAATATCTTTCAGAAGCTAAATTCCAGATACTTCCCAAATGTTTTCATCCCCATTGTATATAACTCACTGTCTGGAAACTGGTATAGTAGTTACAGGAGCTGTGATTTTGCGAATACATTTTCCAAATGGTATTTGCTATATAAAATTGCAAAAAGTGTTAGCTTTTCAAGGCTTATCTGTTTTCTTTACTACATGGTAAGAGGAGAGATGACTCATCAACAAGAGAGAGGAATGATATGAGATAAGGAGAGCTACCACTGCTATCATTATAGTGTTTATATTGTAGAATAGGAATATCTTTAAATTTAGTTTAGGTTAAAATGGAAGTGGCAAGTTATTAAAGATACACAGTGGAGCAAATTTTTTTACTTATTCCGATGATGATTGAAAAGCTAACACCTTAAGAGAAAAAGGCAGATGAAATTGTCCATTATTCTCTTCTTATTTTATCTCTTCTGTCTAAAACTATCAATTGAATGTCCGTGAGTGCTCCATGTAGCAGATCCTATGGCTCTGTCCTCTGGTCTTGTCGAAGAGATCATAGAATAATAGGATAATGAGGCACATCCATCTTAGTTCTGTTCAAGCCTTCTACATCTGCTTAATTTAGAAGAATTATCCATTAAGAGCATTTATGATGCTATATCTGGCAAACCAGTTTTCTGCTGCAAAATGTTTTCAGAGCCACACTTTTTCAGGAGAATTTTTTTGACATGGCCGTTATCAGAAAGTACTGAAATACTGAGGGGTTTTTTATTGTTTTATTTTTATACTCCCGTTAGAAGCTGTCATATGAGTCAGAAAGATGAAGATGAAAAATTCCGTTTGTTTTATGCTAAGAAAAAGGTTTTGTCCCTGTTGAATCACACATTTTGATAGCATTAAAGGAAAATACTTTTAATTTTTCAGTTTGTGCAAATCTTTGATGTTTGATGTTGGGGTTCCGCTTCATATTAAAATGAAGTTTGAGAGCCTCAAAGTGTGCTGCAGGTAAGAAACTCTGGTGTCTCTGGTTCTGTTGTGATTTGTAAAGCATCCTTTTGAAGATGCACTTTTGATTGGGGAAACTCAGAGAATAACAAGTCAGGGGCTTTATTGAGCAACCACTGAACATGATCAATGCAGAAAATCTTAATTATTCAGTTAAATTGTCACATCAGAAATGTGACACAATCAGAAATTGTAGGGTCCTTAGCAGAGGGACTCACTGTTCCAACATGTTTGAATAGCAATTAGTATAAAGTGCTTCCATATTAAAATTACTGAATGAGCTCTGCAATATGAAACAGCAGAGTGACTCCTACCTCTGCCACATGATCTGCCTTCACTGATATGCTTGGTTTGGTGATCATCATTTTTACTAAGTTTAGAATACATCAAATTTAGGCATCACTAAAGCATTACATGTTTGCATTTGCTATGTATGTAACAAGAGTTACTTGTGGGGGCTTCATCTTAAGAAGCTGTGCTCAGGGCTGTTATTTTCCTCTATTTTCTCTGTGCACACATTCTTGTTTGAAGAACAAGAACTTGTCTACCTTTGTTAGCTTACTTGCTAAAAACAAGAAAACACTAACTAGCAAGGACATCTTTCATAACACAAGCTAAATGATAATTTTAAACATGTGAGAAGGAAAAATTGCTGAAAAGTAAAGTGTATTAACAGTAGTAAAACCTTGTTGCTTCCTTTCCCTGAGTGATAGTCATTTCTAGAAGCATAACACATGAGAGAAAGCTCAATACTGTAAGTAAGAAAGGAAGTCAGTTTTAAAGTTGAATACATAGATATTTTTAATATATTCACCTAAACTAGTAAGCCATCACTTACTTAAAAAAAATTAAAAATACAAGCATTTAAATATATTCCATCAGCCATTACTTAAAGCTGCAGGACATTGTTCCAGAAATGGCAATGGCCAAAGACATACTCTTTGTTAAGTCAATAAAAGATGAGAGTAGTGAATTTGAGATGAAGAAATTCTTCTGATATTTTCTGACTGGTGTGAATTGCAGCTATGTTTGTGTGCTACAAGATAAATAGAGTAGTCATCTTTTGCATGAGAGCAGCATGCTTTACTGGCTGGTAATGTGGCTAGCCTGTTCCCATCCATTGGACATTATTTGTTGAAAACAGTGCTAAGGCAGGCATTTACTTGTATATTGGTTATTGGCAGGAGCCCAGTTTTGTGCTGGGTCAGATAGAATTGGAATAGTAGAAAGGAGGACTAAACCAGCCAAGTATATTCTTAGTTTCTAAGTATAAACCTGCTTCATTCAAAGTGAAGCCAAAATTTGAAGGAGATAAGCTACTTAAGACTTCCCTTCTATGTGACTTATATCCATCCTGTTTTGCATCCAGAAAAACTCTCACAGTAATATTACCACTACTCCCTTTCCCCTTTATTTTGAGAGGAGAATCGTTCTGTTCTCAGACTATCAAGGGGAAGTGATCTGCACACTGCCATAATCAGCCTATTTGCTAGTCCGAGCACAAGCACCCTTTGCTGCTCTCCCCTGATTTCTTATCTGACAATAAGGTAGCAGGAGAATCATATTAATTGCAGGAGAATCAAATTAATTGGTGCCAGATTGAACAAGGTAAATTTATCTATGAAGAAATACTTAAATTTTTTAATTTTCGGGTTTTGTTGGGTTTCTTTTCCTGTTGGCAGGGGAGGGCAACTAGTTTTCTTTTGTAATCTGTTGATGAATTCATTTTAGCTCTTTTAAGGATGTAAGAAGATTGAGCAAGAACATGTTGTCCCCAAATGTCTTCTTACCCCCTCCATCCCAACCTTGGGACCATATTTCATGTAGATGGCACAATTCCTTAGCTGACTGACAAATGTTTATTGCCTCCAGGCCCTCAACAAACAAGAGTTTGGTCTACTTTTGCCTTCTACTAGTGAACAGTAATCCTAGTACTGGATATCTATTTACTTTATATTTCTTTACTGATCCTGCCTTTATTTTCCCAGGAGAATATATATCATCTGTTTCTGAGTCTGCAGTCAGTGGTTAAGAAAGAAATGGTGGCCATCAACAATTTTACATAAAATATGTACAAATCCTCTAAAATTACATGGAGAAACTAAAAGTCAGATAAATGGTTTGTACAGGGGTTGAGAAGGGGGCCAGGTTTGGATAGGGAGCTGAATGGTTGTGTATATGTGTTCTCTCAGCAAGGGTGATTTTACATCTTGATACTATTTATTCTTACTCTGACAACGTAAACAGCAAAGACGCAACAGGTGCTAAAAGTAGTATTCACGTCACTGCATACTCCTAGGCAACAGGATGAACCTAATTTTTTTCTGCATTTTGTGAAGAAGGAAAAAAATAATGAACTACAGTCTCATCTTTACGAAGAGCTTCTATACTCACAAGTCTGAGTTAAAAAAGACCTGTCCTATGTTCACAGTAGGACACCATCAGTTCTCAACTGTTTCATCTAAAGAAATAAAACATTGAAATGTACATTAAAATAACCCAAAGAGTAGACTCCAGACTCCAGGACCTGAACTATTATTTATTGCACTAATACTTACAGGTTGATCTTTTCAAAAATGCTTCTCTGTTCTCTAGCCCCCAAAATCCACAGCACAGTATGAAGAACTATTATCTTTATTGTAAGAATAAATACCGAAGGTTACATCTTGGGCTAGTGGTCCAGAATTGTTCAGAATAATGTCTTTTTTATCGTTCTTCTACTTGATAATGGATGGTGGAAAATTACTCTCTCCAGCTTTTCCACAGAAACTTACAAATGCTTTCCATGAGGTCGTGGATTAGTGTTATGAAATGGGTGCTCTGGATGTAATGAATGTGAGGGTAGGGATGGAGGAAAACAGAAGGTTTTTTCAGAGATTGTTTCTTTGTCCAGGCTCCAAGAGAAATTCCTAAAATGGAGACATTAGTGATAGCTCTATGAACATTGCCTGATACTGATGGAAAAGCAAAGCACTTTGCTTCAAAAATATATTTGATTAGTGTGGTACCATATTACTTGTCAAAGCAGAAAGGTGGCTTTTGAACTCCTGTAAAAGTGTCATAGAGAAAAAACCAACACTAGCTACAGGGCTGCAATTTATGGCTTACAAATGCTGATGTGAATGTCCCTTTGGAAACACAGCAGCAAGGGAATGAACTTGTTAAACTGAAACGTAGAGGGATTTATTTTCTTCAAGTTTTACTTCTTGGTTTGCTAAGTTCATTGTGATGGATGGGAGCACAGTATATAAAATGACTGGCGTGTATACTCACGTATATGAGTATATACCATTGAGCATATACCATACTTCAATTCTCAAATTGAGATAGAAATATATTATTTACTATGGATGATATGATTAAGTTTATTTTAAACCCAAGAGCTGTTATTTCATATTAAAATAGAAGTTCATGTCTATCTCAATTTTTTGTAAATCTCCATTGATGTATAAATCATGCTAGAGAATTTCAGTTGTCAGCAGAACTTATATTTCAATGAAGATTTGGGAATTTTCCCCAAGAGCTAATAAATTTTACCTTTATTGTGACAGGGTTCTTGAGGTGCATATGTAAAGAACTACCATGAGAAGAACTATGAGATTTTTATGTCTTTGAGAACAGACCCAGGAATATCTGCTTCAGATGTGCAACACAATTATCGACATTTAGAATAAATTAATTCATAATCTCTGAATAGTGGTGAAAGACTGCAAATGAAAAATATGCTGAATGTGGTGGAAGTATTGAGTTGGAGCAAAGTAATTTTTGTTTCTAACACAGTTCATTCGATACTATGTCATGTAAGTGATTTTTGTTATGCCAAGCAACTGAGCATACTAAAGTCTTGAAACAGTCCCATATTTTGGTAAAAACTAAATGGGATTAGAATCTCAGTCAGAATAATGCTCAAAAATATAGGTACTTAAAATTCGAATAACTTGATTTCCTTTCCCTTTTGAAAATGTAGCTCTGCAGCAGATCTTTGAAGTGTAAACTCTGAGACATAGCAGTATTATAATAATCATGCATCTGGAGGAAATACCACAAAAACATCCAGCACAGATTAATCGAGAATAGAAATTCATTTGAACTTTCTTTGGTCTATTGAATATTAAAACATTTCATATTTCAAATAGAAAAAAAAAGAAGCCTTGAGCAAAGTTTTGATCAGTCAGTGACATTTCTGGTGTAACACTTGAATATTCGGATTAAGGTTGAAGGTTTCTACTCAGCTTCAGCAAACTTTCTTGTATTTTATACTTTGTGTTTATTAATACTAGTTGAAAAATAGCTGATCTGTGCTACAGGCTGGGGAACAATGGGAATAAAGAACTAAAACCCCAGATGACTACTTTGGCCAAACAAAGTATTTTTATTCTGCAATTTCTTGGTATTTTATTGTGAAATTCATGTTTTCAGACTTTCTTTTATACCCTGTGTCCCTACACTGGATTGTATCTCTGAAGATAAGTATTTTGTGCAACTGCTGTATTGTAGATTTTTTTTATTGAGAAGAAGTTTCCTGTTGGAGGGGTTTCTATGTGTGTGAGAATGGCTGGGTAATGATCAGATTCTTGGGAAACTTGTAGTTCAGGAGCTTCTGCAGATGTTGTGCTGTTGTACTACGTGTCACTAAATCCCTCTAAAAGGTGTATTTTTGTCAAAATAACTAAATTAAATAGATTGGGTTAGTCAGGAAATCTACACTGATCAAAGGGGGTTTTTTTTGGAAATCAGTTTTGAGAGTCTTAAGCGAAGAGAACAGTAAAAGCATGAGTCACTGAAAGAGTGTTTTGAAATAGCAACAGTGGAAAAACCCATTTTCAAACCAGCTGTATAAATTAACTATTATTGTGTAGGAGCACTTTGTGAGGAAGTACATTGACATTGTTGCTGGGCAAATGTCAAAACTGCAAGTCACTGTGTCCCCACTGACTTTCTTCCCGGAGTCAAAATCCCAAATCAAGTTTAATATAATGTATATATTTATTCCCATTACTCCTGAATTAGGACTTGAGGATTTTCCCCTGTGAAAATCCTCCATGAATGTTAAAAGTGTCTAGCAGAAATTACATTGCTCCTCACTTCCTTCCATTGCCATCTGTGTGTGGGTGTCTTTTGGGGGCCAGTACAAGAATTAGAAGAAGCATTTTTGAAGGAAAATAGTGTATTTCTTAGAGATATTAATGTGGAAATATGAAAAAAAAATACGTAATTGCTTGAAGCATGGTGAAGAGTTTCACAAAGCTTTTTTGTTGAACTTAGAGGATTTTTGGTTTTACACTCTATTTTCAAACTGCTGATGTAAAAAAAAAAAAAGAAAGCAAAAGAGTTTATTGTGGCAGAGATAAACTCAGGCAGCTTTTACTGTGCTGTGAAGATTATCAAAGTGCAATGTGCAAACACTTACTGATATGTGTATGCGAGAAAGAACATACGCTTATCAATCTACCTGTTTTCTATATACAAAATTGTCAGCAAGACACAGTAAAACATCCAGTAGTTACAAAAAGAAGGGTAGATGAACTATTTATGGCAAGCAGCAAATTTTTCTCTTAAGAATACATTGTCAGTTTTCCTGAAATAATCTTTCAGAGTGAGAGTTCAAGATAGTTAGACAAAAGTGATGTTACTATTGCCCTTTTATATGTTATTTCAGGAATGGGAGGTCAAACTTGTCATAGGAGTCACATATCCATTTCCTTCTCAGTTTTTCTTGAGGGTGACTGCTCTTACATTCATACCTGCAGTGTTCTCCACCAGGGTACACTTGCCAATGCTGTTCTACTTCCCATTAACCAGACTGCACAGCAGTAGGGAGGGGACTCCAGGTGCTCAACTTCCCACATGGGTGTCCTACAGGGTTGTAAATAATTTATTTTCTCTTCTCATCTCCCAAGCTATTTAACACAAAAGAGCTACAGCTCCAGCAAAAGGAATTAAAAGGGGCCACAACGAGAGAGTCCCAGTCAGAACACCTGAAAACTGAGGTGGAGACACTTAAGCTCAAAGGCCTGAAACTGCTTGTGTCTGAGCAGAAATTTGGACTAAGCTGCCTCATGATTTAGAGAATGTAATTAGCAGACAGTAGAGACTGTTCTCTTCCATGTGGAGTTTCTCATTACTTTAAAAAAGAGATTACATCATCATTGAGAAAGATAGAAAAAAATGTTCTTTAAGCTGGTGGCTATGTACTCACCTACAAGGTGGGACATTGATATTGCAGAACAGCCTCATCATAAATCATTGCCTGTTGATTTACACAGTATGCACTGGTGGCTGGGAAGAGCATGGACACCATTATGCTTGCTGTTTGGAGGCTTCCTGCTCTCCACTTGGCATTGGATCCAGAACTGTTTTGGAGGATGTGATTTAGCTTGAGTTCCCAAAGGTAATGGTAGATGGAGAACATGAGTAGCTGAATTCTTGGCTTAATAGTACCCAAATGTGTCTGCACAAAGACACCTGCATCAAAGGTGTTTGAAAGGTAAAGAGAGGAATTGATTGAGAGAAAAAGGAAGGGGCATCATGATGAGAAAAGTTGGAAACCACTTAGCTTCTTATCTTCTTTTAGCATTATTTAAGATTTCTGATGAACAGCAAATCAAGTAGGTCTCATTGATAAGTCTCCTGGCCTCCTTGTTTATCTAAGTATTTAGAAGTTTTGCTTGAAGAAAGCATACAGTACTTAAAAATGAAGTGTGCTTTCTTTTTCTGGTTTTGGTTGGTTGATTTTTGTTTTGTTTTTCTTTTTATTTGGAGGTGAGAATTTCTCATAAATGAAATTTCTTCAGGGCATCTTTATGGTGTTCAAAATTCTGCATATATTTTATGGGCTTTTTCTCCCACAAATATTTTTTACATAGAAGAAGTTTTTAAGATTTTACATGTCATGTGCACTGATACTCTATTATTGTTCATCAAGATCACAAGGCTTTATATAATTTTGAAGAAAAGCATAGAAATTCCTTTGCAGTAGACAGGCTGTACAGAGCTTTCATGCAACTTAGTTTTTCTAAACAGCATCACTCTTGTCTTGCAAATGTTTAGCATGGAGCAACGTTCTTCAGCAAGATGCTGAACTCAAGTGCCTGGGATAAGAGCCTTGGGATTACAGGGGTTTCATCAGTGGTTACTGGTATATTGCCAATTATGCACAGCTAGTGTCATTTGTAAAACAGTCACTTGTGGCTGTGGAGGAGATCTAAGTAGAGGATGTCTTTTGGGAAACTTTAGAGATAAGTGTTGATGGAATGAAGCAGCAATCTCTTTTGCTGGAGGACACAGGGACCTGTGTGGATTGCCACTTTTGGAATAATGAGTGGCACAGATATGCAGCCGTATTTAATTATCCTTTTAGTGTTTATAAAGCAGATTTCTGCTCTGAAGCTTGGTTGTGAGACAGAGTGTGACTCCAGGGTTTACATTACTGAAATTTGTTGGTCAGCACCATTGATTTATTTCATATTGGTATGGAAGTGGAAGAGATTTTTGCATTCTTTATTAGCTCTTTCACAATATGGATGTGGATGAATTTTCCTGTCTAAACCAGAAAGGCATAACAGTATCAAGCAACATGTTGTTCTTCACAAGGTTAGGCTAGCCAGAATTACAGATCCTTTCTTCCCTTCTAGGCTTGAATATTTCTGAGGATTGCTTACAGCTGAGAATGAAAGAATCCAACTCAAAAGCAGTAGGATGATTCATTTGGGGTTTTATTTCTGCGAATTCCTGTATCTACCTCCACACTGGAAAAAAGTGTATTTCAGCTTATGTTGTTTTAAAACTAGAAAACTGCAATTACTTTTGTGCTTGAGCAGTTTCATAAATATGTCATGTTCTCTTTAGTTAGTATTATTCAGATGACATTTTTAAATCTGCACCTGGGTACAATCTTCTTTAACATAACTCAGACAAGTGTATGGTCTATCCTCAATTATAATAAGTCAAAAGAGTAAGTTTCTGCATTTGTTTTCACCAGTAATGAATCAGTAATTTCATCAGAAATGTGTGTGAAAGTTGAGATGTAAATAATTTCCTTAATCAAATTGCACTCTGATCAATGATGTTTTTTTCTTTTAAAAAGTCAACCCATTTAAATAGTGAAGGTCAAAAAGTTAAATATGTAAGTGTAGTCAGCAGGGTATTCAAATTATCAGTGTCAGCTCTGTTGCCACTCATGCTAAAAAATTCTACCAAGTTAAATCTATAAATCTATTTTACATTAATCCAAAAGAATACAGCAAAGAAAGAAAAAACCTATCAACTAAAAATATAGGGTGGAAAGAATTTATGGGGTATATGATCCTTCAGGCATTTCTGCAACCCCAGTCTCAGAGAGGAGTCCCCACATCCTTCTTTCACCTTTCTGTGGACACTGCAATCAGGAGTCAAAGCCTCTCAAATCAGTCTCTCTTTGCTCAGCTGTAATAGACACAGGGAAAAATTAATCTGAATAATCCAGTATAGGTACTGGATAATAATGTATTTTTTCCATACTTTAAGCCAAATATAATATAGCCATTGTTTTTCTTCCGTCTGCCCTTCTGCCTGTAAATAGTTACAGGCAGAAGGGCAGAGGGAAGAAAAACCTCTTGATATAGCACTTGATTTCTTTCAGACATATGCATGAAGAATTCATACACAAACTGTTCTTCTCGGATAAAGAAAAGAAATGGTAAAATATCTATGCTGATATAACTGTGGCAATATATGGTATGGTTTGTGATTGTGAAAACTCCAGGGAGAAGGCAGATAATTTTTGTGCCAGTGAAAGGCCTTTCTTGCGGAGTCCTACTCCCCATTAGACAGCAATTTCTGTTCGGAAACATCTAGTGCTGAATGCCTGAGAGACCACTGGCTTTTACAGTCTCCCTGGTCATCTAATCCACTTTCTGTGTTTCCAATGTCTGAACCAGTGGTGAGAAATGAAATTGCACGTTATAGTTTTTTTCAGTCGCGATCAAGGATTTTGAAGTTTCTATCAGTGACTAAACTTAATTTCCTGATGTATCACCACGAAGTGGTGGTGCTGAAGACAGAAGTTAAAATGGCCCAATAGTCTCCATTCTCAATATAAAAAATAAGGAGAAATAAGGGAAATACAGTACTGTTTCCTTACTAATTTAGCACTGGTTTTGTCTTAGACAGTGATATTTTCTAGAGTCATGTTTATTAAGTTTTCTGTACTGTGAGCTGCCCTGCAAAAAATTCTCCAGGTTCTCAAGGCTAGGTGGTAGTCAAGCACTGAAGCTGAGCCAGCCAACCATGAGGCTCCCTTGAAGGAGCACCCAAATGATCTGCTCCTGCCTCTCAGCACCAGACAAGCCCAGCTTCCCAGATTTCACAGTGCTGGGCAAACATAACCATCGTGGTTATGTTGCTCTTGAGAGTTCAGATGGCAAAAGCCTTGTTTGTCAACAGCAAAACCCTCTCTCTTGGTATCATGGTATCAACAATGCAGGGGAGCTTCCTGCGTTGCTTTCCCTCTTCCTTATCTCCAAATACTCTGAGGTCTAAAAGTAAAAAGAAGAGTAGGTTTTAGTTACTAAACCAAGATATCAACAGCAAAAGACTATTTTCTTTGCAAGGTTGAACCTCTTTATGAAGTAAGAAATCATTCAATTAAGTTTCTCACTGGTCTCTTGGTTTGTGATTCTGATTAATAAAATATACTTTCTTGCAGCTGTCTCTTCTTCCACTAGATATGTTTTTGAATTTTGAAAAATATAGAGCATTTTGGATTTTGCTTTTCTTTTGAGGTACTACTGTCATATCTTTTTTTTTCCTGTCAGGTCAAGGTTTACATGGCTCATTGCATCTATGCCTAGCAAAAGATTGATTTATAATTCCTGTGAAATTTTCCATAGGTCAGAACCAGCACCTTTTGAAAATGTATTTTGTAAGGACTTGTTTAAAATAGGTGATTTTTTCTGAAAAGTAACCATAGCACTGCCCTGGCCTTTATGAGTTTGACTTGGAAATTAGTATTGCAGAGTTCAGAGAGCATGCTTTCCTCAAAAATATTTTCTTAAGATGCTGTGACAGCCTCAGCAACTGCTATTTTTGGACCATTTCATTTAAAATTAATTACTTGTGGAATTTTCAGCAAGTACATTTCACAAAGAACATGACTGAGTCTTTTTCATTTGTATATGAATATAGACATGATTTTTGCCTATTTCTTTAAAGAAGTTTAAAGTTTGCCTTTTTTTTTTGGACTTGAGTAAGATCTTGTGAATTTTATTACCTTTATCAGGATAGGTGCTGGCATTTAAGAAATCTCACTTGTGGCTTTCAGGCTCTGTGTCTAAAAAAACCCTTTTTTCAAGTGCTTTCAGCTTTTGCTAGCTCAAAGATATTATTAAACATTATTGCTTTGCCTTGTCCAGTTTTATTTGCTTTAGAAATTGGCATGACAACTGAAGGTTTCTCTGGGATTTCAAAATTCAGTCAGCAATTTGACTGAAGTCTTCTGCACCCTACAGATCCAATAGCCAAATTGCCTTTTGTTACTACTTGCTGGAAGTGAGGCAGGAAGACCTGGAGAACTTGAGAGTCTGTTTTGACAATGTTATAGTTGGGTCTTTGATACCACACATATAACAGTATACAAAAACTGAGTATCTGACACAGCAAACATTTTCTATTTTGAATTGCTGAAATTTTCCTTTTCAGGTGAGTACAGTACCAAGGTAGTGGCTTCCATGAAATTTATATCATCTGACTATCTTGTCTTTTTGCTAGATTTATGGTGATAAGACAGAATCAGGTTTGAAGGTTAAAGATTTTTCATCCTATAAGTATTAGTCCTTGTTTACAAATAGTGAAGTTTATAGTCTTGAATCATAATTCCTATAGATGTGAAGTGTCGTGTATGAAAACTTTCATGAATTTACTGGCCAGTTTTTTCAAAGTTACACTCACAGGAAGTATTATTTTCTTGTTTTCACCTGTTTTGCTGCCTTTTTTTTTTCCTGAGATAAGAAATTAGAATAATGGTTTTGGTTTAGAAAAACATTTGCATAAGTAATAAACCTTAGAAAAGGGCACAGGAATAATTAAGGGAAACAATATTGTTGATTAGATGTTAAAACTAGTAGCTAAAAAAACACCCAGCAAGCTCTACAAATTAATACCTTGATTATTTTAGGACTAGAGTTGGCCCCAAGATCCCCCAAAGAAATATGAACTGATACATTTCTCGTTTGCCATATGACAAATTACTTGCAAGTTTGTTTTACTTGAATAGCCTTCACTCCAGAAGGAGAGGGTTGATGTTGATATTTATTCATCTGTCATGAAAGTCATACCTCTGAAATCATCAGCATCTTAGAATGCAATAGCTGGCTTAAACTCTGTCCAGGCTTTCCTGTGCCAGGGCAATGGCTTCAGGGTAAAGTGGGAATAGAGTATCAATGAACTTTCGTAATCAGATGGTACCATTTTCAAGGTATTGAAAAATTGACAAGAAAGTCAATTTCCCACGACAATTTATAATAAACCAAAAGACACTGGAACATATGGAGGTGAAATTTCTGATGTGCAGACCATGTATACTCAAATGTGAGGCCAGGAGCCGAGGACTGAGGAATACAGCATGTCACTGTAGGAAAATTTTCAAAAGAGGCAAAAAGGAAAAAGCACTTGAAGGCGAGATGAAAAGAATAGAAAACTTCTTCCCATATGGTACCTGAGAGATTTGAAAGAACACAAAGTTAAAAATCAGTATTCAAAATATCATTTTGTTTTCTAATTTTTTGTCTTTGATCTTTGAAGATTTAGGAAAATATTTAGGGCTGACTAGCTTCTCTAGTCAGCTGACAGAAAAATATAGCTATGCTTGGAACTGCATCATTGAGGTTTATGAAGTTTCTTCTTATATTAAACTAAAATTCTTCCTTCAGTATCAACCTTGTAAATTTCACATGTATAAAAAAAGGGTTAAAATTGTATTTATAAAAATAAAATATTTTGGGGGTAGGAATATCTGTCTGAAACCTTTTGTATACCTCCAACAACATGCAAAGGTAAATCCCCTCATTTAAGGAATAAAGCTATGTAAATACTATGAGAAACTCTGCCGCTGCACTTTAAAACCTCTCAAAATTTATACATTTAACATAGCAATGAAAAATGCTTGCTCTGGACATGGTTGTTAAGTCTCTAGAGATTTTCACTGCTATGTAATCAATTTTGTAATGCATACACACACGGAAACCTATGATATATTCAATGAGGCTTTGTAAAATACATGATAAAGCTATTCACTGAATGTAATAAAATAAAAGCTAGAAGGAGAAGTAATTTTCCTTTCTTTTCTGAAATGCCTTTTTAAAATACTGTTTTCATTGCCTTAAGAAAAGCAAGGAAAATTATCCAGTGTATGGTTATGATATAAAGTAAAGTATGTAAAGTACAGGAAGAAATCTGAATCTAAGGAGTGACAGGGGAAATATATTCTAATGCTATGTATTATAGTACATTCAAGAGATTTTATTTTTTTGATTTGGTTTATATTTGTGTAAGTTGTATAAATATTATTATTGTTTTAAATTCAAGGTTTATAAAAGAGTTTTGTTATAATGCTTGGTGGGAAATGGATGAGCAACCTAAATATTGGTTCTGTAAGGAAATATGTGATGTCTCTCTCTCTATTACATTGCTTGTCTGAATTGGGGGTATCATGAAACATGAAGAACATGCATGTAACATCCCTCAGTGTTTCACCCATTTTCCCTCTAAGCCAGTTAGGTTCTTTCAAGTTGCTCAAATTATGAATGTAGTTTGGGTTTTTTTGTCTGCAGCAATATTTCATAATTTATTTTGCAAATCATGTTCATAGTGGGTGAAGTTCAACTGTAGCTTTCTGTCTGAAATACAAGGCTGACTTCAGCTGGTGGCATAAAGTGAGAAGTGTGATAGAAGTGCCGTTGATAGAAGTGCATGCCCAAGAGGAGCAGATGGGTCAGGAATTAGGAGGTGAGGTTGGAAGGATACTCAGTGTGAAAGGCAGGAAGAAATCTGGTATCAAAGGTGTTAGGAGGTAAGCAATAGCATGGGACCTTAAAATAGGGCAGGAAATTAAATAGAAAGAAAAGGATATGCAATAAATGAAGGGATAGAGAACAAGGGAGGTTGAAGTGGTAAGGAAAGCACTTTAGCACTGAGGGAAAAAAGAATTTTGTCAAGAGCTTAGCCATGAGGTGCAATTGGTACACTGGTAGTCCATATGTAGGTAACTGAATATGCCTTTACTGGTAAACTAATTTTTAAGTGGGGTGGAGGGGTATGGGGGGGGGGCGGAAACTTAGATTAATAAAGTGGTTTTCTATGTACATTTTGTGGTAGTGTAATTTTTAAAATGCAGACTACTATTGTACACTTAATGCTCTTCTATTACTTTTTATAAGTCTTAGCCTAAAGAAAGGGCTTTGAAAGTATGTTTCAGTGCTAAAACAAAGCTAAAAAAAGAAACGGAACTAAAATAGAATGACCAGTGGTTTTTTTTTCAAGACAGACTAAGCAGTAAGTGTAGATCTCTTCCATGGAAGAAAAATATTAATTGCTTCAGGAATCTGAAGAAGAGTGAGAGAAACTTACTAATCTATACATGCCTTTTCTTTTGCTCCTAGGTTCAGATATTGTTCAATGGTTAACAAAGAACTTATCGATAGAAGACCCAGGTAATTTCTCTTGTTTTCTCATCTTGAAATTCTAGTTTGTTTTTTCAAAATTATTGGACCTGACTTTGTTTTCTGCTGTGGTGGGAGTGACGAGACAACATTTGACCAGTACAGTTTCAATAGAAAAACAGACATAAAATCTTAGAAACCTTTTCTAACAATCTGAGGATTTTGATTATCCATTTTATTGCAGCAGGTACCAGAAAACAATATGAGAGTGATAATGATAGTTGTTTGGTGGAAAATGTGTTTGAGTCCATGAGGAATTTACTCATTGTTATGCTAAATAGTTTGTTAAATACATGCTGCTTTATTACAGCATTTTTCAATATATAAAAAAAAATAGAATTATTAAAATACATTCTTGTACTGTTACCAAAAGCTAATCTTAAATTTGGACACTTCTATAGCATCTTAAACAGAAAATGAAATGTAAATGAAATCAATGAAATGAGGAAATGAGGAAGAACAGTTCATTGCTTGATCAGCTGGGTTGGGACATGAAAGTAAGGGTTTTGTTCCAAACTCTGCCATTGGTTTCTTGTATGCCCAGCAGGAAACACAGTTGGGTTATTGTATATAACTATTATTTATTTCCTGGATTTACAAGAATTTAATTACCTGATCAGAAATTTTCCATAAAGGAATGATTTCTAGTAGAAAATTCTATATTGTAGAAATAAAATATTCTATGGAGGTTCCCATTTCTTTTGGTTAGAGGAAAAATAATCTGCCTTCTTTGAAAATGATCAAAACTGGTTTTTTCCTTGCTTTCTTTCAGTAATTTTTTTTTTTTTACATTTTTGGGGGTCATTTTTGTCTTTATTTTTAAAATGTGTTTTTCTGTCAAATTAGAAATCAAAGTATGATCATTGCAAAAAGTAAAATCGCTGTATTTAAAATTGCAACTTGAGTAATGAAGACCTATCAGTACATAATTTATATTTGAAAGTAGTCAGCTCACAACGTCTTGACATGTTATGTGAAAGAGATCACTACATTTTTAGCTAACTTGGAACAGTGTCATATGCTTGCTTCCTGGAGATAATGTGGAGGCTTCAAGAGACCTAAGTGTGATATTGCATTTCTCAGTTGTTGGCTACAAAACACTCACCTATTTGAATTTACTAGAGTTTGAAAGATTTTAGGCTGCGTTTCTTTGATGTGGAAGCTTAACCTTTGTTTGTCAAACCAGAACTGCAATACTGGAATAGGTTGTCATTCAGCTTACCTGCTTGTTGCAAAATTTGGAATAGAAAAAGCTTCTACTAAACAGAAAACATGTCTCCTTGGTTCTTTATGTTCATATCCAATTAAAATTAAGCAAACACACAAACTACTAACATATGTAACCACAGTGATTTAACTGAAGCTGGGTTTTATCCTCTCAGATTACACGGATGGAAAAAAAAACTATCCACAATGACAAAAATGTCTTATGGATTTTGGTCCTTGTCCAAAATCAGCTATCTGGAACTGGTTAAATTCAGTTCTTCAGAAAACAAATAGCCCTAAATGCTTCCTTTGGGTAATGCTCAGAATTGCCAGATGACAGTGAACTTGACAGATGGTGAGCAAGAGCTTTTCACATGACCAAACTTCTGAAAATGTTCTGTTTTTTCAAAATCCCTAAGTCAACCTAGAACCTCGTGTGGAAAAGCCCTTAATTTCTGCAATCTGTTGTCACTGTAATTTGGATTTCCAGTGTTTTCTGATTGCTTTTTACCCTTCTGTCAGGGTTTAACTTGGTTGTTTTTTAAAACTACCCCATAGGGTCCTGTTACAAATCACTTGTGAAGCTTGCAGTTTTGTGATGCAGAAATAAATAATGCCTTAATTTGCACTGAAAATTGTCATCTCAGTCTAAATCTGATATCAGCCACATACCTGGAATAATAACATAAAGTAGATTGGAGTGCATCTTTTAAGAGTATATTCTACCCCGTCCAGAAAAATGTAAGGACTGTTTGCACACCTCATCTACCAGTGCTTTGCAACTACTCATGCAAGCAAGGCAGGTAAATTGTGATTTAAGGGGCAAGTAGGGAGATTCACAGAAGGGATCTCAGGTTAGAAGGGACCTCAGAAGATCATGTGGTCCAAATTTTCATGGAGAGACAAGCCTGGGTGAGATTACTGAGCACTCTGTCCTGTCTCATCCTGAACACTCCCACTGTTGGGAACTCCACCACATCCAGCGATTGTTCTCACCGTAAAAAATTTGAGTAGATGAAACCTCTCTCCATGTAACTTGTACTCATTGCCCCTTATCCTCTCAGTGTGGCTCCCTATAAAGAGAATTTCTGTCCTCTAAGAACTGGAAAAATGTGATGAGGTCCCACCCCAGCCTTCTGTTCTCCAGGGTGAAAACATCTAACTCTTTCAGTCAGCTTGTTCTTTAATAAGACACAGAACTAGTAGCAAGAAAGTGATGCTACCACACTTTATATATAAAACAGTAATATTTGGAAATGCAATTTTTTTCCTTTGTTTTGCATAGGCAATACAACTCCAATACCATTTAAGTGGGAATGAAGTAGGCAGCATTATGGATAGTGGGAGAGCATAAGGCAGAAGAAGGCCTGACAGCAACACTTGCTCCAGTGTTAATAAGTGTAAAACTTTCACCTGGAAACAGCACTTTAGTAAAAAGCAGTAACAAGTTGGAACTTGTAAACTGCCAGTCAATAAAACCATGCAAATTTTTAATAAATGGAAAATAATATTCAGTGGAATATTTGAAAGATTTTGGCTTGGTGCAGTAGATCTCCATCAAGAAAATAAACTCGAGATGATAGGTGGATTCTGCTAATTTTGACCAGATTGGAAGTTATTTCAGTGGAGCAGAGCTTGTGCCCAGAATAGCAGTGCACAATGCAATGTACAGTTGCTGTTACATTGTTTCCTATTCAATATGTACTTAAAAAATGTTTGTGTTTCAGCCTACAACTCATCTGTAAAATTTTAAGGAACAGAAATTGTCCAAGTTATTTTTAATGGGGAAGCTTTATTCAGGCATAAATATAAGCACCATCTCAACCTGAAAAGAAGCAATTAACTGAGTGTACAGAATTGTAAGGGCTTGTGGTTTGGCACTTAGACATGTGTTGTTGAATTGACCATTACAGGGTAAGTGCTGACGCTTCACTGATGTTGCTAATTACTCTTAATGTGGAAAATCTACTCTGTTTTTCTACATTGTGTTTTTCTTTTTTGAAGTGATCATTAATGGCACGAAATGCACCAGACTGATCACATCAGATACTGAAGTTCCTTTAATCCTTAGTGGGAAAAATAGAACACAAAGGGTAGATGACCTGATTTAAAGGCATCTGCTCAAATTGCCAAGGGTCTAATCCTATACTTGGTTCTTGCACTGATTTCTTCAATGCCCTTTCAGCAAACACTTAATTTCTCTATTCCCTAATATTCAACATTCTGATAGTAAATCCTGCTGTTGTCTCCTAAAGGAGAAAGAACAGTATGAGTTTTCCAGTCTTTTCACAAGGAAATGGTGTTATTCACAAACACTCGTTTCATCTTCAAGTTATCCCATGAAAATTTTTCATCTAGATGTCTCAGAAAATGCCTTTAAGTGTAGATAATATATTTAGGCGTAATCCTCATGTTCCTTTAAAGTATCTTGATTCCTGAGTGTTGCTTATTTAATTTTCTCATAGCGGCAAACCAGCTGAATTTGGCTGGAGGCACTTCTTTATCGAATGGTTGCTCCAGCAGAGCCACTGCAGCCACTCTAAAATGCTCAACCTCTGCATTCACATTGCTTTGCTCCAGCTCGTTTAGGCAGTCTGTTGAAGTAGCTTGCTACTGCTCTTGGACATCAGGAATTACACTGAAGTAAAAAATATATATGACTAAATCTAAGTTTTATAGTTATGAAAAAAGACAAGGTTTACGCCCTCCTGTGATTTTTCAGTGTCAGTTCTCACCATTTATAGTCTTTTCACGTAACTGGTGTAACTAATTTGTAACTAGATGCCCATCAGCATCCATGTGAACTGCGGTTGCTGATCCAGTGCAATAAAAAGGGAGGGCTTAGTAGCACAGCATCTGTTTATGTTTCTTCCAGTTTTCCCTCTTTAGTAAAGTCTCTCTCAAGCAGCTGGTGGACTAATAATGACCTTGAGAATACACAGTACTTGCCTGAAAGAGTTAGAAAAAAAATGTTAGGGGTTTCATTTGAGTTTATAAAAGTTTACTTGAAAAATTGTTCAGTTCTTAGTTTTGCCCTTTCCCCAGTTATATGCAGAAATGTAGCAGCAAAGAGCAGGAGCCAGACAAGATGTTCTAAACAATTGCCATTTGGGAAACAGCATCAGAAAGCTGCAAGCAAAGGGGAGGTACTTCCAGGGACTGCTGACAGAGAAAAGAGTCTCTTATGAGAAGGAATAAAGAAGGGAATGGAAAGGTCATGCTTACCTTTGCAGTCTTTGCATTAATCAAAACCTGTGGAAGTAGAGCAAGAGTAGAATGCTCCCCTTTTATTATCTTGACTTAAAAAAAAAAACAACCAACCAAAACCCCAATAAAAATAATTTATACTGCCTGCACACATACCATACCTTTCCTACTGGGAATCCAGGGACACCAGACACTCGGATTTTTCATATGCCTGATAGAAATTCAGGCACATTTTTTTTCGATAGCAAACCCCATGAACTTTCATCAATTCTAGTGTAACTAATTTCCCAACTTTCTTCTACTAGGTGAATTTGATCTGAGCTTGTCAGATTCTGTAACATTACAATGGACTACTGACTTTAATCTCAGATGAACAAAAACAAAGTAGAACAAAATTCTGTTTGAGAATGGAAAATGTCAGAATTTACAGACACTGCTTTAGTACCAATAATATTAACATTGTGATACTTGTGGGAAAAATGTATGGGTCGGGTTTCCTATCATTACAAGCAGCATAGGGGGTACTTACCTGTCTGTGGCATTCAGTGGGCTTTTAGCCACTCTTGAGGTTCCAGGAGTGCAATGGTAAATGTTCACATGAAGAGGGTGTTTTATTTACCCAAAGCCTTTAGAGAGATTTTGTAAATGGTGAACAGAAGTGTACTGTCTGCAATTCAGTTATGACAGGATATATCAGATTTAACGTATTTCCTGTTTTTTCCACTGAATCTTCTTCCAGATTAGTATAATCTATTATGCTGTGCAGACTGCATGTGTTAGTAGTGTTTCCAAGAGCACACAGACCTGCACAGCCACCTGTCATAAGATGTTTTTCTAGAAATGTGCCTGTACTGTTTGAACAGTCTTGTTTCCATATAGTCACCCTTGAAAGTGATTAATATGTTCCTGGTTTGGCCATTTTATTTTCTCACTTGTAGATAGGTGGTAGGCTACACAAAGTGCTTCCTTCACATAGCCAGATAGGTCAAACTATTACTACTGTTTCATCATGCTAAGCATGACTAAATAAAATACCTCCTTTGTTATTTTCTTAAGGAGGCATTATTTTGCAAGATTTAACAAAAATTGTTTATGTTTTTTCACCCTAGTAATAAAGAAGTTTTATAAACATTTGAATTGCCTGGGAAATATAAATGAGGTTTGTCTGTTTAATTTTTAAATAAATGTCAGTCTTGGAGTAATGGGTAAAGATGACAAGTATGGAATTTTCTGCTGTCTAGCATAATTTTCTGTACAATAAAATGATTGTAAAAATAAAATGATAGTACTAGGTATTGGTATGACAAAATACACGTGTTCTGTAAAGTTGTTTCTGTAAGCAACCTGTCTGATATTGTCAATAGAATACTGATTCAAAATGGATCTCTTTTGGCTTTGAGCAACCTGACCTACTGAAAGGTGTCCCTGACCATGTCAGCAGGGTTGAAACTAGATGAAATTTAAGGTCTCTTCCAACCCAAACAGTACTATGATTCCATGGTTCAACTATAACTTATGTGACATACACATTTTTTGTATAAAACAGATCTCTATTGATGCTTCCTTATCTCTAGTTAAAAGCAAGGCATCAACTGAGTTTTTCAATTTTATTTTTTCTTAATACTAGCCCTGATTCCATGGTGCTGAGTTCTAAGATACTTATTTTAAGAGGAAATAATATTGCCTTTAATATTAAAGTCTCCAGATTATACTCAGAATTGTTTTCAGTATTCAGTATATCAGTGTCTGATACTCAATTAAGTTTTAAAAATTGAAACAAACCAACAATCAGCATATTCTTTACAATTCAGTAGGCAGCATGGGCTTTAATCCACTGAGGTCTTTCAGAGTCTTATTGAGAGAAAAGGATGGAAAAAGGTACTGACTAGAATAAAAAGTATTGATTACAAAAATAAGTCTGAACAAGCTTACTGAGATAAAAAGTTAATTTTAAAACTATTACCTGATCAAGATGATAGAAGCTGAAACATCAGTAAGCTTTAATTTTAAGTAATTTCATTGGAAAAAACTTCAGATGCTTTGTTGCACCATTTGAAGGAATGATTTTCATCCTGTCACAGAACAAATTACGACATAATCTAAATTACACAATTGAAATCTTTACCCGTGGAGTTAGGGCGAAATATGCTCTTTTAGGGAGAATTCTGATAACTTTTAGAAAGAAATTAATTATTTAATTGCATAAGTTGAATTATAATGACCTTCTTAATAAATAATTTTATTTCATTTCTACTAAAGTTACTAGGAGTTTTTGTGGTTTTCTTACTGTTTGACAGCCTCCTTCTGAACCTTTGCGATCATACCAAGTTTTGGAGGTTTAAGAGCAAGAACATTTACTAATTCCCAATTCACACTGGCATAATTAATTAAAAGCAGCTAAATAACTGTCTAGAGACTTCATTAGATTTCTGCTTCCTTGTTTGCCAAAGAACTGTGCTATACAGTAATGGAAAATGCAAGTAGGTGGAAGTGAGATTTTAAATCTGGCCAATTTAATTGAATAAAAGCAGTTGAAATCCTATTTCATCTTGCCAACAGCTGCTGCAGCTATTTATAGTCAAGTAAACAAAAATGTTTTGATATTTACATATCATATGTAGTATTTAATGACAGGAAGGTTAGTGCGAGGCTTTCTCTTGATTTGGTTAATAATTGACCTTAGGAGTGTTTTAAGTTTTTCCATAGCACATGTAGACAAATACTGCTCTACACACAGGAGCACAGTGATGGTCCAACATTTACTATGCAAGGACATTTCTTGGCATTTCATCTTGGACAGATTAATATTCCTTAGGCACTCTCTCATTTTTTTCAATATTCTCTCTCCTCTCCTCTCCTCTCCTCTCCATCAGACCCAGCTAGCATGGGTTTTTGAGGGGTAGTTTGTGTTTGACCAACCTGGTCTCCTTTTATGACCAAGTGACCTGCCTGGTGGATGCAGTCCAGGATGTTGTGTACCTGGACTTCAGCAAGGCCTTTGACACTGTCTCCCACAGCACACTCCTGGAAAAGCTGGCTGCCCGTGGCTTGGACAGGAGTACTCTTTGCTGGGTTAGGAACTGGCTGGATGGCTAGGCCCAGAGAGTGGTGGTGAACGGTGCTGCATCCAGCTGGGGACAGTCACCAGTGGTGTCCCTCAGGGCTCTGTGCTGGGGCCAGCTCTGTTCAATATTTTTATTGATGACATGGATGAGGGGATTGAGTCTTTCATTAGTAAATCTGCAGATGACACTAAGCTGGGAGCGTGTGTCGATGTGTTGGAAGGTAGGATGGCCCTGCAGAGAGACCTGGAACAGTTGGATGGATGGGCAGAGTCTAACAAGATGAAGTTTAATAAGTCCAAGTGCCGAGTCCTGCATTTTGGCCACAGTAACCCCCTGCAACGTTCTAGGCTGGGGACGGTGTGGCTGGACAGTGTCCAGGCAGAAAGGGACCTGGGGGTGCTGGTCAACAGCCAGCTGAACATGAGCCAGCAGTGTGCCCTGGTGGCCAAGAAGGCCAACGGCATCCTGGCCTGTATCAGGAATAGTGTGGCCAGCAGGACTGGGGAGGTCATTCTCCCCCTGTACTCGGCACTGCTGAGGCCACACCTTGAGTGCTGTGTCCAGTTCTGGCCCCTCAGTTTGGGAAGGACGTTGAGATGCTTGAGCGTGTCCAGAGGAGGCAACGAGGCTGGTGAGGGGCTTGGAACACAAGCCCTATGAGGAACGACTGATGGAGCTGGGGGGGTTTAGCCTGGAGAAAAGGAGACTCAGGGGTGACCTTATCACTCTCTACAACTCCCTGAAAGGTGGCTGTAGTCAGGTGGGGGTTGGTCTCTTTCTCCAGGCAGCAACCGACAGAATGAGAGAACACAGCCTTAAGCTGCATCAAGGGAAATATAGGTTGGATATTAAGAAAAAGTTTTTCATGGAAAGAGTGATAAAGTACTGGAATAGTCTGCCTGGGGAGGTGGTGGAGTCACCATCCCTGGATGTGTCTAATAAAAGACTGGATGTGGCACTCAGTGCCATGGTCTAGTTGATTTGTTCAGGCACAGGTTGGACTCGATGATCTTGAAGATCTCGTCCAACCTAGAGATTCTGTAATTCTGTGATTTTCTGTTTGAGATTTGAGTGGACATTTTCATGGAATCACATATAACATCTCTAGTTTATCTTGAGCAGCAGCAGTTACCTAGCAGCCTCTTACTGGGCATGTACAACTGGGGAGGGAAGGTACACATCTAAAATGTTTAACATTTATCAAAATTCAGTTTTAACTGCTGTTTTATTGTTTAATGAATCAGGATGATGTAGTTTTATGTGATCTGCTCACAACTCACTTTTGCTGACCTCAGTAATGTTATACTTTCAGCAAATTTCATATCTGATGTAATTTCATCATTCATGTCCTTCTGTAGATAATTTAGGATTATCCTGGACAGTCCAGGACTTACTAAACACAGTTACTGTGCTTACCCCCCCTTCAGTGTAACATTATTACTTCAGTGTAATATTAAACTATTTAGTGTAATAACTGATCTGCTGTGCCTAACCTTTATTCCCTCCTTTCTACCTATTGCTTTTCTCATGATCTGCTTAATACCTTTAGAAAACACTTGAGGGAATCATGCCAAGAGCTCCCTGGGAATCCAAGATAATATGTCAACCAGATTTTCGTAACCTTATATGTTCTCTATTTTCACATAGGAACACTCACAGAGTTGTGAGACATATCCAGCAACAAAAGTCATCTTGAATCTTCCTTTTTTGTTGCATTTATCTTTATTTTCATTGCTTCTATCCTTTATTATAGTCCCTAATGTGTTGTCTGTATGGGTGTCTGTTTTGTACATCCTTTTTCCCCTCATATTTCCGCTGGATGTCTTTCTAAAACCTATGGACATATTTTTCAACTTTTTTCCTTTAGTACTGAGGGTGATTAAATGATAAGTGGCATACTATGGTTAAGGGTTCAGCCATTTAATATTTTACTTGCCATAAAACACAGATTGACCATTATTTTGAACCAGATAGTTCTGTTCATTTTATCAATTTATTTTAAAGATTTTGATAGTTTTTGCTGCTGCTGTTCTCATCAGTCCCATCTCTTCCTTCTACATTTAGATTCTGTCATTTTCTTCTACATTTAGAGAAGAAATAGGTCATTCATTGAGGCCTCTTCTCTTTTTGTGGGGAAAAAAAGGCACTTATGAAAGAGTTTTCACTGAGCCATTTTTGCTCAGTTAATATCTGTTAGTATTTCTGTATTTTTAATAGCTGAGTTTGTCTGGCTGAACTGATAGTTCTCTATAATTATCTGTGTAAATCCATTTCAAAGGGGAGAAGTGAGCACTAGGAGTGGGAGTTATGATAATAGGAACACGGGATGGCATAAAATGGCCTTTTGCAACATTGGAAATTTTGCTCCCTCATTTTGATGAGGACAGTGAAATATATTTTATTTGCCAACCAAACTACTATAAATAATGGACAAAGAAAACTCTCTAAAAGTGATCCTATTTGCCCTGGGGATTCTTGTGTATGTGCATCCCAGATAACTGTATCTGATCACATGGGGACTGGCAAGTTATTCTTCAGAAAAGCCACCTCCACACTCTTTGTTGTTACCCTTCCTGGGCTTTGATGGTATTTTTTCTTAATGTGTGTCTCAATCACACCAATTTACTTATAAAGCTATTAACTCCTGGTGGACTTTAAAATCACAGCACTCTTCCCACAGAAAAAAAGTACATTATTTTCAGTATTTTATGATCTCACATTGCTGGACGTATGAAAAATGTTATAAAGAGATTTGTTTTCTTCTTTATTGAATTGAGTGCAGTGAAAGAGGCAGTTATTTTTTTAGCTGTGGCTGCTGTGTGTTCTTTGTATTTTCTGAACTGTTTGGCATAAGTGGGTGTTCTGTGATTATGATAGCAATGCATGACAATGACACAAAGTTAATGGTTGGTGCAATAGCAATTCATATCAAAACAGACTTAGAGACTAAAAAAAGTGTCATGATTCATCTTGACCAGCAGTAATCATTGCTAGAGTCAGTGCTATCTATTGCTTCCCTCACCCAACTTCACAAACTCCACGCTGATGTCCCTCTGATTCAACAATATTATCTTCTGTAGCTCCTTCAGGAACAAATATTTTGTGCACTGAAAAAGCCTGTGCTTACTTTTTGTGTTTTCTGGCCACGAATCCAAGTGGTGCATCAATCACACTAGTTATTCACCTGCCCCAGATCTGCCAAGCCTTAAAGACAGGTCTCCTCCTTTGAAACCCCATTCCAGATATAAAACTGCCTGTGGCAGTGCCTTTTGGTCATGTGCCTGGAATGTGCTTTTCTAAATGCTCCAGTGCTTATGGTGTCCAAGCAGAGCTGACTGAGAGGGGAGTTGGCAGCTGTGCCTTCCCTTGAGCGCGACAAAGAAGGGGAGAAGCAATGGCACTGTGCTGCAGCCAGGAGAGCACACCATCACAGAGGGCACCGTGTCTGAGGGAGCTATGGTGTAAAATACCTTTCCTGGCTGATACTAGCATGCACAAATTCTTGGTTGTCGTGTGGAGAATGAATCACATGCTTCCTCACTGAACATTTGCAGCCAAACAGTATCTGTAGACTCAGCCACTGGGGGTGAGAAAAGTAGGAAGATCTGGTGTGCTAGCAGTGACTGGCAAGCAGTATACAAAACCCCCTGAAATAATAGCATAATAATTGTAATACTGAGTAGAAGTAGTCTGTGTCCAGTATTTTGGGTCTTTTACAGATGCTTGAAACTGTGGAGCAATATTTCATCTGAAGGAATTCTCAAAAGTAATGTATTTGCAGTAACTGGAATTTTTGTAAAATCTTGGTTTTTGTCTTTAGCAGGTTTGCTCAAAAGGGTGCACATATGACTTTAAATATTAGCTCAGAGTTTCATACTGGAGGAGGGAATGAGTGAGTGAAGTGTTCAGAAATATCTTATGGAGATAGGTTCAGAAAGTCATTAGGGAAAACACGACACACTGGTTTTGACTTCCTCTATTTTGCCTTAAAGAAGCATGGGAATTAAAGCTTAAAGCAAAAAGTTGCAGTTTCAGAGGAAGACCCAGAAGGAAAAACAGGAAACCCATACTTCAAAGGAGTTTGGATTTCATCCTTCTATCATTTCAATTTGAAGAGACAAGATATCAGTGATAGAAGACCAAAAAGTCTGTAATTTCTACAAAACTGAAAATAGATGGTGACATGACTTTTGTTGATCTTATCTGGATAAAAACTTTTCAGATTTAGGTCAGTCCCCCCATTCACCCACGTCCTGTGAGCACATAAGGTAGGACTGGTAGTGTGTCCCTGTAGCAGAGTAATCAAGAAAATGCTCTTGATCAGGCATGAGAAATAGGACATTGTGATTATATAGATGATTATGATCAGATTTATTGCTAATACAGTATATAAATCTTGCCAATACAATATTTAAATACCAACTGTATCATCTACTATACTGGACAATAGTATAATCAGGCTGTGGTCCTTCCTGTTGAGTCAGTAAGACTCCCCTGCTTTCTAAATTTCTTGGACAAGTCTGGGTGCAGCTGAGTCCACTTAGTCTCAGATTTGGTCAACAGTTGATGTTTACAGGCTTATAATATAAGCAGGTTTAGCTATAAATGTACAGGTTTGCAGTCTTTGGCCTTGGAGAATTCACAACTACAAAGCAACAAAGCATAAATGTAGCTCCTCCAGGATTTTACCTCTGTATTTGACTGGATCTTAGTGCATTTTACTCACCCATCCTAAAATGTTCTTCACTTTCGGGCTAGATGTACTCTGCCAGAATCTCTGCTGGGGGTAGTTTCCACCCAGAAACTGTGTCCAGCCTTGGAAGACCAGTTTGCCCAGTTGGGCCAGTCTCCAGAAGCATTTTACACCCTCTCGCAGGCTGATGTGGATGAAAGTCAATCACAAGCATCTCATCTCCCCATCACTGGAATACACTAATCATGTGACCATCCAGAAATTCCTCCTGAAATACCCACCTGATGTTCTTAGCTTAGGGCAAACCCCACTGCTCATCAGAGACAGGGGCAGAAAGGGGTGTGGTGAGGGGTGGATGCAGGGAGACCCAGCTGTCTTTCATCACTGTCACAGTGCCTGTTTTGCTGGATGTTTTTGTGAAGAAAGTAGTTGATGTTTCAGGTGTGTGTCATTGTTTCTAGACCTGGGATGCACTGCATGTTACACATCATCTGAGACTGTAAGTGTGGAAATTACCATTTCTTGGGCAGATGACAACCCATAGCCCATCTTTGATAGGTTTTCCTCCTTACCTGCTGAGTGATGCTTCTACCAAAGCCTCTGCCCTGTTGATGGCATCAGCAGGCACTGTCTAGCACAAAAAAAATCCTACCTGTTTAGGCAAGATGCTTTGTTGACAGATAACGTGCTTTGTGATTGTTCTCTTGAAATCAAGTAGGAATCTCGTTTTGTGTTTGGGTAAATAGTGCCTCTTCCTTCACCATTTGGTTTATCCTCCTTGAAATGACTCTCACCAAGTGCTGCTCCCCTTACAAATTCAGTCCTTCAGATGGGACAAAAGAGAGTGGTTTCCAGTGTTGAGGGTGTTCAAGAATGTTTCTAGCTGGTTTATTTTCTCTTTAAACACCAAAATCAGGCCAAGACAGTGAGTCTCTCCTACACTTTACGTCAGCGTTGTAAAGAGCAGCAGGTTGTATTTTATTACTCTAATCCTTTGCAGCTTGTGTTCACACTGGCAATGAAATGACAGCAGGAGTGAGGTGAGAGTAAGTGATAAAGTCTTGGCATTAGACACTTACAGTGAATGTGTGCTTGTGAAGTTCTGACTCATTAATTCTTTTTCCAGGCTGCTGTGTGCCTTAGCAGTGCACTTTAGCACTGTGATGGATTTTAGGTTCGACAAATAACCCAGAATACCAAACATTTCATTGTTTCATAGAAAAGGAAGTTTTCATTTGTTTGATATTTTTGGATCCTAAAAAATATATGAAAACTGGGAAGTTTGGGGTTTTCACTGTTTTTTACATCATAAAACAATTTTAAGGATGCAAAATGCCCCAAGTCATGTTCCTTGTAGGAAATCTTTCCACATAGAATGTGAGACAGACTCCAAAAAGGACTTTAGAAAGTGGAGCACAATTGGTAAATACTCTGTTTTTCTTTCCTCACTCCCTCAGACATTACTGCAAGGTGCTTTAGATGTTGTGAGACTATACTGGTATGACACCATAAAGTGTTTTATGGACTTCAGAGTAAAATAAATATAGATCACATCACAGATAGACCTGAGATATGTAAGAAAAAATAGAATTCACACTAATCACTGAAAACATATCCTTTAAGGGTCAGAAACATGTTTATTCCAAAGAAAAACAAGGAACATTCTTCCTTTTTAATTGCCTCCTGTGGACATTATCATAAGAAACAACTTGTTCCACCAATATTACCATACCCTGCAATTTAAGATAAACAAACTGTCAGCAATCCATGCAATAATTATTACAGTAAGGAGAAAACTGCACTATGTTTAAAAAGCAAATAAAGTCAAATCTCAACCACTAGGGTATATTTTTCATTCCTTAGATTTTGTCAGGTTACATTGCCTCAAAGCATTTAAAATACCTGACTCTTGTATAACAAAGTATATTAAAAGTGGCTTTAATCTGTCAAGATCACTGTCTTGTAATGGCACAGCAGATGGCTGGGCAATATTGCATCTCACAGAAATGATTTCTAATCAATCTATGTACATGTGTTGTTCACTTCACCCACTCAACTAGTTAAGTTCAACAGCAGAGTGAACCATGAAATTTTTAGCTTTTTCTGAGCTTTTAGCCCAGCAATAACACACATTAAGAATCAAACCTACATCCAAAGCAGTATTTTGATTTGATTTAAAATATTTTGTGTCCTGTTGAATTGCAACAGGCTCATAAAGATGCATTTCTGTCTTTCACCTGAGGAATTCTTTTTCCATTAGCTGTTGCTGCTCCCAACACTTTCCTATTTATACCTATAAAAATTAAAACAGTGTTTTGGGTAAATTTGTTTTTTGAATGTGCCGCTCCACTTTTCCACAGTTTAATTGCTAGGAAGTATCTGGAACCCTAAATCAGATAATTGATATCTTCAAATAAAGATGTTGAGTCCAGGAAGTCAAAGTCTACTCTGTTTTACCAGTTACACCTTCAGGAGCTTTCTCTTCCTCAGATTTTTTACATGATGTCCTTGGCTGCAGTTTGTATTCTTTGTATAGCAGCTGACTGCCATTTAATTATGCCTTCTCAGCAAGGCTGTCTGGGTGTGACTGGGGATGTTGTTTTCATTCTGTGTTTTTTATACACCATATAAGTCCACAGACTGAGGATTGTGAAATTATAGTTGTGTAGATATCACATTTCTGTGTGCATCTGTGTACACTTGCCATCTAAAAAGCCAGTATTTTTTTTCTTTTATTCTGTTCCTCCAATTTTTTGAGTTTGTATTCTGAATACATACAAACATGACTCTTTCTACCTGGCAACCAGTATATCTAAAAACATTTCTTTCAGACTTCTTTTTTCTTCTTATCTAATACACTTCATAGACGTTTTTGATGTTCCCAACCTACATTTGCCATTTTTCCAGATGAAATGTGCTTCTTAAATGAAAATCCTCTAACTTCATACACAGGAATGAAGATATAGAAGCTGTCTGTATGTCAGATTAATCTGCTGCTGGCTTCATTTTCCTTTTCAAGCTCATGGGTTTGTTTCCTAAATACTAATGTTGTACTTCATTGGCTTCTTACAGTAGCTATTTTCTCAGTCTGATTTTAGCAAATTGAGATGAATATCAAGGTGTTGCCTCTGTAATACACTGGACAACCTCTTGCTTGGAGATTAGAAACCTCCTGAGAGCTGAGTTTTCTTTCTGTGCTGTAGTTCTACTGCTGCTGCACAGAGAGCATCACTATTAGTCCTCTACCAGCCTGGTGTGAGGCAGGGATACAAACTTGTGGATGTTACTCACTAGGTATAATTTTGTAACACTCAAAGTGTGAGCTACAGTGAATCTTAGGTGGATAATAAAAGGGAATATTTATGCATTTATATTAATGTAATTCTGAAAGAAATTGATGGATTGACACCCATAAAAATGAAAATTAATTGTGTATTAGTTAAGAAAATAAAAAGAGAAGTTTATATGTCCATATTAAGGCTTAGTGGCTGAAGAGACAAAGATATACCTTAACATTGAGTTAGTGCAGATTCCAGCTGCATGAGATTGCCTGAGGTAAGAGTATAATCACCTTACTCCCCATACATAACTGGAGAAGAGATATAGGCTGCTGTTGGGACTAATTCAGGCCTTAAATAGCTTTAATTGACTTCCAAAGAAGGGCAGGTGATTCTTTCAATTTTTTCCTGGAGAGCTATTGTGACTCTATACTTGCTTATATGACTCAGTCAGTGAGAGAAATACAAGCTCTTACTGCTTCTGTATCCAACCTTGCCTGGAGTATAGGCTGCTCTGGCAGGAGCTTTCAAATAGTTTCTTCTCCAATTGTCTTCATCCCTTTTTTATGTTCTATATTCCACTTCTGCTTGACCCATCTAGAGCCACAGAGCTGCAATATAATTCAAGCTGAGAGGGACCTCAGGAGGACTCTACTCCAACTCCTTGCTCATATCAGTGTAAACTGTAAAGTCAAACATGTTGCCCTGAACTTTATGTGTTCAGGTCTTGAAACCCTCCAAGGATGCAGATTACACAGTGTGTCTGGGCAGCCTCTCCTGCTGCTTGGCTGAAAGTCAGAACCATAACTGATTCGGTTTATTACCATTTTCTCTTTTAGTTATTTCTTCATTTATTTACTTTATTGCCCTGCAACTCCATAAAGATCTTGCCTCCCCCATTTTGAAATCTCCTTTCAGGTATTTATAGGTACTTATAGACACCTTCCTTTTTTTCAGTCTGACCAAGCCCAGCTCCTCCAGCCTCTCCTTATAGGGTGGATTCTCCAGCCCTAGTGATCTTGGTGAACTCCCACTTGACTCACTCAAAGTTTGTTGATGTCTTTTTTGTACTGCAATGGACATGTTAATCATAACTGGACGTAGTAGTCCAGATATGCTCTAAAAATTACTGGGTAAAAGGAAATAATATGAGCTCCTTGTGATCTTGAAAAATATTATGATTCAGAATCCAGAAAGCACATGAAAAAAATCTGGACCCTGTTTAGTGTATGCTAAATCAAAAGAGAATGCACTCTCATCTGTGTCAGAGCTCCCTGCCAAGCCCTGTCACCCTTGTCTGAGAAAGTCTTTCTCTAGAAAAGTCAGCACATTTCTTCCTTGTTTTTCTCTCATTCCACCAATATACATAATACAGGCAAAAATAATTTTTTTTGAGTTGGCAATAAGTTTCCATGTGAAGAACAAAGAAAGCTTAATGAAATTAAAAGGCAGATGAACTGAAGCAGTAAAAACAATCTCAGTGACTGACACACTACAGAAAGCATTGACTCAAAAGTTCTGATTCAAGGGATAATAGTATTTAGCAGCTTGAAATGAATGAATAACAACAATAGATATACTTTTTATAATTAGTACAAAGTTCAGGTGGGGATTTACAGACATCACAGGAACAAGAAACAAATCAACTCCCTTCCTCCTGCTGGAGAGATTTCTTGTAGCCTTGCAACTGGGAAAAGTCTGAACAGCATTGTGGAGTTTTACATTAGGCTGGAGAGCTGATTGCCAGAGAGGGTGTGTTGTATTTTAGGTAATGGCTCTGGCTGGAGGGACGAGAATCAGTTTGCTAAACATGAGGATGGCAATAAATATTTGGTATCAAATAAACCCCTATAGGGTTATGTGCTCTCAGTTAAGTACTGTCCAGATCCTCTTTCTTGTTCCTTTCACATGTTTGCTAGCTTTGGGTTAGCCTAAACGTGTCCCACTGCTTCTCCTGTATCTCCTGTGTGAGTCAATGTCTTCAGGTGAGCAAAGGGTGAAGGAGGGAATTTTTTGGGATGGTGATGAAGTATGGGTAAATAAATAAGCCTTCTCACATTGAAAATAATAGTGGGTGAAACATAAGTGAATGTCTCTTTCTGTGTTTGTCAGCAAGAACACGGATGTCAGGACTTGAATTTCTTTCTCTGTGATGATGCTTGACTGTTGTCGGGTGCTGCAGTGGTGTTTTTGGGAGTCAGGACAAGAGAAATCTGTGCTTGCCATTGCTGAAAGCCAAATTATAGGCAATAGGAACAAATGAGCACTTCTTAGAGCATGAATATGAATCTGGGCATTATCCAGAGGGCTTGTGGTGTCTCACTCCTTTGAGTTATTCAAAAAACACTTGGATAAGGTCCTCAGTGAGTAGTTTAAGGTTTGTCTGCTTGAGTGAGGGAGTTGGACAAGATGACCTTCACAAGTACCTTTCTACCTCAACTGTTCTAGGAACCTGTTATTCTTTGCTATTTTTCCGGAAATAAACTTTTGAGGAAATCTGTATCCTGTACAGTAGCTCTGATAAAGCTACTGAGAAAGATATCACGTAATTGGAATCAGCTATTTTAAAATGTAATCAGAAACTGTTCTGAGGAAGAAAAGCAGGCTGCACCATCAAGGTAAATGTGATAGCTGTTTTCAGCTTCAGAACAAGTGACTGAACATTAAGGCTACCTTTTAATGTCTATATAAGTAGTGGAACTGCAGCTACAAGTGGGACACACAAAAGCTGTTTGTTAAGGAAAGTGCAGTGTTTTTTTGGTTGCATCATTATATTACATAGAGAAAGACAGCTCTTTCGTGATGGTAGGACTGTGAGAACAAACTGGTTATCTGCAGGATACCAGGTGAGCCTTAGCAACAAAACTAGATTGCTGAAAAGAAATTATTTAACTTTTTAAGTTAATCTTTTTTTTTTTCTTGAAACAGTTGAGGCTCTGCATTTGGGAACTCTGATGGCAGCACATGGCTACTTCTTTCCAATCTCAGACCATGTTCTGACACTGAAGGATGATGGCACCTTTTATCGATTCCAGGTGAGTATTTTCAATATGTTTGTGACTTACTCAATTGGAGGCTCAAAGGCCTTACAGAAAAGTTCATAGCAAATTTAACCATACTTAGTTTCTTACATAACCTGGTAAAGAGTAGAAATTCCCCTAAAAATAAAAAATGGTAGAAGAATTTTATTTATGAATTTTCAGCTAAGTGTTGAGATGATAATAACTATTTTGATATCTGGAATAAAATGTGATAATGCTGAGTGTGGAACTATCGCTCATGAAATAAATTAATGTAGTATTTTTGAAATATAGTACACTAAATTATGTTATTGCCTCTTACTCCTATTATAGTCTGAATTCTGAAAGGGGGAGATATTTTAAATATTAAGTCTATAGCAGAAATCTGATAAATAATGGAGGGTAATGTTTATTTTTCTTCTTTTGTGAGAATTTCCTTACTGGTAACTCAGTAGTATTGGAGTAGTGTGTATTCTTCTAGCAAGTACAGAGACATTTTTACATTGATCTGTCAGTCCTCTTGTGTACAACAAATGTGCAGATGGTTCAGAACAAGCTGGAAGCATAAATATGTACATATCTCTATACCTACACTTTCACATATATTATTCAGAAACTTACATAGTTGTACTTTATTATATGAAATTTCAAACTAAGGCCCTGGGAGCAGAAGTGTTGTTTCTAATAATGACTAGCGGGCTAGAATTTTGCAGAACAATATTGCTAATGACTTGAAACAAATATGACTGCAAAATACCAGATTATGGATTCAATGGGAAGAATTCACTTTGCTTGTCATGTGCCACTTTTGACAATAGTGGCTGTCCTCAGTATTGCTCTTTCTATTAGATGGTGTTCCTGGTAAGTATCCCCAACAGCTGCTCCAAGCTCTTGTTTAGATATTTATTGCTTTGAAATGGTATGATGATTATCACTATGAAACTGAGTTTGTTATTCTTCTCTGTTACTTCTAACTGTATTAAATACTCAGCAAAATAACATCTGGTAGAACGAAATCTATTGTCTTCAAGATATATAGATCTAAACTTTGTCTTAAAGATTGTTTAAATAAGAAGCCATCAAGAATAAAAGTACTGAAATTGTGATCTTTCAAATGCAGAAGAAAATTCAAGATTGGAGACCAGTCATAGTTTCAAACATTGTATTATATTAATCTCTGTACAATACTTTCACCAATATTTTGCCTTAAGTCTTATAGACCCACATAAGGGAAGAGAAAGTCTTGTAATATTTGTATAAATCAAAATCTTAGCATGAATATAATTAAATATGCACAGCACAGTCTGTCAAGGAAGAGGATTATTATTGCATACATGCAAACAATATAGTCCTATTTTCAAATTTAGATCTTGTGAGTCAGACTGCAAAAGAGTTGTTCTTGAGCAGAACAGAAATTTAGATGTGTACATGGGTAATACTAAGAGCAAGCATTCCAAGCCTCCTCCCCTGGATCCACAGTTATCTTTGATCCTGGAGAGAGTATTTGAAGGAAAAGGGGTTTTTTAGGCTCATGAGGCTTCATTCTCCTCAGTGCTCAATATAAAGAAGAGAGATGGCACATGGTTGAAGGGGCTTGCTGATGTGCTTATGAGGTAAGTGGAAAGGAATCATGGAGTGGTTGAGGCTCCAGTTCTTGACTTGGTGTCTGAATACGCAGTGGCCAGAAGGACAAAATATACAAGGACTTAATTTTGCAGAGAATAGTACTTACTTTCAGGAGTGCTAGTCACTGGATTCTGCAGAGCTGCTGGCCTGCCTCCATCTCTAGCATGAGAAGTAAACACCTCTGCTGGCATGATAGTCTGACTGAAGGAAAGTACAGACTAGAAGCAGCTGCCCCGTGGACCACTGAGAGTACTGCAGCTACCCCGCTGTGAGCTTTCCTCAGAGAGGTCCACAGCACACGTGTTTGGACACAAAGCTTCAGCAAGGGCTAAATTGTAAAATCTTCTCAGTTCATTTACATAAGTTAAGAATTTGGCACCTATTTGACAAATACATATGAAATAAGCTGCTTTAATCAAGTGTTGCTCAGTCTGTATCTGCAGTGTTTGGCTTGTTTGCTTTTCTGTGGTACCTTTTGTGTTGCTATTCCTATGCCAACAATGTGACTTTGCTGTTGTGACAATGCAACTGTAGCTGTTAATGTATAGGATGAGAAAAATTTCATCGTGGTGACATTCTGTTAACTGGAGTTATAACAGCAAAATTTGTGTGATTACATCTCCACGTTCTGCACCAAAAAAAGGCTGGTATAAAATCTGTTACTGAACCATTAAATTAGAAGATGAAGACGACATATTCAACGGGGAGGAAAGTTTGACTGCAAATGTGTGAATTTTGCACTAGAACAGACATTTAGGATCTTTGCAAATAGTACCCTCTTAGTACTGGACAGGATTCACAAATTTCTGGATATTTTGATAGGAAGAGAAAACCATGCACCTGCCAGCACTGAAAAGTTCAGAAGCCATGCCTGCAGAGAAATCTTTGCAATACAAAGACCTAACCTACAAAACCCACACTAGCTATAGTAATGTTCTCCATGTGCTTGGTGTTTTCTTTTCCAAAGGGTGACACATTCCCTCCTGACAGTAAAATTATCTCTAGCATGCCTTAAACCACCTTCTGTTGTATAGAAATAGCTAAATGCAGTGGAGATTGTGCTTCATTTGGACAAATGCCCTTTTACGGACAAAAATCATACATTTTCAGTTATTGCTCTTGCAATCAGGAGGCAAGAGTATAGTTACATCTGCTTTTTTAAATAATGTGAAATAAAAAAAAAAATCTGGATCATTCAGTGACCTACTCAGGTGTTAATTAGGTAGGTTTCTGTGATATCAATTTAATTCAAAGGAGATGAATATAAATAGTAATTGCCTTATTAAGAGATGAACTTTTTTATTACTCTCAATAAGAAAAAGCAGAAACAGCTGCCTTGCCCTTTCCTGGTAATTTAAACCTGTGACCAAAAAAGGAGCTGAATATTTGCTCACCATCTTCCTCTACCTGAGAGCAAATAAATACAAGGGGCCTAAATAAGAAAAGCAAGCTGCATCTTAGAAAGCATATCTTCCCTGAGCCAGGGAGATATATGAATGTGGCATAATCTGGCATAAATGAAATGTCTCCACGCCACTCATGGAGACATTTCATTTATGTCCGCACAAATGATAATATGTCCATCTTGGTGAGGAATGCCTGACTTGCCCTCTCAGCTGGTATCATCCTGCAGGAAAAATATGCTTATTTCCTCTACAAACCCTAAATGAGTAGTGTCTCCTGATGTTAATTGTGAAAAATAATGTTTCCTAGTATCTTTTGGCTGTGAACAAATTCCTAGGGTACCTGAGACTAGTGATAGTCGCACTCCCATTTTTAAATTAGATTAATTCATTAATTCATGATTTAGCATAAATTAATTTTCTGAGATGACGGTTAGGTTTTGCTGTTGTTTTGTAACTTTTAAGATGAAAGGCACAAATATCTGAGAAAAAGTATAAAAACAGGAACCGTTTCTTGCGAAAGCATAAGTGAAGATAGCTGCAAAATTCATGGACCTTGGAAAGACAAAGCTGTGGACTTTGATGTCTTCTCCCGTTCTGCCACTGGGAACACTTTCTTGACAAATGCATTTAACTTCTCTGGCCCTGCTTTCCCATGCCTAAATTGGGGATAAAATTGTATAGCTGTAAGGATCTTGAAATATCTTCGTTGCAAAATAGTTTGGAGGGTGAAGTGTGGACGCCTCATGTCTCAGGTGGAATTACATTGCTTCACACATCTCTTTGAGTCAGCCTTGCTGAGCTAGCTGCTTCTTGACCCATTCTGGACCAAACTCTGGCCATTCTGAATGCTGGGTCTGTGGCTGAACATCACGGCTCTTCAGCCACTCTCCAGAGCCTTTCTGGATCATCTACTGTGCCTTGAGGGAAGGATTTTATTTGAAGCCAGAGTTTAGAAATGAAAAAGAAAAAAGTTATATTATGCAGCATTTGACAGATTTTCTTTGGCAATTGCAGGTGTGATAACTAATTCATTGTCTTTTCGGGTCGGGTTTGGCTTACACAGGTTCCGTCAAGGTTTCTGAGGGAAAAAGATTTTAAATCCGTGTGTCTTTCTGACTGCCCCATCAGTGCCACTTTTGATTTTTTTAACTCCTTACTCAGACACACTTTGCCTCACACTGCTTTTCCATGCTCATCCTCTTTTCGGTTAGGAGAGAGGAGTCACAGAGCCAAAATCTTGTTTCCAAATTCCTCAACCTCTTTTTTAATTATTCTGAGCTAACCATGGAGCACTACTTGCTTCCTGGATGGGCTTGACAGTGCTAGACTAGCAATCTTACCCTTTTACTTTACCAAGAAATAATTTTTGTCAAGTGCAACAAATGTAAAACAGAATGCCAGTGAAATCTGCCATCCATCATGCAAAGCGTTTGAGATTGTGCATAACTACTTTTCAGCAAAGGCTTCATTTCTGCTGTTTATAAAGGCTCCCTGGTGCCTGGGAGAAGAATAGCAGTAATATGCAAAGGTTTATAAGTGATTTGAGTACTCCTCCCCCATCCAAGTAATTGGATTTTAAAAAATTTTGTGAAGTGGAACAGAGCAGCTTCAGAGACAACAACTCTTTTCTTATTACTATCAACAAGGGGTAGCTGAAAGATGCTTAGTGATTTCCCTCCTCAGTTATACAGTTTAATGCATAGAAATTAATCATGTTTTATAAAAGCTGATGGCTAACACTGATTTTTACAAGTGGCTGTTTCATTAGCTCAGATATTGTTATTGATTCATTTTGAAGTAAAGCCAAAGCAGATCTATTTACTTTATCACTGGATTCCTTACAATGCATAGCAGCCACTGCTGCTAGTTTGTTTATTGTGGAATATGTGCTACATTACAGGATTTTGTTTCATATGACTTTATTACAGGAGGATTACGGATTTATGTGGTTAGGTTTATCTAATGATATTAGTGTATAACTCAAGAGAACCAGTATGTGTTTGTGTGTGCAAAACCAGTTTTCTGGTTAAAGGGCATAAAGGTGCTTGTGACTGTTTTTTTCTGGAGGCTTAAATATATCTGCAGTCACATCTGCAGTGCTAGGTAAGCCTTATTTCTCTAGCTCCTGACTTGTTCTGGCTGCTGATTCATATTACAACTACAATCAAACAAAGTGCCTCAAAAGCATACTGATAAAAACTGGCAGCATTATTCCTGCCTGGGCTGATAAACAGTGCTTGACTTTCCCATAACCGCTCTACCACCCACCTTCCTTCATCTGTAAGTGGGATGTCATGGCAAAATGACAAACGTTCCCTCTTTAATACTTCTTCATGATGAACTGCTTCATATTTCCTTCTGAGGAAAAATAAAATTCTTATGTATGATAATTCCTTAAGGTTTTCAACACTCATGAAAGATAACCAAACCACATCAGTATTTCATAATCTTCTCTTTGAAAATGGTGGTGTTGTGGTACATGTTATACCACATCCATAACTCTCCTGGGTGAAATCTTCAATTATGAGCTTCTAGATCATGAAACCAGGCACGCAGATTCTGTAATATTTGTTCTATAGGAATATATGATGTTGCAAGGGATGCTATAATTCTTCCAAAGTCTATTTGGATATGTGATTTGTAACAAATAGTTCAACCAAGCTTTGTTTGCATAGTCCAGCTATTTACAAGGTAATTTATGTGAGCAGAGCCTCCCTGCATTGCTGTGGGATATTTTTAATAGATCAGATGAGAACAGGCAGCTTTCTCCTTTGCACGTGCCTCCAATTCTCATTCCTAACCTCATTCCATTAGACCAGGGATCTTAACAGACTTCTTATTTCCTAATCCTTCTGTGTTGAACAAGGCAAATCTTTTTCCTGTAGTCTTCATGGATAACCTCTCTAGCAAATTCTTCTCAGAGATTGTTAAATATCTGGAGCGTGAAATTGTGTGGAGACTTTTGAAACAGAAATGGAAATGTAAACTCAGCACACGCATTATAGTCACGTGTTATGTGATTAAACTGTTTGATGTCTGTAATAAGGAATAAGGTAAACTTCAGATTAAGGCCAGAATTTTATGACTATTAAAACCAAGCAATTAGACAAGAAAGTGTGGAATATTCCTTTGGAAAAACATCAGTCATTTTAACTACATGCATGTTTATTGTTGGTGCTTTTTGTCCATACAATCACAGCGTTGCAAAAGTCCATTAATCAGAAACTGGTTTTTTATATCAGGCTTTATTTTCAGTGTCTAGGGTTTTCAAAGGTTTTTTTTTCTTGATGTTTTGGACTTTCTTTTTATTTAAATCTTAATCTGTCCCTTATCCCTATTTTTTACCTGTTTTTAGGAGAGTTTTCCTTATCTCTGTACACATCGATGCCATTTCCTGCTTTGAAAGTGTATAACAGATATCTACTCTTTGAATACAACTTTATCAGCAGCTGTAGCTACATTTGAGCACACATCTTAGGTTGATACTATAAGTCTGCTTGCTGGTGAGATAGTAATGTAGGACTTTGCCTTGCTCAAAATACATAGCATCTAATGTTTATTTCTCCACTAGTAGGGGTTTTACACCATCAATGTGTTTTTGAAAACACACTGTGCTAATGTGTTTTTGAAAAATCAAAATATTAGTAACCTTTACCTTCCAAAGATTGGAAACCTATAGTGTATTACAACTGTTCACTCTAAAGAGTAGATGTAGAAACATCATAAAAGAGAAAAATTAAGCTTTTTACCTTTTCTGGAAATACACTTCTTCCCTTTGCTGTAATCTTCTGAAGCTCCTCTGCTTTATGCACTTTTTATTACTTAACTGTCTGTGTTTCAAAGGTTGAATGAATGAATATTTTTTCCATGTATAAATTACCCTTCAGGTAACTTACACCCCTTTAAACATCATGCAGATAATTCAGTACTTTTGATAACTCTCACAACTTGATAACTCCAGAGCACTGGAGATAGAGGAGAAAGAAATACCAGAGGAAGAATTTCATCATAATATTTGCACATAATCACAGTCCTGAGAAACCAGGAGTCATTCTTTAGCTTGGTGAGGCTTTTTTTGCTTTTTCAGAAATAAACACAGTTTACCCATGTGAAAACACAAGAAATCCTTAAGCTTTCTGTGCTGAATTTCATCAGCCTTCTAACCTGAACTGTCTGACCTCATAAAAACCTTTCCCTCTCTTAATTTTTTTTTGCCCTGCGCGCTTTGCCCTGTAGCCCTATCTCCACGTCCAAATTAATTTTGGGCATGTTGGCAGAGCTGATTGCAGGCAGAATTGAACTTTGTTCCCTCTGGGAGCCAGCTGGCTGGAGGCCAGCTCTGGCCACGTTGCAGTGCCTGAGTGGATGAGCTGTACTTCTCAGCAAGTCCCATTAAATGCATCCGAGCGCAGGCAGGCAGGGTCATGGCTCGCCGTTCGGAGACAGCTTGTGCCTGCCCAGCTCAGAGCATCGCAGGGAGACCTCGTGCCTCTGTGAAAGACCTTCATCTGCCCACCATCTCCCTCCTTCTGGAGACTCAAACAAGGAAGGCATTTAATAATCGTCTGTGCTTATCTGTACTAGCTGTTATTTGAACCCCTTTCTTATATTGTAATGCCGGCCTTTTACTGGGGTTTCTTTTTGGCTTAGCCTATCGCACATCTTTGAAACCTTTTAATATGGCTCATCGTGTGCTTCGCTAATTAAAACTCATGTTCTGTTTTAACTTTTCTACTTTTATCTCTCTGGCACAGAGAGGCTTACACTCATCCTTAGCAGCCAGTGCATTATTTTCTACTTTTTCCTCAATCTCTTCTCCACATTTAGGTTGCTCCTTTTTATCCTTCAGAAAAGCCTTGGTCATCTCTGCCTCCTAGTGAGCTAAAGTTATAACATTTCACAACACTGAAGATCATGTCCCCTTTCCCATATTGTGTTTAGTGCCCACACTGCCTTCACACCCAAAATGCAAGTTTCAGTAAAATTTAAATGTGTTATTTCAACTAAATACTGAAAAAAATACTCTGGCTGTGCATAGCTTTTCATATAGGCCCCTCCTCTAACATCACTAACATAGTTGTGAATATATAGTATTTGTTCATAGCTTGTTGTGAAATGAATGCTGAAAGCAAACCTTGTGATTTTTCTCTAAGTCAGAAGATGGAATTTCTTTTTAATCTTAGCTGGGATGGGAGTATATGCAATTTGTTGCATATAGCAGAAATCCTAAGTATGCGTGAGGAGCTTTAATATGGACTTTGCAGCAAGTATGCCCACAACTGGAGAGTTTCAGCTGGAGAGATGCTTGAGCAGATATGATTTCTTTGTATTTAGTAACCCTCACAGCATACTTGTTTCAGAAGCTCAGTTTGATCCTGTAAACAGAGGTTAACCTTCCTTTTAGCAGAGAAATGATGTAGCTGTGCTTTTCTTCTTGGGCCTCTCTGGATATACATTTCACGCCTCTAAGGAAGGACTGTTCTCACTTCCTGAGTTTGTAAACTGTGTATTTCAATGATGGTGACTTTTTGCTTTATATGAATCATGCTATTAAATTTTATAGTTGCTTCTCCAAAATGTGCTGAGTACTGCAATTCATTCTTTAGGAGCTCATCTTCTTTCTATTTGTGCTTATATGTGCTTCTACTGGTCACTTTGATTTCAGTGGCACTGTGAAGGAATGGTTGATTGGAGAATTGCTTATTGTTGCTCCCTTAAAAAGTACCAAACAGCTTGCGAGAAACACATCTTAGCCTTTGAAGTTAGCTTGTGATAGTTCCTTTTTTATCCTTTAGCTCCTTGCTGTTGCTTGATAAATAGCAAGTTCTAAATTGCTTCTATTAAATTTGATGTGTCAATGTTACAAAACCAAAAGTTTTTTTCACAATATATATTTAATTTGACAATTGGTGTGAATGTGTCACCCTTCAGCCCTATTGGTTTCCAGATTAACATTAAAACAATTTTGAAGGGAAGTGGGCAGCAAAGATGTTTCCATTTTTGCAGCTGGGAGATTTTTGAGAAAAAAACAATAAGAAATAGAGAATAAAGCAGAAGGTTTTCCTGAAGAACCACCTGTGTTTTGAAATACCACTCAAACCACTTCACACATTTAATGAGTTGCATTCAACTGCTCAAATATTATATAATTCTCGGTATCTGTGTATGTGTTTATATATTGATCAGTCACTCAATCATAGAATATTCTGAGTTGGAAGGGACCCACAGGGATCATCGAGTCCAATTCTTAAGTGAATGGCCTGTATGGGGATTATGTGCTCTATAAAAAATGTTATAATAATAAATCAATTTTAACTAAAAGTTGCTATTTAAAAAATGAAGTAATTTGCATGAAAAATGTCTATACAGTCTTATATTCTCCATTTGTTAGAAGTGAATTCTTTTAATAATACATGTAGCACAATCTTAATAAGTATATTGTTGTAGTAGTTTTTGGTACTTTATTGTCTTTCCCTTAAAAAAAATCACATTTTAAATCATGATAGTTAAACAATTATTAAAAAGTAGACTTTGATGTCTTTGTGAAAACAGGATGTTTTTAGTGGCATTTTTAAACAAATAACACCTTGGAAAGAAAATTGACTATTAATCTGTGAATGAAAAGTCTCAAAAATCAAGAACTGAATGAACTTCAAAGCATCTTCTGTCTTTACACCTCTAAACCTGATTCTCCAGGACATGTTAGAGATGTATTTCTAGGGAAGATGTGAAAGATAATACCATTACCTAGCCTTGTGGGTTTTGTTGTCTTGGCTTTGAGATCAAAAAACCCACTTTTTTTTTTCTTTTTCAGTGTCGTTCTGACACTAGCGTGATAAACAGGTGTACAAATGTCAGTTTCTGTTTTGATGCCTACTCCAAAAATGTCAAGTTAACAGTATAATAGATCTACCAAAAATACAAATTGATTCTACAAACCAGTTACAATCCAAGGACTGTATAATGCTTGCATTTTCTAACTTGAGTTTCCTACTTTTTTTTTTTTGCCTGTAGACACCCTATTTTTGGCCATCAAATTGTTGGGAGCCGGAAAACACAGATTATGGTCAGTGTAGAAATATTTCCTATTTCTTTTGGAAATTATGCATTATATTAATGAATGTGTCATTGCAATGTCTTGTTTCACCATCCCACTGTTTAAAACATAATTTTTATCATGTAATTCCTGTGCAAGAGCTGCTGATATAGGAATGAATGTGTTGCTGCCTTTCTCAAAGTTTATCAGAAGCTTACCAAAGTCATATTTTGGAGTGGATCTGAGGAAAAAAGAAAAAAAAAACCAAGCTCCAAAATACCATACTCATCAAAACCTATCTTGCCATTTATATCCTCTGTTAGCTCCAGCAAGTGTAATTATTTACAGTGAGAGAATCTCAATGAAGCAGAGGAGACTTTAGTGATGGTTCTGCAATGGTTATTATCAGATTGAGACCCAAAGATGTGCCTAGTTTAGACCTCTTATTTCTAATATACACCATGTGGAAAATTACTTTTTATGAAAACTAATATTGTTCTAATATGAACTGTATTAGAAAATACAGTTTATTGTTTATTTGCCTGTGTCTTGGGGGTTTAATAATAAATTATATATTGTAATTAGTGATGTGTGCTTAAACAGCAAAATCTGAGGATAACAGGTAGCAATGTATTAGGAAAAAAAATTTATTAAAAATGACGAAAAAATTACGTTCCTCTGCACATCAAATAGTGACCTAATTTCTAAAGAAAGTGGACCTATGAGCAGCCTCCTGTTCATTCTAATACAAAGTGTAAGTACTGAGCTCATCTGAAGAGCAGGTCACATATTTAGGTAACTAAGCATGTGCGTGATAGGCTATGCTTTCAAAACTTCAGACCATGAATATCTCTTTTTACAGCTTTTCAGAAATTTAGGTGAATGTTCATTTGTAATTTGGATTCTATGCCCTTGGGAGCTGAAGACTTTGGGGATGGATGGTTCCAGTAAATGCTTCCTTCCTTTTTGGAGCAGACGCAGTTTAATTTCAAATACATTGCCAAATAAAGTAATTTTAAACTGAAACTCTCAGCAGAGCTGAGTGTCTCCAAGGTACAGTTTGAAAATGTGACAGTTTCCTCATCCTATAGGAGTAGGAAAATATTCTGTTTTTTACTGATATTTGAAGATGTCCAGTAAATAGTTATTGAAAGCTCCCAAGGAGGAGGGATTCTTACCACATGTGTGTGCTTAGCCACTCTGTATAAGGAAATTAGTCACTGAAGAAAAAATGATTGATTTACTGTTTATTGCTTCATTATAGTTCCCTAACATGTTAAAGGTCAGCAAGTAACTATGGTTTAGGAGACATTGAGTTGTTCAGCTGTAATATGTATCACATACTGGGGTGTTTTAATAACTTAAGACCAGGCTGAGAAAGTTTCTATTAATATCCTTTAGTCTAAAGTAGGAGATACTAACTTCCTGTCACAGCTGATCAGTGGATTGGTCAATGAATTATAAACCTTAGTCAGTAAATAGAAATCTTGTATAATGTGTCCAGGTTTTCATGCCAGGAATACAGAATTAAACTTGGAATCAGTGTCTTCATCATTCAGGGAGGTGCTTTTGTTGAACAGCAAACATACTCATTTGAGAGCTTTTGATATTTAAATATGTTTCAGTTGCTGAGTTAAGCTCTTTGGTTGCAGAGGAGAGAAGGAAGGGGAAGCAAACTCTCCAATTCTGCCTTTTCATTGCTCCTTCCATGTCATCATCCAAGAATTTCCAGAATTCATCCAAGAATAATCCAGAAATTAGCATTTCCCTTGTGTACGATGGTGATCAGACAAATACAGGAAAATCAAAATATTTGATCAAAATATTTAAGGAACCAAAATAAATCTAAAGTAGGTTTGAAACACTTTGAGAATATAAAAAGATAAATATTACCTCAAATATACACCAAATAGGCCCTGCAGATTTTCACTGTAATTGTTATTCCTGGAAAATACAGTACATAGAATTTATGTTATTACAGATATGCAAATGCATCTCATACTTATCATGCATTTTGGTGCTGTGTAATGCTACAAATTTTGTGGACTTGTCCTGAACAAGCTTGAAACTGTGCCCTCTAAAAATTAATGAATATGGCAGGCATTAGAAGTCTCTCAAGATCAGCAAAAAGTAAACTCTCTCTCCTTGATCAAAGTTATTAACAAGGCAAATCACTTTCTTTGCCATTGACCTAATTTTACAAGCCATTGGAAATACTGTAGAATTATATTTTCATTTAAAAATTAATCCTAACCATTCATCTTTATTCATCCATAACTGGGCTACTGTCCAGAATGTAGCACAGTGCCAGGAAAACAATTTATCTAAAACAAGAAATTAAATGAGATTGAGATACTGTGTGTTAGTTTGTTACCAGAACTAGCTAAGAAACAAATAATCCTTACATATTTGTATAACATGTTAATGTCTTCTCTAAAATATAATTTGATCTATATGAGCTTGTAATATCAAATATTTGCCTTAAAAATACTTTTCTGTAGAAAGTATAACTGAAAAAGACATACAAACAGAATCTTCCAATATGTCAAAAAATGACAGATGCAGTCTCATAACAAAGCTGTAGTGCACTGCTACGTCATGGTGGCAAAAAGAGAGCTTGGATTAAGTTAATTTATGTCAAAATGGAAAATAGCCTTTTGACTGTAATTTCCAAAATATTGACTGTGATCATTCTGAGGTTACTGAGAAACTGCTAGTATTCCTAAAGTGCTGAAAAATCTCCCTCCTTTTTCTTGAAAATCATGCTTTAAGTGCTGTCAAGAGAGGTTCCTCAAATTACAAAAATTTTTTCAAAGGAAGGTCCTTAAGTTCCATCTGTTGAAGTCCCATTTTAGTGCCATATGTCTTGGAGTCCACCCAGACAGGACACGTTGTTCTTTGTAGAATCCCATTGGTTTTAGTGTGATTATGTTAGTGAAAATAAGTAGCAATGATAACAACTACTGTTATTAAGGCCAGTGTAGTTCAGATAACTTTGCTTTTTCCTGTGAGTTCAATCATGTTCCTGAATTATGATCAGGTTTTGTGACAAATAGAATTGGATCTCAATTCAGAAAAACTGGCTCTTGAAATGAACACAGCTAGTGGCTGAGCATGTGACCTGCTTGTAATTATCTTCTCTTTTCTTACAGATTAATTTTGTAACTGATGGATTTTTTCCCTGGCATATTATAAACAGGCCATGTCATTAAGAATTAGTTAAATAGGGAGGCTAGTTAAGACAATTGCATCCCAGAAAGGGGAAATATAATGTCACATATGAAATTGTTATTCCCTGTGCATTTGGTCTCAGTTCTAATGGAATCTGTCAGGTTCTCTTGGAGGTTTAGTGACTCGTAGCTGTTGCAAATTTGAGGCATTTAGTCCATTACTGTCCTCTTTTTTAAATAAGTAAAAAATATGCAATGTTAGGGAAAATTTCCATTCACAACAAAATAGCAATTATTTGTCTTTTATTTTTTTCATTCTTTAGGCTTAATTTAACATATTTGTGAAAATGTAAAAGGCTTATAAGAATTTCAGACATAAAATAAGAAGGATTAGTAATTTTTACTCATTTTCTCTAGTGAACTTTTGCTGATAGACTCAAAAGTATGTGTGACATATCAGGCTTTTTCTTGCAGTTAAATGCATATTAAAAAAAGAAATCTGCTTAAAGGAGAGAAAGAATAAAATTTATAAAGTGCCATAGTCACAGTCTTAAGGAGGTTTGGACATACTAGAAGGCAAAAAGTCAACTACATCTATATTGTTGCAACAGGATGCCGTTTGAGCTTTATAATTTTTTTTGTGTGATTTCTCTCAAATGAGTTAAAAATGGAGGAGGACTGCAGAATGTTGGTAAGTTCTAGAGAACACAGTAAATAACTGATAATGCGACATAAGTTTAAGAGCACTTGACCATGTGATCTTTAAATTATGCTAAATGAGACTGGTTTTCTCTATATTCAAAGCAAATTCTTAGATTCTGTTGCTGTGAAGAAAGACAAGTTTTGAAAATGTAACCTATTTTCAAATACGTAGCCTTCCAGGTAAAGTCATGTATTACAAAGGCAATCTCCTAGGAAATTAGAGCAAGCATGAGGGTTGGGGTAAGGCTTAATTAATTGCTCCGTTTAAAAGTGTTAAATACTTGTCTGGATAAATGCTGCAGCTCTTTAGATAGTCATCACTTCGTTATCTATCCTGTGTTACAGGAAAATGAGGTAGCCATTTACTTTTGCTGTGTCAAAGCTGTTTCATTGTTGTTCTTCAGCACTTTTAAGAAAGTACAAGTCTTCCCTTATTAAATTTACTTGCTAATCAGCTAACAAGTCAGTCTGAACAACACTTCCTTCCTAATGATACTTTCTTATCATTTAAAAGTAAACGGACGGGCCTCTCCATGTTCTGTCTCTGCTGCTCTGTTCTGAACATGAACCATTTCACCTGGCTCATTTCCCTCTTCTCTCCCAAACCCACAGTAATGCTAAAAGGTGCATGGTGCTCAAAAAGTAACTGCAGTCATGTGTCATGTTTTTTGCATGTTGAAAATTTTCATATAATTTTCTCTTTAGAGTCTCTTGCCTGTTTATTTTACATGCTTAGGTTCAAATTCCTCTATGAAAACTTGAGAGTAGAATTTTCTCTCTCATTTGTCTTTCTGTCAGAGTGACTGTTTGGAAGAAGCACTGTGTGGACAATGCATTATATATTTTCTTTTCCCAAATGCACAGGAAGGATTTCCTTGGTAATAGGTTATTAGTAAGCAATTTGTATTAGAGATATACTGATCCCTATTGCTTACCTGAACTCTGCTGGAACTCTTCATGTTCCCAGCATCTCTGGAAATCAACCCATAACTATGAGTTAATAGCTCGGGGCAAAACTGGTCGCAAAGAAGCACTTTTGATAAATATTGTCATATATATATATAAAAAAATTGTTAAAATTCATGCCATGAGAATTTACAAAGAATGTGTGAATAGTTTGTTGGAGAGCTCTGCTGTTCTATAACCTCAAATCTTGATTCTCAGTTCCCATTTTTTCAACAACTAATGTCAGAATATGTCAGCAATGACTCCTGCAACAAATTCTTTTAAGTCCTTAATACAAATCCCTCTGTTAAGGACCCGTCTCTCGAAATTTTCTGGGTTTCTAGGTGTAGAAAGAAACAGACTTTTCCTACCAGAACTCAAGTAATGTACTAAACTGTTTCTAAGACTGTGTTGTGACTCCTTAAGTGAATGACTTGCCTTTAGGAAGATACATATACTGAATATATTGACTAAGATCTTGGTGACAGAACTAAGTGAGGAGTACCAAGAATAACAGCCTCTCAAGAAAAATATGACGGGTGTCAGTCCCTGCTATGCATAAAATGCAATCTGGGTAGAACCAAATCAAATGAGCTTTAGGGAAGACACATATTAGCAGACAGGTGGAAGAGGTGACCTACAGTATTTTTTCCCACTCTGAATTCATATACCATTATATTTCTCTGCATAGATACATTATCCACTCATTACAAACTATCTCTGTCATATAAATGATGAAATGAAAGTCTCACTTCAACAAGCATGGCCTGAATTTTATTCTGATCCTTGCTAATTCTGACATTGACAAATCACTGCAATGAGGATTCTGTAACCAGGAGGCATTTCCGGATAATGCTTTCCAGTCATCTCACCACTTCAGAGTTTTGTGCTTACCTGATTTATTCTTTCCATAAAAGTGTAACTTATTCCCATAATATGAGGAGCATGGAAAATATTTTTGACCAATGCATGTGTATGCACACGTAAGAAAGGGTAACTGATCCAAGTACATATTTCTGCAGTACTGTTTTAAAAGCATTGATAATCTGCATCTAGGTCCCCTATAAATAAAAATAAAATTTCTTATCAAATTCTAATATTCATAAACATAACTTGGAATTTTCTGATGGCTTTCAAGTTGTTGTGTTGAGTAAACTCAATAGTTTTCATAGAATATCATGAATTGGAAGGGAATCACAGGGATCACTGAAATCCAGCTCCTGGCCCTGCACAGGACACCCCAAGAATCACACCATGTGCCTGAGAGTATTGTTCAAATGCTGCTTGAACTCTAACAGTCTTGATGCTGTGACCACTTCCCTGGAGAGCCTGTTCCAGTACCTAACAACCCTCTGGGGGAAGAACCTTTTCCTGATATCCAACCTAAACCTCCCCGGACACAGCTTCAGGCCTTGTCACCATGCCACTACAGAGAGGACATCAGTGCCTGCCCGTCCCTGACAATTAAGCTGTAGACTGCAATGAGATCTTCCCTAAGTCTTCTCTTTTCTAGGCTGAAAAGCCAAGAGACCTCAGCTCCTCCTCATATGACTTCCTGTCATCCCATCACCAGGAGTGACCCAGATTAGAAAGCTGTGGAGGAGGCAACGATGGTGCACTGCTGTGATCACTGTGTCTTCAGCACCAGTGTCCCTGGAGCTGTGGGCTTTGTGGCTATTTGAATGCTAACCCTAATGGAGTCTTGGTTGAGGTCCCCATCACTGTGGGTGGTCCAGGTTAGAAGGATGTGGAGGCAGCAATGCTGGCACTCTGACATGGTCTGCTGTGCCTTTTTCTGCCCCATTGTCCCTGGAGCTGTAGGCTTTCTGACTCTGAAAATATAACCATAATGGCAAATTGAAAGCTTTATGATAATATCAAGAAGCATGGAATGATCCAATGGATGTAATTTTAAAATTGTATTTGACAATTGGATATTCTTTCTCTGATCTTATAGTTCATGTAGCTTGGGTGACCTTTCTCCCATACCCATTTTTGTCACCCTGCAGGATTTTCCAAGGCCATCATCATCTGGGGATTTCTGTATGAAGATGAATTTGCCTCTTTCTAATTCTTGATCTCTTTGGTAGTTTGAAATTCGGTTTATTTCTTGCCCTTTTTTATGTAAGAAAGCCCTCTGCTTGTATAAATCTATAACCAAATTGCTTTCCTGAAGTGTTATAGGAAAGAATAGGATCAAAGAGTAAAGACTAGAAATGGGGAGAAGTGTTTCATAAATTCAAGTTTTGACGATTTGGAAATCTAATGTACATAAACCTGACCGTGGTCTTCCTTCTCACTTAATTTTATTAGCATTTACTTAAGAATATGGTTCTTTTATAAATACACAGGGCTCTGTGGTGACCCATTTTTAAGACTAAGTGAAACTCAATAGCTGTTGCTAAGGGCAATTTTTTTTTCTATTGACCAAGAGCAGAGGTGACTGAAATAGTCCTAGAAATCCTAATATTTAAATAAAAGAGTTAATTTCATGCTTTACATCCTGCAGTCATGTTTTGTGCCAATTGTTCTGTAATTCTCCATCTGAAGCAGATGGTTGCATATGGAGGCAGGGCAGGGCCCACAGGGCACTTTGAAACCCTTAGACGTTGCAGTACTTGCTATTTTCTTTGCTGTTTAGATACAGACTAAGCTTTATACACACTGACTTTGAAAACAGGATTTTGACTCAGGGAGTACATAAATTTAACCTGGCCTCGGTGGAGATAGCGAGCGTTCACTGAAAGCACACTCACCATCTGGGGTGAATCGAGCTGTGACACCACTGGCACTGGCACAATTATGGAAGGAGTTTGTGTACATGCTGGTGGGTGTGTAGGTGCCATAGTCTGTGGTCTTCAGAGGCCCAGTTGAACTTCCATTGAATTTAGCTGTGGCCTTTGCTCCACTGTGGCAAAAGGGAAGATTAAGCTGCTGTTTGGCAACAAGATAAAACTTCCCAGTGTAGGNGGATGAATATGATTTTTTGAGTCTATTATACTGACTATTATGCAGTCATAATAGAATGTGTATAATAGAATATGTACTCAGTCCAGTTTCTTGAGTCTAGAATGAATCCTGTCATAATCCCTATGATCTTATCTAAAGAAAAAATCTACAGAGCTTTCTTAGGAGCTTTTGAGTGCAAGGGAACAGTCAAGAATAGGAAACATATGTAGCTAACCATTAAAATGTTTTTTTGGGGTGTAACAGTTTAAAAACTTGCAAGAGGGAAAATACAGGCATCTTCTCTATGCAACTCTGGCTTTGTAGTCTCACTTGGAACTTTCAGACTGCCCACATTTTGTGAAAGCCTGAACAGAACATTCAAGAGCTAGTAAACTGTATTGACTGCACAGCTACAGAAATGTGTTTCAAGACTTATTTGTTGTTCAAATACCCATCTATAAACATCACTGGCCACCTTTCATTATGAAATGTTACAAATTAATATGGCCTTTAAAATTATTGGCGAATCTGTTCTCTCATGGTAATCAGTCACTTCTAAAGCACAAGCTATAGCATCTAATATATAATTCACTTTAGTAGAGGCAATTATGTTGATTGCAAAATCCATCAGAATACACTGGCTCTAAAAATAAGAGTGTAAAAGGCAGTCCATATTTAGCAAATTGAGGTTATTAATCAGACCCTGTTCCTTGCATATCATTCATCCCTGTGATGAGCATTTTTCAGCACCCTTGTCAGGGAGTGGCAAGTGAGGGAAGGCAGGCAAGAACTGAGGTTGGCAACAGTGCAGCAGGAGCAAGGTAGCAGTGTGGGTAGGCTACAGGGCTGGTTAAAGACGTATCTACAATGCAGCTCAAGCCTGTGCCAGAGGGAGTAGCCAGGCTTGAGCACAGTTCCTGGGTGCAGGTCTCAGTGGAACCCCTAGATGGGCTTCTCGGTGGAATTACAGCTCCTTGGTGTACTGAGGGCCCTGACCAGGACCTTTGTGGGATGGATAAATAGAGAACTACGTACAGAAATAGAGAGCTTTAGCTGGAGATCCTTCCTGCAGGCTGTACTTCTTGGGAAGCTGTAAAAACTGTCAACACGTGGGATTGGAAAAGCAGGCACTGTAATTCACTGAAATTCTGGGAGATCCTGATTCTGCTTTGAGAGGGAAATTGATTGACATTCTCGAAGTCTGGCTGCTGGGCAAGTACAGTTACTTCATGTGTGATTTGGTGCAGAAAAGTAGTGATTCCTGTGAAAGGTGGGAGCATCCATATTTCAAATCTCATTGTCCTAAAAGTCAGAAGAACAAAACCTCATTACTCTATATCTTCAAATGATCTGGCTGAAAATGAGGGTGATTTTCACATTCTGGCTTTCCAATGTGCTACTGAATTTTTTACAGATAAGCCAAATAATATGATAGAGAGAGTGTGCACTGGTGAACACAAATTCCTGACCTGCTGCCAGCTTTTTGTGGCAGTGCAGTTAGCTGTTAGCCCAAACAGAGGCTCAAACATGCACTTTTATAAGGATGTAATTGTTAGCACATAGCAATAGCAGTAAATTGAGTCAGAGTAGGAATGTCCTCCAGCACTGTTTTCTTCTACACTAGTAGAAGTGCTGTACTTCCCACAATAGTAATTCTTCCTTGGGCATATTCTACATTTTTCACGGTGGCACAGAGAAACATTTCTGACACAAGGAATCCAAGCCACAGGTGTTATAACTATTAGGCTCCTCTGAAGGGGAAGGGATCTGGGTATTTCAGATTAAAAAAAAGGGTCTGAGGGATGAATATGATTTTTTGAGTCTTGGCCAAGTTATGCTCATAATGAAAACCAAACATCTTTATATGGACTCTTTACTATGGATTGGGAGCAAAGAGTGTCATTAAAAGAACCCTGCAGGGAAAATAACTGCAGTAGAGTTACACAGTGAAGACACAGTATTAAATTAATAATGTGTCAAGCTAATTCATCTGCTGGTGGCCTGGTGGTTGTTTCTCCAGCATTGAAATCTCTGTAATCTGAAGATACTTTTTTGATGAAACCTATCCTGACAGAAAGATGAGCAGTCAGCTACCTCTTTCTGAAACAAGAATTTTTGTAGGAGTTGGCAGGAAATATAATCCCAAAATTTGCCCACAATGGGACTCAAGGAAGAGCTAAACTGACTAAAAGTGCCTGTACTGTGACTGTAAGAATGTTGTTTAAAAGTTTTGATGAAGTACAGGAATAGAGAGCTTTTTTGTTTCTGTTCAGGTGGTATTAAATAAAAATGTAAAAAAAAGTACATTTTTACCCCTGGAATTCTCAGAACTGCCTACACACTTATATAAAGTGTGTATTTTATTGCTAATATTTACAAGGGGTTTAGGATTTTTTTTCTTGTTCAATGAAATACCCAATTTTTAAGGAAAAGAGGAAAATGCTTTACTGTAAAAGAAGCTAAATGACAAAGACCATCTCTCTCAAGCATTTCTTACCAGTGTACTGATTGCCAATGCAACCTAGGTACAAAAGGTCCAAAATTCATCCCCTCATCTTTTTGTGATGTTCCAGCATGCATACCAATGCCTTAGTGTAAGTGTATAATAATATTACAATGCATGAAAGCTATAGAAACTCCCTGTCTGCTGTGTGTGATGTGGATATATATCTGTCTTTGTAGATTTTGTAGACAAAGAGACTGCTTTGGAACCAGAGGGTATATGGGGGCACGGGGGGGAGGGAATAGAGAAAGAGACCATGGCTTCTTATGGAAGTGGAAAGTGAAATATTTTGAAAGAAAATAAACCAAAACAAACACACACAAAAAAGAGAAGGGGAAGAAAAGACAAAAATTGCATTAAAATATAACTTCATTTTTCATCAAGTAGCACCTTTAATTGGAGGTAGAAGTGCTTGTAATCAATTCAACTAAAAGAGCATCAATCAATTCAACTAAACCCCCTGAAGTGGGTTTGCATGCATTTGCAGGTGTCTGGTGAGGAATAAATATTTCCATGGAATTTTAAATTATATTTCGGTTGACTACCTTAAAACTCAAAGCTATATCTAAAATGAGCACTTCCTTCTTCCTAGTTAGGAAGAATTAAGTTCCTATGTGAAGTTATTTCCCAGAGAGGCTTTGCTCCTGTAGTAGACCAGCTGGCAGTCAGGGAGCAGGAGCATTCCTAAGCACAACCAGTAACTATGGACTCTTTTGCTGACTCTTTTGCTGTAGAGATGACAGATAAGGTTTTATTACCTACACTGATCAAAAGATTCATCCATCTCACATGAGAAGTGCTCTGAAGTAATGAAGTGGATAGATATTGCACAATTAGGAATTGTGCTGCACTCACTGTCTCACTGGTGGGAGAAGCTGTAAAATATTCAGAGTTGTTTGGGAAGTATTTGCTGCTAAATAAAGTCTACTGAAAATGTACTTCAGCATTTTATTACGAAAGATTCTGCTCCGTCTGAATGAAGTGGAGGAAGGACAGGTCTGAAGGATTTTTTGATTTAGAAAATAAATGAAAGAATATTTTTTCTCATATGTAATAGATGAAACCTTTTTATTCATTTTTTGGTTTCACGTTATTTTGTTGTTTAAGTATTGGTTATAGTAGACTAATCTGTATGAGATGTGAATTTTATCTGGAGTTATTTTTTAGTTAAAATCTTCTTTGGTTGAAAGTTTGTGTTTTCTAAATATAGAGTAAAAATAAATAAAACCATGTATTCATGTTCATAAAACCTGTTTGACTAATACAGCAGCAGCTCCTGCTAAAGCTCTTATGCATTATGATTTATATACACACAGTTTGAAAAACGTCTTTGCCATTTTTCTTTTATGTGCTAGTTCCCTGGCCATTAAAAAACCCTGACCTCAAGTACTTCATGAATTTTGCACATGATGTCTGTTGCATAAAGCAGATTTTATTATTATTTAATGAACCTCTGTATCTGATCCATCATTTCAGTTACAATCCTGGTAGCATTGATCCCATATTTAAAGCTTTCTAGAACAAAAGGAGAAATCAAACAAAAAAAAGCTGGCTTTAAACCAGACATGACACTTTTATTTCTGATCTGCTGTGTTTGTGAGATAGTAGCAAATTCTGTGTTATTTTATTCTGTTCCAGCTGTTTACCTCTGCAAGCGGACAATGCAAAACAAAGCAAGGCTAGAACTAGCAGACTATGAAGCTGTAAGTACCTGTCAAAAAGTAAATTTCTCTGCTGGGCCTAATGAGCCTGTGAAATAATGTTAAGCATGAGAACTATGGGCATTATGTGTGAAAATCCATTAGTTATCCAGTTCTTCCATATTGTGGGTCTAACACTGCTCAGTAGTCCTAAATGGTATTTGAGAGATGATAGTGAAGGCTAACTGGACAAATGTTGAGATTACAGTCCATCTCTAGTCATCCTCTGCTCAGATCCCCATGCCAGGATCACAAATATCTTCACAAATCCCAGCTACACCATGAGTGTTTGGAAGCAGTTCTCTACAACATTTAAGGTTTGAAGGACAGATCCCTGACAACATTCCCAAAAGCTCTTGATAGATGTAGAAATGTAAATCTCATTCTTTATAAGTGATGCTGACACTTGAGCCTTTTCCCATCAGCTAGATGAGAGGCAAAGAGGGTCAGACTAGAGGCACTCCTACTCCCTGACAGTTGTGCTGTGCCTCGGGCAAGGTAAGATAATTGGGGCCAGGAAGAGCTTGAAAAAGAGGGAGTTGGATTAGCTGATGAGGATGGCATTCAATAAGGAGAGAGATGTCTTGAATTCTAACTCTACCCCCAAAGCCTGAATTTTTCATGAGCATGTCAACATAAAATTCACAAACAACCCTGTCTCTGTGCTGAAAGCTGTTCAGCTGTGCTGCTGTGACCTGATAGCAGGATAGTCAGCCAGGCCTCTCAACACACCAGATACTCCAGCCACAGCACCATGCTGACAATCTGTATTGCTTCTTTTGGCACAAGCTTGTTTTTCAGTGTACTGCACTGTAGGGTATGCATAATTTTATACTCACATGCCTTAGAAAACTCCCCTTCAGTGTACAATCCATGAGAGCCTTTTCTGGTATTGACAAGATCTCTAGAAAGTCTGCTCTTCTCTTTCTCTAGTCTTCATTTTCAGTAAGTATGGCACAGAGATACATTTACAATGCATAAAAATATAGTAAAAACAACATTTTTTTGTTAAGAAGACTGCATACTGCTGCTGTTTGAGCTGGGAAGAGATTTAGAGAGCTCTGTTGGAGACAATTAAAATGTTCCATCATCAATGGAAGAAAGAATTTTGCAATTATTTTATAAATTTTCTTCCTGTTATTATTAGTAGGCTGTAGGATAGGTAGATTTCCTGTACAGTATTGAAGAACTATAGTCTGCATTTTTAAAAATGAGGCTAGCTGTGGAGGTTTGGCTGCCAAAAATGACAGCCAACACTGTTCAGTGGAAACCATTTGCATAGATGACTGAAGAGGAATTGTCAAGTGTATCATCCAGTATGGAGATAACTGCTGTTATCTTCCATTATTACATACTTTCAAAACAATGATGTTTCTTTGTACTATTTCAAAATTGCTAAGATAGCACACAGTATATAAAACTGTTTCAGAAATCCTATGTTCTGCTGAAGGATGCATCTACCCTTTTTATCAGAGTTTCAAAACTAAAATAGTCGAGGCATTCAAAAGTATTCCATATCATTTGGTGTCAAGAACAAACTTTATATCAGATAAGTAAGGTCCACTTACACTGACACAAATATCAGGGCTTGTATTGCATCTTGGTGAGGGGGAAGTGAGGAGAGGAGTGAAAGATAAAGCCAGAAGCTATTGAAGAGTAAATAACTTGCAACCTAACCTACTAAAATTGTGATGTATTTTCAGGAGAGTTTGGCCAGGCTACAGCGAGCTTTTGCTCGGAAGTGGGAGTTTATTTTTATGCAAGCTGAAGCACAAGCAAAGTAAGTTCCTTTGGAGATGAGCAGTTTTCATTTTGCATGCTTTTTGAATGGTGAGGGGGGGAAAGTGGTTGGACACATTTTGTGTTTAAAATTACTGTCCTCAACCCCTGTTTCTTTTAAATATCCTATGACATTTACAGGGTTGACAAGAAGAGAGACAAGATAGAGAGGAAGATTCTTGACAGTCAGGAGCGAGCATTTTGGGATGTTCATCGTCCGGTGGTGAGTGCTGGTGGGGGTCCTGGGTCTGGGAGCAGGGCTGCTGATAAATGTCAGCTTCTGTGGAGCTCTGGGATAGCCTGGGCACAAGTAAAAGAGCAGTAGAGGGTTGGGGCTTGCCTCCCTCTTTTAAGGATCTAGAGTTTATATGAATCTGATATTGTAGACTTCAGAAGTGTGTGCATCCAGTTCATGATTTTTAGTGAATAGATGTGTTGTGCCTGGTTTCTTGAATCAGAAGGTACCTGTCTTTGACTATTATAATCTCAAATGTTTCCTGGGGTATGAGTCACACAACCGAAATTATCAGCATAACTAAAAATACTCTTAAACAAGTCTGACTATTTTTCTTTTTTAGCCTGCTTTTTTTGCTTGCTAAGCCTTTTAACTTCACTCTAGTTATGTTTCCAAGCTATTTTTGAAGTACATAAAGGTTAGATATTGACTTTGAGCTGTGGGAGTCACACACTGTCTAAATAAGATTTGTCTGTGTTCTTTGTCAAAGTCCATCTGAAACAAAACTTTAACTAAGAAAGTTTCTTACATATTCAACTATATTTGAGTGCTAAAATTGTGGAAAAGAATGTCTATTGTTACAATAATTCCTATTAAACTGTACTTTTTTTTTTTTTTTGCTTTACTACAGAGCAATATTGGTTTCCCTTACCTGGAGTTAAGCTTTCCTTTTCTGTTTATGCAGTTTGGTATCATTACCAATGAAATCATATATGAACTATGACTTTTGCTCTGACACTGGGGAAAGCTACTTTTAGTTAAGGGAAGTAAAATTAGCTGATGACACATGTGAAGAGTAGAATGCAATGAGAAAGTTTAAATAAAAAATAATAAACTCAAACATGGTCAGCTTATATTTACAACTGTGCAACCAAAATGGTCATAGAAGAAATGGATTTTTAGGTAGGATTTAGAATGTCAGGTAGCAAAAATAATTGATGTGAAAGATTCAAACCACAGGAAATAGATGCAAAGAGACTGTGACATTATTGTCTAATCACTGACATAAAACAAGGAAGGAGAACAGGAAGCAATTTTCCATCTGATGTAGATTGGAGCTACATGGGGAATAAACACAAAGTATCTGTGGACCTGATGAAGGTGCAGAGAGCTTTTATATTTGCTGCAGAAATGGATCCAAAGATTTTGAATCTGAGAATGAGATGTTATTTTCAGGTTTGGAAGAGATGAATTGTTGAAGCTTCAAGAGAGTAAAAGGGACCGGGACAAGAGGAAATTGAATCGGATTAAGAGCTTTGGCTGAACTGTGGATAAATCTGCCTGGTCCAGCAGATGTTTTTAATCTGGCTGTAAACATACCTAGGAAATATCAGAGGCAAAAGACTGGCTTACAGTCAGTGTTGTAAGCTTCTGGCTTTAGAAGATATAAATAGATGAATGGAGAGGTTCATACTTTGGCTAAACTGCTCCTGTAAAGAGTCATTGAAACAATATTTTTGAAAACACCATTATGAATTTACTGTCACAGTAAAACCCAGAAGCTTCTTTTGAAAAGAACAAAAGATAAAACACAAAAAGACTGAAAAGAGGAGTGTGATGCTAGAGCTAGTTAAAATTTGTAATGGATTTTCAAGCCTCCCGAAAACTTACAGAAATGCTGCTGCAACTCTGGAGAGCTAAATTTTTAAAACATTTTTTTAAGGTATTTTAAAGTTTTTTTTTGATGAGAATCTTTGTATAATGCTTATTTTTATTTACAGTGTTTCAACTTTTGATAAAAGTTCAGAGGCTAGGGGCAGTGACAACATAGTTCGAAATCCACCCCAATGTAATTTTTTTTTTTACTGAAAATGAGTTTTGAGGATCAAATGTTTCATTATTTTTGGTTGGTTTGTTGTTTGAAGGTGAATAAATAAATATTTTTCCAGGGTATACTTGCAGGTGGCCTGGTCCTTAGTTGCTTTATTGCTATATTTGTTACCCATCTAGCTACAGTACTGATACAGAAGATTTACATGTAAAATGTAAATTATGGATATTAAATTTGCATTGTATTTCAACTTTAAGTTGATGAAAGGAGCAGAAAGGGGAAGCAAGCCATCATTCCTAAAGAACAGTGCAGCAGTGCACTACAGGAAAGGGAGAGATGAGAACAGCTGTATGGCAGTGGAGCCAGGAGAATGGCGATGCAGAAAAAGAGGATGAGTAGGTATCAGAAACGTCACTGTGACTCATACGTTTGAAATAAAGGAAATGAGCCAAGGTTTGACATGTAAAGAGGATAGCCCTCAAAAAACACCATTGTTTCAAAGGTCCCAAGTCGAAGGCAACCCTGCAGGTGATTGCAGAAGTTCTAGAAGATTTATGCCACAGTCTGAGGGACAGACAAATTCTTGAAAGAAAGTCATTATGACTGTTAGTTTTGATTGACAGGTCCATAATTTTTTCCTAGGTTTTCAGACTGAGATGATGCTTGGAGATGAGCCAGAGAAATTTGATTTGGAAAGTTTTATTCAAATAATCATTTATTCCTCAATTTTTTTCTGAGAGACAGTTAAGCTTTGTTATCTCACTGTTTAGTTTCTGTTCCAATGTTTATTTAATCGCTATTTCCCTGTAGGGGTGTTTTGGGTTTTTTTTGGGGGCGGGGGGAGAGTGGGGGTTGTTATGTGCATTTCAGGGTATGTGGAGTGCAATCTTGGTAATTTCTGTAAATCCCAATTTCTGCTTTATGTAGAAAGAGCTTGCAGTTAAAAAGAGTACGGCTGAGCTTCAGCTGCAGGTAACTGCAGCCTGCAGAGACATTCCCAAACAAGTTTTAATTTTACTAGTTCAGATACCAGCCATAATAAAACCATGGAAATTTGTGTCAGGGAGAGCTGTATAAAATCCCTTGCAACCCTGAGCAGCAGGCCTAGTATAAAGTCCATGCTGTTATTTCTAAGGTAGAGCCAGTATCTGGCATAGGTCTGAGATGAGTATTATTCACATATAGTGATGCATTTCTCTTTTTGATGGCAGAGTAAACGTACCGTAAAAATCTTTCTCTTTTCACCTGCCTAGAAAGTGTATTATTTTCATAATTTTGAAACTTACTATTGATAACAGACTGTGGAAATAAGCAAAAGTTGGTTAGGAGTATTAAGGTGTTAGTCAGAAACAATAACAAATCAAGCTAAATTGGGGAAGTGAGTTACTTCCAGGAGAGAGAAATTGAGAAGCTGCTTTTGTTCAAAAAGAAATGTCACGCTCCTTATTAAAGTCTTTGAAAGAGAACTTGTTTTGGCTTTCCTGAATTATCTCTTTTTAAACCCCATAATCTTACACTTGTTCAAAAGGGACAAACAGGTACTAAAGCAGTAAATCCTCTAAAACATTCTCAAACCCACGCTAAATACAGTCAGAGCAAAGTAGCTGTGGCTTGCTGTAAAATTAACTCCTTTAGGTAACAAGCAAGACAGCTGATGTCCTGCTACTACAAATTATTCATTTTCTACCTCAATTACACATTCATGCAATAAAAACGGCATTTGGATACTTGCTGAGATTCAGATTGTTTCCGAAGATAATGGGGGAAGTATCCTTTTCTTTGAAAGTCACCTGTACACTTTGTAGCTGTAAAAACTTGAAAAAGCATTTAGTTTTCTCCAATGTCTCTCTGACCTTTGCCATCACTCCATGTTGGCTGTATTACAGTTGCATTTAGCAGGTTTCTCTGCAGCTGTTTTTAAAATGAAGATGGGAAATACGCAACAGATGTGCTTGAAAACTGCATTGGCGTGTGTCCCTCTCCAAAGTTTAAACACTGGCTGTGGTTTAGTCATAGTGTGATTTGGTAAAGCATGAGTATGAGTCAAAGTGTCAGCCAGTTCTTCCATTCTGCCATTTATAACTTGGTTAAACCCAATCCACAGGACTTCTATTCCCATTGCTATTACTGGTTTGCTGGATTATGGTGACTATTTTCATTCTTTGGGCAAAAATGGATATAAAATATTGATAAGGGTCCGACTTGATGACCTTCAAGGTCTATTCCAACCTAGATGATTGTATGATTTTATAAAAACAAGAGCAATATTTGTATGATTTAATAAAGGACAGCGAAGTACCTGGAGTTAGTATGTCTAGTAAGGATGAGCACTAATATTGAGAGCAAGGGTGGGTTTATGATAATTCACTGTTGTAAAATTCAGAGATATGTATCATTTCTGGATTTGGGTGTTCCTTGCCATTGTTTCCTAGCACCAAACTAGCAAAACAGTGTTCTTCAGATATTTTAAACTTTGTCACACATCCCACACCTTTTGTTTCTGTCTCTTTTTATGAGACTCTATGTCCATTAATTTAATTTTCTGTGTTTATTTCTTTAAATTGTATTTTGTGTGGTCTGAACATGACCCTTGATATCTGACCTGGCAGTTAACATTACCACGTGTTGAAGGCCAGGCAGTGGGCTTTTTTGTATTTTAGCAATTATTTCATCCTGTCCTTCAAGACCAGCCTCAGAGAGTTGTCAAAACAGTAAATTTACCTTGGATAAGATGGCACACGCCTGCATTTCACACTCAGTGCTAGCCTTTTCTGGGCCAATCACTTGTTTAGCCCGAGAACACTTATCTCTGCTTTTTCATAATATTTTCAGAAAAATTTTAAACACCTTCAGAAAATAAATGTGAATAATGCCATCCAACTTCTCTAGTGATTTGTATACATATAATTTTCATGTTTTCTTTTCCACCTGTTTGACCATATATCCTTACAAGGGAGTTACCTCTACAGTAGACAGGGAATGCAGCCAAACCAGGAATTGTCATTCTCAGATAGTTGCTGTTCTGGTTTGCTAGATTATGGTGACTATTTTCATTCTTTGGGCAAAAATGGATATAAAATATTGATAAGGGTCCGACTTGATGACCTTCAAGGTCTATTCCAACCTAGATGATTCTATGATTTTATAAAAACAAATGTACAAAGCCTTGTACAATGCTTTAATTTAAAAAAATGACTGTAATGTTTATGATCCATACTTGCATGTAGTTGGGGCACATAGTTATAAACCCTCTAGCTGACCTGCTAACTAAGATCTTCGTAGAAGATTTTGTACTCATATTATTTATCATTTTTATTTAGTCTAACACTTGAGTAAAGGTGGGGCAGATGGGGAAAAAGAAGCCAAGTTTCTTGCAACAGTGCAACAAAACAAATTTTTGGAAGTTAAAATTGAGAGGTCACAAGCTGTGAAAGAGTTAATTGATGAGATGGTGGAAGGACACGAAGAAGAATGATATGACAATATGGTTTTGAGTAAGACCCAGTTCTGTGTGAAACTAGGAAAGTAACCTGAAGAAGTAAGTGTAAGGAATTTTTTTTTATAAGTGCAACGTTTATACATTGATCTTTGTATCTGTGGGAATTAAATTTGCTGCTTTAATCCAAAGCATTTTGTCAAAGATCTTTTAAGTCATAAGGCATATGATCAATTTCTAAATGTCACCTGTATTTGCCATCAACATTTTCAGAGACATGTGAGACTTTTCTGTTGCCACTTATTTTCAAGTGAATAACCAAATTTCTCCTGTATGGAATCTGTAAAACAGCAGTTTGCTGCCTTTTGGGGTAAAAAAAATATTGGGAAAGCAATAATGATTCTAAGTACTTAGCACAGGGGCAACAGAACAGATAAATTTAACAAGTTTCCTTGTGCAATAGTGTTGCAAATACTGGAATCTTCACATACACAAAAATCATTTTAATACAGTCTTAAGTAAAATTAATATTACTGAAACACCACTTGAATAAATACAATGGATCTAATTTCTGTGCAACAGTTTCTGGTTCCAAAAACCAGCCACTACAAACCTGAAATATCATAAATTAAAACTAATTATAAATTAAATCAACTTGCAAAAAGAATTAAGCATAGAACTTCAATGCAGTAGTATTTTCTTGGGTACATCTTCTTATTTAATTTCGTATGAGTTATCTCAAGAATTAAATTTTAACATCCTTTTCTTATGCATTTTGCATATTATGTAATTCTGTGACACACAGACTACTATTTTTTTTAAACAATGATCAAATCTTGTACTCTTAAGCTGAAAGCTCAGCTTTCAGCAACACCTGACCTTGAACAACCAAGTGTGTGAGAACATGAGGATCACTGTCGTGGTTCAAGATGTTCTGTCTTGTATGGATACATTTTATGGTTTCATTTTTTAGTATTACATTCCTTGAAAATTTCTCTGTGTCTCTCTTTCTCCTGTTTCAAACAGGTCTTTTGTTTGCACAGCCAGTGGAGTTCCTTGTGTGTCTGATACTATTCAAGGAAAAGATCTGAACTCTAGTTTGAGAAGACAAATAAGTATAAAGTGGAAATTGGTGCACTGTAGGTTTCTTTATTTTGAAAAGATGCTAAAAATCTTTGAAATTTTAAGTGGTCCTAAAATCTCTACTAAGTGAGACTTCACATCTCTTAGTTTGAAAATCATCTGAGTTTTACCTTGCTGCAAACATAATTAAAGTTTGATCAAACTGATTGATCAAATGTCTCTCCTTTATCTGATGGTGTTTGAACCTCATTTGTCTTGTCCAAATAAAAGAAACAGCTCATAGTTGAACCTTTTAGCCATTAATTGCACACCTTTCTGTGGTTTGATTAGGTCCATTGCAGAACATAGTGGAACTACTGTTATTTTGGTAGTAGTCAGTAGCCTCCAAATCAATCCTTGAACAAAGGATGTATTGATTTTACTGATTGGTCCAATGGCAAGTTTTCTGTCCTCCATGTGGGGCTTTCTACAGTATGTTTAACTTATGCATAAATGCAAAATTCATCATTTCTCCATCAATATATTTCTAGTGTATGACACAATAAGGTTTATTGCTCATTCATTTTAGCTGAACAAATAAGTCTGTAACTTTTTATTATTTATCTCTGTTCTTTAATGAGTCAAAATGAAATTAGCTCTTGAGGACAAACATTGAGCATTTAAATTCTTTATATGCTATCTGCATAATTCTCTACTAAAACCTTCAACGGAAGAGAACACTTAATCCTAACAAAGTTTTTATTAATTCTTATGAATTAAGACAATCCCTTCCTTTGAAGGAAGAAGCTCAATAAAATTTTACATTGAACATTCTGTGGCCTGAAGTATCAGTCCAACAAATGAATAAGAAAAAATAAAAAGCTTTTCGTTACTTAATTAAAAGCCAGTGGTTTTACATTATTATCAGTTGATAGCTGGTTTTAGCAGTTAAGCTGTGTACAACTAATTTGTTTCCATTATCCTACTTGACTGTTGATCACTATTTTTGGGTATATTTGCCATGTATTGACAGATGTATTGCATGTATTAAAAATAGATTTGTATTAAGAAATATGAACAAATTTGAGGTTATTCTATGCATGTCCAGCTCCAAGTTGTATTCACTTACTTCAGTGTTACACTGAATCCATACATTGCAACTATTTATCCTATCCTGAGTTCTAAAAAGCATAGTATTTAGAAGCATAATGCATACATAATGAAAAGACTGTAGATATTGAAATTATCTAATGAGTCAGTAAGACAAGCAGATTTTAATAACTTTGTTCTGATTATCTGGCAATTTATGAGGCCTCTAGAAATAAAATATGAATCATGCTTGTACAGAATCTATACTTGAGAACAATCTTAAGATTTGCTTCCTAAAAATTGTGTTTCGTAGGTGGTAATTGAAAGATATAGCTGTATTTCTGAGAGGAGGTAATTTCTAACAGACATGAGTCTGCAGGAAAAGCTAGTAACATCTTGAGGAAGTTTTAGAAGTTCGGTCTGGAGTTGTAGAGAAGCAAGGTCTTGATAGGAGCTCTTTCCAAAGTTGTCATCAAATTTAGATACTTATTACAATTTATGTTTGTGGTTACCATGGCTGCTGGACTGTATTCCAAATACTAGTCTCTGTGTTTGCTTCTCACTAGAACTATAATGCAAGTGGGACTTCCACAAAAGCACTGTGATTTAACAGCAGGTGTTGGAAGTCCAGTCACACTGTTTGTTTGTCAGTCACACAGGGGAATCAAAAGGACATGTTTTCAGAGTGATAGTTGTGCTAAAATTAATTGTGCAGAAGCTTGGACTATGGTACTACTACAAGTAGCCTATAATATGATAATTTATACTACTGTACAAGTGAATGAAACTCTAAGTACTATAACATTTTATAATACAATCATTAAGTAGCTAGACCCATCCAATTTAGTTTAGACTTTTTAGTTATGGGATTATGCTACGTAATGAAAAAATAAAATCCACCACTTGTGTCACGATACTTAAACTCAGAATAGTATTTTCCCTTTTTCTTCAGACATCTGCTGATTTACTGGGATCTTGTTACTAGGGGTGTTGTCAAGTCCTAGTGCTCACACACTTGATTTCTCAGAGTTATTTTCACAGAACTGCTGAACCAAATGGAAACAGTAATTAAAACATACACTTTTAGGGAGGATCACAAATGTCATAAGAGTGTTTCAGATTAGGTACACCTAGCTGATTGTAAATGAGCCCCATGATTAGGTTCTGCAGTTTTCAGTAACAGTGTCTTTTTCTAACCAAAAGGAAGTGGTTCCCCTAGCCCAGTGCCTGTGATCACTGGTTTGTCTTTGCTGCCTTGGGTGCTATAACAGGGGCTGGTGAGATCTCCCCTAGAAGCACTGTCAGTGCATAGCCCTACATATTTGCAGATTCTGACAGCTGTGGCTTCTGGGTTTATTTTTTTAATCACTTAGTTGATGTTCATTGATCTCTAATTATAAAATGAGCTACATTTTAAAAAAGCATATTTTCTGAAATTTTTATCTGAATTTGAAATTTTGCTGTCCTTTGACTGGACCTTAAGATAACAGCCATTTTTCCAAATCCTGTTAAAAGACCTTGACCACTTGTACTCAATATGTTTGGAACATTCCTCTGAGACTTTCTATTGCACCAGCAAAGTTTTTAATAGTGCAGCTCTTCCACTGGAAAAGCCTCTTTATTTGTTGACCCTGAAGTGTGTAAAATGAGGTAAAATCCCAGAATACAGTGATAATCATTACCTAAGGCTCAACTTTTCCTTGTAAGCCTTAGTGGGTTCTGCACACTTGAATAACTTCCATCTCAATGAAATGAAAAATTGGTGCAGTGCAGGAGAATGTACCTGTGTTTTTCTTTATGAGAGCCTCAGTTTTAGCCATTATTGACAACTTACTCAATATAGGATTTTAATGTCTCCTTTGATGCTAGACTATGTATGAGAAAAAACAATCTTTCCCACATTACCAAACTGGGTATTTTTCCAGCTAGTAACTCCTTTGATTTTTTCCAGCTGAGTGACACTGAATTTTTCTTTCCTTCACTCCTTTATTTTTTAATCTTCCATTTCTTTTTTATAATCTTCTCCCTTGTTTTTTAACTATGCACTGTTCAGATAGCTGCACAAGTAAACTGGAATAGAAAACCTACAAATAAAAATGAGCTCTGCTGTTCTGCTTTTCACTTACTGCCTAATTAGCTTCTTTTCTACTTTAGTGATATGAATAGTTACTGTTGAAGGTTAGAAGACTCCTAGAAAAAGGACAGGAATAGCAGCAATGACAGAAATAGCATAATAGATTGTTGCAGAATCCAACTCTAACATTTGACACTCAGAAAATTTCAAATTTTAAGCTTACTTTTTTTTGTGATAATCTTCTATTTCGCATAATGTAAAAGAAAGATTTCAATCTCTGCATTTTCTTTATGTTTGTGTGTCTGACTTTATCTTTTCCAGTGAGAGACGACCTGTTATGTTTGTACCCAGGTCCATAATTTAAATTTAAAGTCTTTAAATTCTGAAAGCCTGGAGATCTTGAATTTTAGTATTTTGCAATTACATTTAACAAGTTAGCCTATGCCTGCAAAACAAATAAAAATATCTATTTCACAGTGTATTGACACTGAAATGCAATGAAATTGCATAAGATATGTGAATCAATCTACCTAAATATTTACTGCTTTAATGAACTCTGAATTTATGGGTGTGCATATTGAAATGAGGTAATTATTTTAAATAGCACCTATGTATTTTTAGCTAGAGAGACTGTGAAATTACCTCTCCTTAATCAACCCGAGGTTTGTTTGTATGGGTTGAGAGCACACCACAGGCTGCTGCAGGGCAGGGGCAGCAGTAAGGAAGCAAATACCAGTCTTGTTTCCACTCTGCTGTTGTGGGGTGAGGAAGGCAGAGAGATGAATTTCACACCAATGTGAATACTTGGTTGGAGTGTTCTGTAAAGTGGATTATTTGAATTTCACTCCCTGCAGCTTGTGAAGAGTAGGCTGCACCACAGAAGTCTAGGCTGAGAGGGACCTCTGGAGGTCTTCTTGTCCAACTTCCTGCTCGAATCAGTGCTGACTTCTGAGGTGAATAAGATTGTCCAGGCACTTGGGTTAAACAAGCTCTGAAAATCACCAAGGATGGACATTCCACAGCCTCTCTTACTTTTATTGTGAAGTATATTTCTTTACATCTGACTGGAAATTCCTTAACTGCAATTTCAGATTACTGTCTCCTGTCCTTCCAGAGTGCACCTTTGGAAAAAGTCTATCTCTTTAAGCTCCCCTGTAGGCACAAAAGGCAGCAGTTAGCTCTCCCCTTTTGCAAGCATAAAAAAAAGCCAGTTCTTCCACTGGATTTTCCCATTTGAAATATATTTCTTGTGTTGTTTGTGGGGCTCAAAAGTAGTCTTGGTGTTCCAGAAGTTTCCTTTTGATGCTGATTAGAAAGAAATAAACACTTTGCCTGCTGGCTAAGCTGTTGCTAATGCAGCTGGGTATGTGGTTTGTCTGCATTGCTGCAAAGAGATACTGCTGACTCACGTTCAGCTTCTCCTTCAGATCATTTCCTACAGAGCAGCAATACAGACAGACAGTTCCCAGCCTATTGGAATGCACCAGCTTATTCCCTCCCACATACAGGGGTATATTTGTCTCAGATACAAGAAAACTTCTGGTTATTTTGGCTTAAGTAGATTCACAGTTAAATTGCCAGCTTCTTTGAGAAAGAAAAAAAAGACATCAAAACTTCAGCTGACCTAATTATAAATATTCATTTACTCTCTATTGAGTGTTTTGAACTTTCTAGAATTACATCATAGCAAAGAGATTTTTACACAAAAAAGGCATTAACAGCTGTTGATTTGGGCTATATGGACGTCAGTTAAAAGGGTACTTGGAGTGTGCAACTTTGTACAGCAAGCAGACTATAAATACTCCATACTCTGCACTGCTTGAATGGAAATGCACCATGGCTCAGGCATGCCATTTATATAAATAATTAATTCTTCCAAAGAGTTGTTACAGGTTTCCTAAAATTAATACACTGTAGCACTATTAGAAGGGCTTAATTAATTTATTAACTTTTACCACAGTTATCAGGGATAGAACATTAATATTAAGTGGATTTTTTTTTAACTCAACATACTCTCAGATGGTTGCTTCAAATGCCGGTTATAGCCAGATCAAAGCATGTGCGTTCTGGTTCCTCCTCTCCTTACAGACAAGGCTTCCTCCCTCTTTTGTGTTTCTTAGCAGAATCCTGGTATGCATCCTCCTAGACAATCAGTAGAAAGTGCTGCTGCTTGGGATTCATACTAGCATTGTTATCCAATAATTGAAGTAGGGATTGAAATTCCTCTATGCGTGGGGTTTTTTTTTGTATTATTTATCTGTATCCATTTATATCAACAGTGAATTTATCACAACTGGACTGACTTGTCCTTTGATGTAAATTAATACAAGGGCATTTGTACTTTGAGATAAGTACATGCTAATAGATGGATGAAAAAAACTAAGTGAATGTATGACAGTTTTTCACCCAGATATTTAAAAATTGCTGAGGACCAGATTCTACCCTAGTTATGATCTTGCTGTATGATAATTTGAAGAAGGTCACAAGGCTTTCCTCTGTGTGTGTTGGGGGGAAATTGTTTTCACACAGAACATTACTCCTGAAAGAAATAAGCACTCTATTTGCACATATAGAAGACTTCTCAAGTCTTCCAGGAAATCTGTTTGAAAACTATTTACAGTATTAGTATGCAAATTATATACCACATGCTAAATGAGATTCTTGCAGCAGAGCACTCTGACAGGCATCTCACTATTTGAACTATGGTAGTACAGTTAAAAAAACAACACAAAAAGAAAACACAGCTGGATATAATTGTATTCAAACACATACTTATTATGTTAATGAGGGCATACAAATAAAATTAAATGTTGTCCAGCTAAGGTTTTCCCACAAAGGCTGAATTATTTTAGCAAAATGCTCATATAATGCAACTTTTTGTGTTTATTTTAATTGAAAAGATGTTTGATATTTATTCCTAAATATTTACAGATGAAATTTGGCAGCATCAGAAAAACAATAAAACTCATCTCGTATCAAGTATAATTTAATAAATATACTTCAGCAGAGAAGAAAACATAAATTGTGTCCCAAACTACATTAGGTACTTCCAGTCATATAATTTAAATCAAATTATGAGAATGCTATTGTGTAGGGGTAGCGACACCTGTCTTAAGCTCCTATTGTTATCCCAGGTTGTCAGAGTAGTTGATACACCCTTTAGCCACCTTCCCTTCTGCACTGAAGCTTGATGCTTTCTTGCCTCTATCTTCCTGGGGCTGCTCTCCTGTCAGCTTCTCTTCAGTCCCACCTCGGTCCAGCTTCTCCCCCCACAGCCTCTCCTGCGTGCCCCTGCCCAAGCAACTTCATTCCAGTGTGAGAAGTGTTAAACAGCCAGGTGTCAGTCACAATCCACTAAGGGCTCCAGAAGGTCAGCACTGGGCCAGGCCTCTTTGCAACCAGCAAAAGCTTTGCCCTTGTTTCATTTCTAAAAGTCTCCCAGAATTTCGTGTCCCCCTTGCATCAATTGCACAATTCTGGCATGTAAGTTACCCAGGCAAGTTGCAAGACCTGTCCATACCAATTTACTTCTGGTGGGCTTGAAATCTTTAAAAATAAGAGGTGTCAGATGAGGTTTATGCCTTTTTTTCCCCCCCTCTCCATTTTTAGGACATGCTTAAAAGCATAACTTTAAAGCATGCTTAAAAGCATAACAAACCATAACTGAAAACTGAACAAATAAGTTTGTGCCTTATGTAAGTGTGCCTGCTATTCAAATTGTTACATTCAAAGCCCCTGCCTTCTTCACTGCCAGGTGCTGCAGTAGTAGATGCTAAAGTAGATGCACTTGGTCTTTTTAAACTTTATATCTCAGTATACTGACCTGGGAAATTGCTTTCTGCTTTTAAATTGACCATCATGCAGATCTTTGTATTTTTCAACCTGTCTTTTTCTTTGAGATTTACAAGTTATTTCTGAGTTCAAAACCTCCCATTTTTGTTCAGAAGCACAAAGGGTACCATCCCAATTCTAGTGTGACAGATGCAGTCTTAAGAATATTGTCTATTTTTATCATTAGCAATGAGGAACTCTCTCTACTTCAAATGTTATATGATCACATGCACACTAATTTATTACTTTAAAAGAGAAACATTTATTTATTAATTAAAAAAAACCCATACTGGATTAAAAAAAAATCAGTCTGTTGTTTAGACTATTTTCCAGAGGCAAATTGTTTAATGAAGGATATTTTTTTCTTAGCTATATAAGAAATTCTTAGCCTACACAACAAATTTTTAAAATTTTGTCTTATTAAATTTACAGTCACATCAAGCATTGTCCATTATGACAAGAAGACAGAGGTTGTATCATTAGAGCAATAACAAGTCCAGCTTGGCTGTTGGGCAAGTAAATTCAGTATCTTGCTACTTCCATTAAAAAAAACCCCAACCTACTTTCACTAAAAATCTGCTCCCACTAGAGAGCAGATTTTGTAGTTTCCACTCAGTGTCAAATGTAATCCCTCTAAAATCAATAGATAAAACTCACCTGAGAGCAAAACACTTATTTTTATTTGTTTCCAGCAATGGGTAAAAACAGATTTGCACATAGATTTTGTAGTTAGAGGGAAGTGTCAAAGGAAGATGAATGAGGAGAAACTAGAGTACTTGTGTGCTTTGGGAGGCCACAGAGCTGTGAGAATGAACCACTGAAGCCCAAATCTGATGTGTTGAGAGTAATTTTGTTTAGGCTGTCAGTCTTCTGGTTAGGCTGCAGAAGCCTTTTTTGTTGTTTTGGTTTGGGTTTTTTCCTTTCTTTTCCGAGGAAACAAAACCTCTTTTTTTTTTTTTCCATTTTGTTTTAAAACAAGATCCTCTTTAAAATTGACCCAAAACCAGATGCTCCTCAAGCGAACCTGAGGTTCACAGCTGAGGTGAATATTTCACAATTCTGTTTATTTTGTCTCATTAGGTCAACCATGCTCCTTAGAGGGATAGCTAGAATGTAATGAATGCCTTCCTTGGAAAAACTGAAGCAGAAACTGACTGTTTTCCATTATCTTGGCAATTAATTTTATTTCAATTTCGTGGTGTGGAATTTATTTTTCAGTCTTGCACACTGAAGAGGAGTAGCTCAGAAAAGTTCCATCACAGATTTAGCCTTTTGCTTTCCTTTCTCTTTCTTTTAATAGCCTGGCTGTGTAAACACTACTGAAGTGGATATAAAAAAATCTTCAAGAATGAGAAATCCACATAAAACAAGAAAGGTAAGTATGGTTATTATAGCAAAAGCAGGAGATGGAGGAAATTTATAGAATGAACTTCCATAATTTCTTAAAGCACTTTTTCTTATAGCTGCAAAGAACAAATGCATGAAACATATGTTAATATTTCATAAGATCTTAGTTGAATTGGTATTAACAAATTTGCTAATGCTAAGTGAATGCTATCACATAAGATTTTTGAGAAATACAAAGAGATTTTGGAGATAAAATTCATTTTTGCATGCTTTATTCATGTCATTCAGTAGATTGAATAAAATAAACATATTAAAATGTTTTTATCAGTAATTAAGGAAAAAAAACCCTAAAAATTTAGAGTAAACTCTAACAGCAGTTCTTGTCCTGGTCTTAATGAAAAGGGTGTCTCTATTTTACAATTATACCCAAAATGGATGACTGGAAATTATGGAAGAAATTAGCCCTTTCTAAATTAGATTGTAATTAGAGTGTAAGGGATGTACAGATGGATTGGCTCAACACTTAAATCCTTGGCACCATAACCATGTAGATTGACTCCCAATTTCAAGTACTTCCTTTGAGGTGCATTTGCATGTTGACCAATAGAAATGTATGTTTTAAGAAGGAAAGTGGACTTGGAAAAAGTTTTAGCTTGGCTTATTTATGGTAGTGAAAGGTCCAGATTAGTGTAATTTACTAGACAAAATTTGCAATTTTGGAAGTCATCCAAATAATCTGTGTGTTAGTGTACCTCTCAGGATACTCCACCTACCAGTCATCTCCACTTACTGTAATAGCATCTCTCAGTGTCATTCCCCATGTTTACTATGATGCTAATACAGAGACCTAATAAAAGTAGATCCTTTGTTGTGTGGCCTTATGGAATTGTGGGAGTTTGGGAGTCTTTATTTTACACTCTAGTGCAGAAGCACGATTTTATCTGAGTGCATGGGTTATTGCAGTTTCTTTAGAGAAAGATGATTTTGTCTAACTTCTTGAGCACAATGTATTAAACCATGACAGTTACTACAGGTGTATGTAGAAAGCATTGTCTGAAAGCAACCATCATTTTTCCATATTTTTTTGCATAGTCTGTCTATGGCTTACAAAATGACATTCGAAGTCACAGCCCTACGCACACGCCAGTGCCAGAGACTAAGCCACCCACAGAAGATGAACTACACCAAGAGGTTTGGAACATAACTACAAACATGTACTTTTAAATGAACTTTTTAGGAAATAACTTTTTAGATATAAACCCAAAAAATTATTGTAACTGGAAAGTTATTAAAAACAACTGTTGCAAACATTTAATAAACCTTTTCCTTGTCTCAAGGTATATGGATTTAGGCATGTAATTTCATCAAAACTAGCGAGATAAAACCTGAATTTTTTGTATCATGCATTAAACACCTGAAGGCAGTGGGAAGTAGGCCAGTGAGTGGGTTAACTGCATAGCTAAGCCCATTAGCCCCTTCAGCTAATAGTAGCTGAGTAGACAGCTTTCTCTTCTTTCAACACTAATTTAAGGCTTGGGGGTGTGTACTCCATGTATGCATGTATACGTTCACACACTTATCTACTGTTAAAACTTTGTTAATCTTTCCTGAGATGTTAGAGCCTGGAGAAGGTAAATGTCTGAAGAAGAATTAGTTCTCAAAAATCTAAAAAAAGGCTGATTGGATTTCTCTTGATGAACCTTTAGGGAAAATGTTATATTGGGCACATTTTTTGTCTCTGTATGATCTTTTCTCTTAAATGGAAACTTCCATTTATTTTAGAGCTACACTGGTGAAATGTTGTTTTAATTCAGATATATTTCTCTTCTGTGCCCTAGGATAAATTAATGTTCAATTACAGCCCTAATAAAAAAAAGTTATAGAAATAGAGTCAAGCAATAAATTACTCATAAAACTCTTTGCCTTCCTTTCTTGCAGATTAAGCACTGGCAAATGCAATTAGACAGACATAGATTAAAAATGTCAAAAGTTGCAGAGAGGTATGTATATTGTCACATTTTCTATTTTTTTCAATTAGACTGATAACTATTGGGAAAAATGTCAGTATGAAATAGCTTCAGAGAGCTATTCACAGCAAATAGCTCTTCAAAGAGAGGCATGAGAGCTCAGATGTCATAGAAATAACTGATGAGAGTTTACTTTAAGTGGAGAAGTATGAAGTTCTTTTAGTGATAAAAATATTCCAGATATTCCATGATACATTTCTGATAAACATGAGTCACTGAAAGAGCCTTTGACCAAGTGATTACAAGTTTCACCTTTCATTGGCAGGGAGGCTAAATGGGAATAGGTCTGGAGTTATTGTTTTGATATTTCAAAAGGGCAATCACTGATGAAGCAAGGGAACTTGCTGGTGTGGAGCTCAGTCAGTGCTTGAACAAAGTGAGTTTGGGCTCATTTTGGGTCAGAGCTGTAACAATAGAAGGAATCTATCTCCAAATAGGACCAAAATTTTTCAGGAAGGGGGTAGACAGTAAATCAAACAAAAAGCCCAACATTGCAGAAAATTGAGCTGCATGGGGCTTAATAAAGGAAATAAGGCCAAATACAAATTGCTCTTCATTTCTCATAAACATTTGTGCATATATGTCTACTTATATATATGTATGTGTGCATACATATGCAAATACATATAAATGTTTATTTATAAAGAGAGCAGGCTAAGTTTTTTTGTTTGCTGAACAGTAAAAATAGAATGTACTCTAAATACAATAAGAATTGAAAAGAAAGAATAGTTGTCCTCACTTGTCAATAATTTTACAAAAATTATGAGGCCAAAGGAAACAGCAAGAATAAATAAGGACAATGGGAGCTGTAAATTACCAGAATACAAACAAAGTTTTAGTGAGTGCAACTGAGTCAGACCAATTCCTGAATATAAAAAAAAAATTGTGGAAGAAATAGATTTATTTTTGAAAAAATAAATGTGAGAATGATGTCCTTTGATTAGAAAATAATAAAAATATTAATTATATTTAAGAGAAAATAAAAGGAATACAAGCAGCTGCAGGGCCAATAAATACAACCTGTGTAACATGCAGTGTTTTAGAACACATTTTAAGGAAACTGCTGATTAAAACCATAGGGATATGAAACACGTTCCTTTATGAAAACAAATGTGCATGGAAGAGGCTGCATGATCTAATTTTTTAGTGCCTGAAGGAACCTTAAATGGAGCTATGTGGAAGTATTAGGGAAGCTTATTTTATTTCTACTCCTGGTAGACCTGAGCCACTCCTCCTCCTTCAGTGGTCCACTTTCAAAGAGCTTGAGCAAACCAATTTCACCCTGAGCTTGTAGCTGCTTTCTGGGTGTGTGCCATGGCTCAGCTGGTGCAAGGTAACTTGTTAGCTGGGGTAACCTGATCAGCTTTCTTCTCCTCCTGACATGACAGTGTTTGATGCTTTTGTTTTTCTAGCCTATTAGCTTATACAGAGCAGTATTTGGAATATGATCCTTTTCTTGTGCCCCCTGATCCCTCAAACCCTTGGATATCAGATGACACCACTTTCTGGGAACTGGAGGCAAGGTATACAATTTTATTTCTTCTTTGGAAGTAAGGGAGTATAACATGCTTTTCTGGAAACGTGAAGATTTTAGACAGAGATACTGCAGGAAAGTACTGAGGCAGAAGAGCAATGCAGTACCATTTTGGTCTTTCCAGTTTTACAGTTATGTAAGATGGAGACTGCTATATATTAATAAATATGCATAAAATGTTACAGTAACCAGTTTCCAGTCTTCTAGAATGGTGAAAAAAAAAGACAGCTTTTAAAATCTGGTAACATTCCTGTTTAAAATCTTTATTTTTCTATGTATTACCTTCATTCTATGTAAGTAACAGTCTGCTTGCTCGTTGCTGAACATTGCACAGATGTGAGCACTCTAAAACGTGAGAAAATCATGGAGCTTTAGGACTTAGTCTAAATTATGAGCATGGATTGTTAGAATATGTATTGCTCACTTTGGGTTCTGTTGTTTTTTCTTCTGTAGCAAAGAGCCAGGACAGCAGAGGGTGAAACGATGGGGATTTGGCATGGATGAAGCTTTGAAAGACCCTGTGGGAAGAGAGCAGTTTCTGAAATTCTTGGAGTCAGAATTCAGTTCAGAAAATTTAAGGTAAATGAGAGCTACTTTATTTTTTAATAGCTTGTAAGTTATATTGGGTTTTTCCTTTGTTGTTTTTTTTTCCTGATACTTTTCATTTTTTGACCCCTTCAAAAATTTTCCTCATCTTTCCAAATTAATCCATCCAGGTTGCTGCCTGCTTTCATGTACATGCTGAGGGAAATATTCATATAGTTAACAGAGACTGCCATGAAGCATATTTTTCCATTCATATTCAACTTTTGGTCAAACTACTCATGTAAGAACTTTTCTCTCAGCTTGTCTTCTAAGTAGGTATAAAACTGACTCATTCAAAGCCTGTTCAATGTATTTTATTTAGCAAACTATTACGAGAAAAGTAAAATGAAAATAAAAAAAGTTTAGAAATAAATAAAGGATCTAAAAGTAAAATTCACTGACTTTCATCAGGTTGATTGGTTTCTGGGGATCATTTTGAATATCTCCACCAATATTCTAGTACTTGTGCATCTGACACCGCTGAAGTAGGGTGACATCTATCTCTCAAATTCCTCACTAATTGTAAAATGGAAAAAGTGTTCTTAGGGTATGGAGCATATAGGGTGTGTTTTTAAAAGCATATTTACAGAGTTCCTCTCAAGTGAGGGGAAAAATTATTTGATTTTAAAAATTATAATCCATCAATTGGTTAATAGCATGTTTTGGTTTTGCTGTTCTAAGAAATTCATATTTCATTAGTTATTTCAGAGAGATTAATAACAGCCTTTCTATAGACAGAAAAATTAAGCGGAGCATAGCACAAAAATATAGGCAATGTGTTTTTATCTGAATTCCACCTTCTTGTCAGATATCATCTGTATCACTTTCCATTCACCAATAACATAAGTAGTATAAAATCCTATTTGCATTTACATTCTAGAACTCAGAATAATCCTAACCTACTTTTTTCCTATGCCAATTCTTACTCTAAAGTGGTGCAGCATAGCCATTCATACTAAAATTATGCTTTTGTAGCGTCTTACAAGAGCCATGTAATATTTCTGGTGTTGACTTATAAATGCCAAGTAATTGCAAAGATCTCCTTGTTAATTTAAATTTGTCAGCAGAATAATTGGAGTTCTCTAAGCTGCTGACCATGTTCATATTCAAACATTAACTTTGCATCCCAAATATAGCCCGACCTGTATGTGTATGTTGATGACTTTATTTGTCACAGATACAGATTTTTCTTATTAAAAACTCCAATTGGTAAAATGAATTTTTAAAAATCAGAATAATACCAAGTAAAGGAAAGGTAATTAAAAAAATATATTATTTAAAGAGCATCCTGGTAATTTGTTACGCAGAGCAGCTGTTCAAACATGAACCTATTGAACCCAGTGTGTGCTGCAGTTTCTGGTGCTTTTCTGTGATTAATTTGTCTCTCTGCCAACTAGACTGTTACCTGCATAATCCCTAACTCTTTCGTCTAATCCTATTTACAACACTAAATAAAGGCAAATTGCAAGTAACTGATCTAGAAAAAGTCCCTCAAGAAATTTCTTCAGAGAGGATTCCTTAGCGTGCCATCTACTCTTTTGTCTCTTCCTCTAAATTCTTACATTTGCATTATAAAATATGTCTGAGTAACAGTGAATATGATCTTAAAGGCCAGGCAGGGGATAAATTGGCTCTGAAAAGGTGCTTTCTGTGATAATTAACTGAAGGGAAACTGTCTCAGAAGCTCAGAATTATGTTTGTAAATGCCCAAGCTGTAGGGAAATCAATCTGTTAGGTTCACATAGTAAATTTGGGTTAGAAAACATGAATTTGTAAAGCTTGTTGTATATGGCTCTCAAAATGTTTTAGATGTCAATAACAGAAGTTAAAAGCTTGATGATTTCAAGCATTACCACTAAATAAACCTTAGAAGGTGAGCAACTACTTTTGTTGCCCACCTGTTAACTCCATCGTGGTAATTTGGGGGTTTTTAGTGATATTTTTTAAATTATTATTTTGACAGCCACCTTGAGAAAAATAATTATGTCCACCCACATCTTCCCACTGCAACAAATTCAACTCAATCAGTTGCTGGTTCTTGTACTTTTACAGATCTAATCATGATAAAATTTACAACACTGCCAAGCCTATAGCTGGATAGGCAGCTGGCACCCTGCTTTTGAGCTTTCAAGCCAAGTACACAGGATACAGCAGGGACTGCAGGCATGACTTCAGTGTTAGTAGATTAGATGTCTTATACCTCGTTTTGATGAAACAAATACCAAAACCATCAAATGATAAGTGTACCAGGTACACCATTTCTATTCAAGTGTAATGATCTTACATAGCAAAAAGTCCCAGAGTTACTGTTACATTAACTTCGACTGAGAGTGTCTAAGGTATCTGGGAATATAATTCCTGGCAGATACAGATCCTGTCTTAAAGGACACAACAGGGATGAAGGAACTTGAGCCGTGATTTTATACTTAGAATTGTGCAGTGATCAGGAATACAACCAGGTTTCCTCTTCTTACTTTGTATCTCTGTGCTTTTTTCTTTGCCTGTAAATGGGGCTTAATAGTATTTCACTCTCTGAAGGAGTGTTGTAAAGCATAGCAAAGGACTAAAACTGTCTAAGCAGTTCTGTCAGTGCAGGAACTTCATTACAGTGTGACTGCAGTTTGCAGGTTGGATCCTGCACTCACCTAATGCAAGGTACGACTTGTGATCTCGTTACCATGCAGATTTTTTGGAAGAATTGCTTTGTGTGCTGCTCAATACACAGAACAAATAGCTGAAGTAGCATATGATTTGGATAATAGATTTATGAAAATCCCAATGCCTATTACAAAAATGGTGACCATTGTTTAAAATTCACAAGACTAAGGTTTGAGCATGATCCAGAACTATTGAGCTTGGTCACAAGGTTTTCCAAGTACTAAAAAAAGTACTTTTCAAAGAGAGTGAGTTTATGAAATCAAACTTACTGCAGCATAGCACCTGGAGACCTAATGTCTTTCATTCTGTAGGAAGTTGTATTCCTCTTTTTGTCATTCCTTTTTCAGTAGTGCAGCAGAAATCTTTGGAAAATTAATTATTTGTATGCTGACTATAGGTTTGCTCCCAACTGGTTATTTTGTAGGAATTGCAGCCTGTAAAGATTAAATCATTTCACACCTGCCAATTTGAAAGTCTGTCCAAATCTTTATGCCTTATTGCAGTAAGTGTGGTCTCCAAAGCAGCTCTGAGACTGAAAAACCTCCTAAGTTAGTGAAGGGAGAGTGGTGACAGGTTAGGTTCCATGATACACAGAAGGAAAAGCCACTGGACCCCTTGCCCTTTCCTTTGATGTTAATTTCTTAGTGACTAGTAGGGAAAAGGGACTTTGCATTCTTGTTATCCAGAAAAAGAAGAGAGAGACTGAGAAATTTGCTAGATTTGGATGTTTTCCTTCAATAATTTTTGTCTAACCATCCCCCTGCAAGCTGACATTTTGTGAGATGTTTATCCTTTACACTGGTGATTCTGAGGCCCTGTTGTTGGTGCTAATAAATTGACCAAAATTTAATCCCCAAAGCCGAAATTGCCTGTGAGTTATTTCTCATTCAGACTCAAGCTTAAATGCCAAGTGCCAGCAATGTTGCCATTTCTGCAGATTAGATGAGAAAGAACTAGTTGCAAGATTTAATCAGTTTCTGTCATATCCTTGAAATCCTTCAGTTCTACTATGCCTTGAAGCTTGAAGTTGTAGTTGGCAAGAAGGTGGACTCAAAATCAGAGAGCAGTGTTCCCTGCCCCTGGAAAAATATTACGTGATTTTATTAATAGAGTTTGTTTAGGTTTTTGTTTGCTTTTTCTGAAAATGCTGAAAGGTCTGGCCTCTTACTTGTGTCACATGCACTGAGTGCAAAGTTCACATAATTCCCACTCTAATGTTTCCACACTGACTATACCTCACATGTTTCACAGAGAACCACTGCAGCTTTTCTCTCACTCTTGGCTCCTGTGAGCTAAATTTAACTGATTAGCTTTGTCTGGAATCTGGCTGCACCTGCCTTTAGGTCAGTTAATGGGATAGAAGCTGTGTTGCAGCTGTGCTATTTATCCCTGAGGCCACCGTGGCTTTGAAAGTAATCCAGCTGGAGGACATAATCCCCAGGTATCTTGCAACATGTGTTTTACCAGTCCATCCATGTGGCTGGATGTGCTACTACCACACACTACACACTCTCACTCTGCTGTGTGACCCAGCATGTGGCAGCCCAAGTGCTGGGGTAGAGGACAGCAGCGAGGTTTACACTCAGCTACTCAGGTCTCTGTTCAAACAGTGCTGAGCATGGGTCAGCACTGTTTGAACAGTGCTGACCCATGCTAGAAAGGGTCTCCATGGCAAAAGCAAACCTCCACCAACAGGAGATGCAGTTTCATCCAAGGGCAGCCAGACTGTGTTCTAGTTCCTTACACAAAGTAGCACCAAATCTGTGTATATCATTGCCCAAAAGATGCGATTCCCCTTCTCCCCCTCCTGCCCTTGCACACAGTTAATGTTGCAGACTGTGTGCTTTTTGTTACAGGAGTCTTCCCTTGCTCTGGTCACAGCCCATGAGGCACAGAGCTGTAAAACAGTACAGGGAGCTCTTTTGATTTGAGCCCCTGTGCTGAGGTCTTGCTGACTTCATTTCAACTTCATCTATGCTATTGGTTGCCATGGGATTTTGGAAAAAGTTATTTTTGAAAATGCAAGAAGGAGCAGCCTTATTTTTGTCATTTCTTAACTTTGAATATTTGAATTCAATTTTCTGTGGGTGGAGGGCAGGCATCTTTTCTTAAAAGATAAGTAGATTAAAATCTTAAAATGTGTGTTGGCTGTGAAATAAGCACCCTAGACATAACACAGAAATCATAATTCTTCCCACTTTTAGAGAGGTTTCTATATTTAGAGCTTCACATTTTTAGTAGAGTCTTTGAATGCTATTGTTGGAAGGGTAAAATTAAATTAATCTATCAAAGAACTGGTGTTCAGCCTGCAATAATGGGTCTATACAACCTCCCTATTCTATGCTGCAAGCATAGAAATTAAATTTATTGAAATTTATCTCCCATCTATTTCCCCATAATTGAGTATAACCTACTATATGAAAACAGTTTACTTGCAAAAGAAAATAGCATCCTAAGGCATGTTTGCAGTGGCTTCCAGAATTATTGGCAGTGATACAATGGAACAAAAAAGGAAGTGACATCTCTGAGCTAGATCTGCAGGATGTCTGCAGGGAGATAGGAAATGTATGTTTACAAAGAGCATCCTTCCCTTTCATTTTTGTGTTCCTTACCTGACTTGGAGACACATGAGTAATCAGTCAATCCCAGAAGATGCACTTGAAGGGGTTAGCACTGCAGGATATGTGCTTTTAAACGCAAATATCGAAAGCAGCTTAACGAAACCAAAGTAGGTTGCCCAAATTTGAGAGAGTGAACTGGATTAGAGTTTGTGAGCTTTGCAGTTTTTAAACTTGAGCTATCAGGCATTTCTTCTTGCTGCATTGCTATCAGATTCTCAGGATACATCCCCAGGCTCTGTGCAGACCTATGTTCAATTCCCGCTGTAGTTCATACATAGAAGTGATGCTACCCAGAAGTTTTGAAACTGGAGTTCTATTGGCACAGATCCCCTTTGTGACCTTGGAGAAACCACTGTACGTTATTACATTATTAATACATTTGCAAAATTGGGACAATCTTGCTTCTGTGTCTCTTGGAGAATCTTAGATGAAACAATTGTGCTTATGTACTATTGAAATCGAAGGTTGTAGAAATACCTAAAATAGTCTTCTTGGCATGAAGCTAGCCATACTGGCTTGTGGAAAATGAACGCAGGCACCTTCCATCTGTGCTATAAAGACATTTCAAAACAGGACTATGAAGGAATAATTGCTTCATGAAAGGTAAATTTTCTCAAGTGAAGTATATCTTATAGCAGAAATACTGTAAGGTTTGCTATGCTTTACTATCCTCTCTTAAGTGTTTTGCAATAATTAAATTAGAATTTGGATTGAGGGTGGTGTCATTTTGCTTTCTTGGGGGTCTGAGTACAGTTTCACTGTTCTTCTCTCCTATCCCATCCTTGTTGAACTCAGCTAAGAGAGCTTAAATTGATCTCACAGTATAAGCAGGGTGCAACCACATTTTAAAGGTGCACCCAATTTATTTGTGAGCCTTGAAAAAATCCAGCTGATTTCAAAGTTAAATCACTTCAAGGCTCAGCTTATCTGTTTCATAGGATCAGCTGTGTCAGAACAATCATGAAAAGTTGCAATGGTATATATTGCATGTTTACCAAAGTCAAACTTGAGTTGAGCTCTTGGGTTTGGGGGAGAACTAAGTGGTCTGAACCATGTCTAAGAACGGGGTCCTAAATTAATTTAGGATTATTTTGTGCCGTGAGAGAATCTGAACACCAATAGAAGAAATAATGAAATAAAGCTTACAGCTATTTAGCTATGAGCATAAAGTGCTCAAGGCCTTTTTAGTGATTTTGCTCCAGACTGAATGAGGATACAGTGAACTGGCTGCACTACGTATGGCTGCCCAATGTTGGTTTGCTCAGCAGCAGAAGAAAGAACATGTAATTCCATTCAGCATTTTTAGCAAAAATATGCATGTAAATGGAATGCTGAAAAAAGAAATGAATTTATAATTAGCAAAACAAAAGCTTTTCCAATCTATGCGTGATTTGTGGGTAACAAAATTAGAGTTACACAGTTTAGGATTTAGTAGGACTCAGAGATTCATGTAGATAGCAAGAATATAAATTATTAGTTTTTAAAGGAATGTCAAAAAGCAGTCAGTTTATAAGTAATATAAGCCCTTGTGGTTCAGCCAAAATGAAGGCTCAGTTTAATTCCAGCTAAATCTGGAGTCTTCCTGTAAGCCTGTTACCCATACATAAGTAATGAAGGATATCCTATCCTTCCCATGAAGAGCTTTCTAATATTTGCTTCCCTAGGTGGATTGATTGCCTTAAGACAGAATAATACCAGAATGCTGATCCCAACATAAAATCACTCAGCTTTTTCTTATTTTAGCATGTCTAGATGAAAGCTTCAGTTACTTAATTTCTTTTTTAAGAGCAAGGAAGAATGTGGGCACTTCATTAGTGGTTATCCTGAGCTGGAAGTCAACATGCTGTGTTGTGCCATAGGTTCTGGTTAGCAGTAGAAGACCTGAAGAAGAGGCCTATCCGTGAAGTTCCTGCTCGTGTCCAAGAAATCTGGCAAGAATTTCTTGCTCCGGGTGCACCCAGCGCTATCAACCTAGATTCAAAAAGTTATGACAAAACCACTCAGAATGTGAAGGAACCTGGAAGATACACATTTGAAGATGCTCAGGTCAGTTTGCAGTCCTGTTTATAAATATTTGAAATGGAGTATTGGCTAGTGTAATCTCAAAAATGAGATGTATTTAGGAATTAAATGATAATGCCCTGTTTCCTAAAATGCCATTTTGGCAATGCAAATATGTAACATTCTTTCTTTCATGAGGCACATGAAGTTCTTCACCGAGGAAACAAAACCTCTTTAGTGGACCTGTGGATATGTGCTTGATATTCAAGTGGACCTTGAATAGAGGAAAGGATGTAGTGAAGAAAAAACGAAGTACTTCTGTATTTAATGCAACACTTCATGTGACTTATAAATTAATATCCAATCTCTGAAGGCTTCTGAGAAAAGCAATAGAAAATAATTGGATTCACAGTAAAAGTAGCAGAACTGGTATCATCCTCCATTTTTATCAGCAGCCCAGTGCAGTGATAAAAATTTAATTATTAATGCAAAGTGAAATGGTGTCAAAAGGAGAGATTGAGATCATATCCCTGCAGAATTTCCTGCAGCTTGATTATTAGGTCATCATCTTGGGAGTTAGGAGATGCTGCTACAGGTCCCATGAAGGAGAGAAGGGAATTGAATTGAGGCTTTCTACTTTTTGGGAGAATGTCTCTGCCCTAAATATGAAGGGGAATAATTTTACCTCCTTTTAATTTTTCAATTATGAGAATAGCAACCTATGAAGAAACAATAAAATTTTCAGTAGACCCTATGTCATAGCCACTGTTTTGAAGTACTCTGCATGAAACCAAACATACAATTTTTGCTTGCATCTGCTGACCCCTGGAGATTTAAGAATGCAGTGTATAGCAAAGTCATAAATGGCAAAAGTAAACAGAAAAGTAAATAGAGCAAGATTAAAGGTTTTAAAAAAATACGTCTTTGCAGTTGAGTGAGTAATTGACATTTAAATTCCTTGCCAGTATCCATTTTTTTCGATAATAAGTGTAAAATTGCAATATCCTTTTACTGCCAGATCTCTCTTGTAATTTTGTCCTTCATTTATGAAAGACATGGAGTATTTGATATTTATGCAAGCAGGACTTTACCCCCTGGAGAAGACCTCTGCTTACTTCATCCAGTTCAGCACAAAACCTTAAACCTGGAAGCCTCAATTTCTCTGGAAAAGGGACAGGCTGCACCTGCTGTGTTCTCACTTGAAGCTTTATGAGCTTTAAAGTGTCCCATCCGAGGTGGAAGGTTTTGTCAGGAGTAGGGCTCTGCCTCTGCAACAGGCTTTTTTTGGCCTGCCAGCAGGGAAGGAGACTGCTGGTGTGCCATTCTGGCAGTTGGTGGGACATTTAATTGTGGTTTAAAATGTATGAAACACTTTTCTGGATTGGAAATACAGAAAGATGAAACTCCATGTCCAATGCAGACACATAAGTAAAATGGGACACCTAAGTAAAAATAGCCCAATTGTGCTAAATATGTGCATTAACATGTCCTGGCTAATGTGTACATTAACAATACTAATACAGCCCAATTTATTCTTGCTTTTACAGGCATATTTTTGTACAGAAATAAAATTTTAATGCCCATCATCACTTTCTGCTCTCTGTTGACTGCATTGCCTGCTTTCACAGACACTGAGTGAAAAAAGACCTCCCTCAAATATACCAGTCTAAATTCTGAATATACATCAGAATTTCTCTGCTTAGTGTGAGAAATACAATCAAAGACATTTAGAATAATTTTTACAATTTCTAATACAGCAAAAATTAAATATCAGTTCTAATTTTACCTTGCCTTAATTTTCAGACAAGGTGGGGAGTTTTGTTTGGGGTTTTTTTGTTTGTTTGTTTTGGGGTTTTTTTGGGGTTTGGTTTGGGGTTAAAATTACTAATTTTATGCACTACCAAGCTGAGAAGCAGTATTTTCTTTCCAGTTTGTTTGCCGTTTCCCAATTGCTGTGCTACAAGTTTGCTACAGCAAAAAATAGAATCTGAGTAAAACAAAAACTCCATGAGAATAGCTAACATGATTCAGGATTTTAAAAAAATATTTTCAAGAGTATTTTCTGTTCTGGCTGCTTTTTCTACAAATCTTTTCTCTAGCATATAATTAGAACTAGAATTATCAAATGTTCTACATCTCAGATTTTTTGGTTTTCATCTTTTTCAGAAATTAGAACGTTCCAAAATTAGAAGATTTTTTAAGATGCTCTTGTAATTTATTTTCTGAATAAAGGATTCCAAATTTTTGTATGCCACTGAAGAATTAATATCTTGAAAATTAGATTAGCCTGGAACTATTTTTCAATTTACATATGTATTTTCCTTTTTATATTGTTAGCTGGAGAGCAGTCTAAACATCTGTCAAATAATGTTTTCAAGAGTAGCCGGGGGAAATCCTCACTAACTTAAGCATCATTTGTGGTGGTGAATTGAAAACTTAGTATCTCATCCTAGTACCTCTGAAATCACAAGAGTATCTCCAGAAACTAATTCAGAAAATCTGATGAGGAAGGACCCACAGCTCTTCATTTCATCACTTAGCTAAACTAGCTAATGTAAGGGAGGTTTGAAGTTGGGCCTGAAGCTAGGACTCAGTTGTCAATTTTTAGAAAATAATTTCGAACTGGAAAATTTGGTCAATAAATTAAAGAAAGGTGTGTTGTGTAATTGTACCTAAGAAATGGGTGGGATTTTGGCTTTAAGAATAGAAGGCAATTCAGCCTTAGCTTCAGAGCTGAACCTGTAATACTTCCTGTTCATAGAAGTGCTAGCTGGTGTAAAACAGGGGCAAAACATGTGGCTGCCTCCCATTTCACATGTCCTCTTCTATGGCAGTAACAGCTCCGCCTTTCCTTTTCAGGAGCATATTTACAAACTGATGAAAAGTGATTCTTATCCTCGTTTTATACGATCCAGTGCCTACCAGGAGCTGCTACAGGCCAAGAAAAAGGTATTGGTCCATCTTGCCTTTGTCTTGCCACTGTGCAAAGCAGTGGTTATGTTTGCAACAATACTCAGTCTTCTCTCCCCTGTGCCAGTGCAACTGGATATCTGGTAGGTGACCAGCTTGGCATTTTTGGAGGGTCACATACACACAGGAGTTCAATATACATATATGTGTATATATCCTGCATGCGGGCATGTTTCAATAAGTTAATCTAGCAAAACTTATTTTTATTTTTACATCCCATATTGTACTGTTTTCTCTGTTATGAAGCACCTTAAATTGCAAAGTGCTTTACAAATACATTAAAAAAAATAAAATAAAATCCCAGAAGAATAGTCTTTCATGTTTGCAAGTTTGCTTATGTAATAATTGTTGTTCTCTTTATTCCACCTATGAAAGCTACAGAATGTGTTTAGAAACAATTTTATCCATGAATAACTTCTAACTTCAGCTATAAATATAGGGCCTTCCTAATTTTGTTACTTTCCCTATGACTACATGAATAGTTTTGAGTAGGCTAGGAATCTGACTTGAAAGACTGGTCATGTCACACTTTGGCAAACAGAGGTTCATGTCTTGGTATGTTATATTTTCTTAGAAAAGTCCAGATTATGGAATGGGTTCTGAATAGCCACAGCCCAAAGTATGTGGAGCAGCTTGTACAATGCAGACTTCCATGATGATAAATAATTTTATTAGTGGGCTCTAAACAGTAATCTCCTAGAATCAGCTGGGAGCCCTGTGCCTTGCAAAATCAGGGCCCCCAGTTATTACTGGAACAAGGCAGTTATTAACACCATAGCATTCTATTGTTAATAATGACAACCTAAAATTATATGAAAGTACTGTGTGATTTTGTTTTTTGTTCAAACGTTGATTTCTGAAGATCCAATATAGAGAGAGATGTTGAAAATACCAGAAAGCTTCAACTGTCTGTGTGAAATCCTTAAGTTTGTGAATGTCAGTTCATTAACACAAGATGTGCACTTCATTATTTCTTTTTACTTTCAGTTTTTCTTTAAATTCAAACCAGTTTGATCCCCATGAAAAATTACTTTTGTCGAGTACTATATCTGTTTTGCCCATCCCCTGTTTTGCCAAGTCCCCTTACAGCCTCATACCTGTGTTTGCTTCCTTTTTATACAAACTTTGTTTTGCAGTCCATTGTTACATCAAACCTCCTTTTCTACTCCATCGTTCTTGCTTTTCTTTTCCCCCTCCTTGTTCTTTTTGTTTCTTTTGTTTTATTTATTTCAAATTTAAGTTGGAAAACACTCTGGATCGTCGAACATCTTTTGAGAAATTCACACGCAATGTGGTAAGTTTGTTGCCTCGGAAGACTAGTAAGCCTGATGGGACATCCTTCTCCCCTCCCCCTCGCTGATCCCTACTTTCCCTTTTGCTTCTCTAACTTGATAGTTAAAAGTGTATTCATCACAGCTTGTGAATTTTCCTGGGAATGACAGCTTTATAATCTGCTTTCATTACAACCCCTCCTCCCTAGTCCCTTTCCCACTGATCTCAGTAGTCACACATGGAGGAATGGACCTTTGGGAGCCATGCTTTTTGCATTAGGAAGCATGAAACTAGTCACTTATTATCCCCCTATAACTTTAGTAAAGAATCTGTGAAAACATGCTTGATGTTGTTTCTTTTTCTGGTGCCTTCTAAAATACTAAGTCTAAAACAGTTGGATACATTGGATTTCCATCCTGTCTTTTTATTTTACTAAAAAAGACTGTCCCCCTTTTTTCAATTGGGCACAGGGAAAAAAAAACAATAATAATTTTCCATCTTCCTTAATGTCCAACAACTTCTACAGGACCAAAGAATTCATGCTGTTTATGTGCAAGGGTTTGATTTGGATTCATTTTCATAACGGACTAAAACAACTGATTTTTTTCTTTTCAATGTATAACTTTCGAAGGTTATTTCTCAAAGGCAAAAAAATGAAGGCTGGTAGATTTTGTGTGGGCATTCTTTTGCCACCTGCCAAAGGATCCACTGATTTCATGATACTTGGGATTCTTTTTACTTATCCAGTTTCTTTGGGATTTTTTTTTTTTTTTACATTGTGAAAGTTCCAACTAAAGAATTCAACGCATTTATTTTTGTAGGGCAGAAACATCCCTATTTTTCCATGCCATAAAAACTGTACACCAACACTGAGGGCGAGCACTAACCTGTTATGAAAAGAGGTAGAAAGATCTTGGATTATACTCAAGTTTGTCTGCATTGTCTGTTGAATTGTGCAGGTGACGCTGCTCTGTGTGTGTGTGTGTGTGTGTGTGTCAGTGGCTTTTTCTGTGACCTGGTTAGTGGAGCTGTGTGTGTTGAAATGAACAATATGAGAGCTTTCAGCAAAGATCATGGTTTTTGTTTTTTTAGATTCTAGAGAAGGAGAAGCAGTTGTCATAAACTGTCTCCCCTATAATAATGCTCAAGAGTATTGCCTCAAGTATTTAAAAAATACCTATATGCTTTCCAGTAATCAAAAAAAAAAAAAAACAAAAAAAAACCCACCAAAACACAGTGAAAGTTTTGTGAGGCTGTGGGAATAACTCACTTTTAAAAACAAAATGGTAATTCTTTAACTACTTTCTTATAGGTAAAGGCTTCCTGTAATATTCTTTGAATCCACTGTAATCAGGAAGAAATTTGGATTCAATGGGACAAAGTCAGTAAAGGACACTAAAAGTAAATAAACAGCCACAAAGGAAACTCTCCCAATGTTTGAAACAAAAACCCCTATGTTTTGCATGGTGGTGTTGCCATAGCATGTTGCAGTGTGATTTGTGTGTTGTCTAAACAGGTTGGATCTATAAAACAACATTGTATGTGATAGCACTATACATGATAATTCCATTATAATTCAGTAGGAAGTTCCATATTAATAAAAAGTTTGTGAAGGAGAGTGCATAGAGTGGGTAACACATCCGGACCTCTGCGAGCCAGACTTCTTCCCAGTCACAGTGCCTGGCAAGCTGCAGTGCTACATTTATTCATGGCCTTTTGAGCAGCCCAGGGGTCAGGAACTGGCTGTGGTAAACATGATGTGAACAGGTGGCCATGAATGAGGGGGGAAATAGCAAGCTGCAGGTACAGGGGTCGGGAATACAGCTCAAAAAGGGAAAATGTGAGGACAAGAGTGGGAGATGCTGAAATCCCTCCCAGAGCAGCCTTAGGGATAAACCAGCAGTTCTGGGCACAAACACTGGAGCATTGTGCCCTGCAGCCGTACCCGATTTTCGTCGTGCTAATCTCAGGGCAGAAGTACCAGAATAGCAGCGTGCCAGACGTGCAAGGCAGTCCCAATAAACCAGCTGTGAACTAGAAATGGAAAAGAGGATTTCTGGACATTAGTAGTTTGGTAGAAGAGGGGGATTTTTTTTTTTTCTTTTCTTTTTCACAGAGCAAACTCTGGAGTAAAATCTGTGGTTTTGCTTTTTTTCCAACTACTACCTGTTAACCTGGGTGGAGTCTGTCAAGTCGGGTCAGGTATGAAAGAAAAACATGTCACTGCTAGATCTATAATCTCTATTAGGCTGACAGCTCTGAGGCTTGCAAATTAATCCAGAATATCAGGATGCTCAAATGCAAACCTTTTTTCCAAGATGTCTGAATTTATGTCACCCACTTCCTCGGGACCTCTTTCCACCAGACATCCTTGTTCTTCCACTCTTGTTCTTGGTTGTGATGAGTTTATAATAATGTAATTGTCTATCTTGGTAAAGTGGTTCCAACCAGCATGGATGAGGGAAACATTTCTCAGAATATTCTGCAGTGTACTGATTAACTTGATCAACTGTGAAGTGAGGGACTGTGGAATAGATCTATTCTATTGATTAATACAGAAGATAGGTGTGAAAAGGGTCTTTTACAACCTAGATAAATGCTATCATCTCTGATTTAGTGAGATGAAAATTACAGTTTCTCTTCTCTGCTGGTTTTCAATATTTAGACTAATTTTCACTGGATTTTTTTCCCTCAGTTATATCAAAGTGGGTTTGTATTAAACTAAATTAGACCTCAGTTTTTTCCATTTGAAGTGTTTAATAAAAACACACTAACCTTGGCTATGTCTAGGGACTCAGTCTGAGCAGATGGACTTGTAATTCATTATCTGATTTGTTGACTCTAGGAGGCTCCTGATCAATATTAAACAAAATTGGGTTATACTTGCTACAGAAAGCATTTGTTAAACTAGAAAGTTTAGAAACTTTGTAGAGGGCAATTGCTCTGTACTATTTCTTGAATTACATGGAAATAACCTATTATAGTTAGTCATTATTTTAGTCTGATGGAGAAAAAATAGAAGTGGAGCTTTACACTAGACTCAGCTAGTGTATAGCTGAGCATAGTCCATTTCTTTGACATTGAAGGGTTTTCTTTCCAGAAAATTTTCAGTGAGCTGGTGCAGTTCATGAAAGGCCTAAATGCTCAGTTTCAAAACTGGTTAATTAGATGCTCTGTAGATTTTATAGTGCAAAATTGCTAATACCTTCAGCAGTCTGCAGCAGAAAATACGGTTAGCGTTAGAAACAGGTCTGCATTCACGTAAAATATACAGAAGTAATAGCAAGCTGGCATTTGCTACATGTAATATTTATAACTGAAAACTTTATAGTTTGTATCTGAGTAGTAACCACAGCTATCCTTGGTCTGCCTCACTTACATTCCCGGGTACTGTGTGAAAATACAGAGCACAGACACTTCAGCACTACTGGAATGAAGCCATCGGATAAGTGAATTGCCTTGGATTAACATGGGCAAACATGTGTGTCACAGCTTTGAGTCAGAGGCACAGAAAGCAGTGACACTGCTCTGGGCTCCCCCCTGCCTAGCTCAGCCCCTCAGCTTTCTCTTTGAGACTAATAAAAGTCCAGTCACCCGGAGCTCCTCAAGGGACTAGGGAAGTAAAAGATCTAAGTGATGGAGCAGGAGGATCTCATTGCATGCTAAAGCAGTAGAGAGACTGAAATCAGCAGTTTCTGTGGCATTTAAAAACTGAAATTCTTTTGAAGAATTCACATGGGGAAAAAAACTATTAAAAAAATTAAAAAAGAAAAATTAAAAAGCTCAGCAAATTTATCTCAAGTGCTAATACCTACATTGCAGGGGGAAAAAGGTGAACAGACACTGGTAATGTTGATGGGAGCAAAGAGGTCCTTTAAGGAACAATTTTGTACTTTCTCATGTGCGTGCAGGACTTGTGACAGTGGCAGACTGAGCAGGACTTTGTGAGCCCCAGCCCTGTGCTTAGCTGCGATTACTGGTCTGGAACCCTCGAGACAAAGGGACCTGCTTTACAGGGGCAATGAGTTAATTTAATTTCCACCCTATGCAAATTTTATTGTCCCACCAAGAACCAAGTTAGGGAGGCAAGAAGGGGTAGCCTCCCTCCTTAGAGCTGTGAGGGGAGACCTGCACTCTCGTGAGTTGGTGCCATGACTTCAGACACCACCATCAGTGTTAGCATTTCATTTGTCACTGCACAGTTACACAGAACGCAAAAAAGAGGTGCTCATTGTACATTTGTGAGGTCTTAGGGAAATACAGCCAGTACAAAACAGACCTAATTCAGCTCATAAATTAAACTAGAAAGCCATCAAACTATAATTATCTCCGCTCATAAACTCATAAACAAGACCCCATTTAATAATTGTGACTTTGAAACCATTATATCTTATATTTTCCGTATCCTTTCCAGCTGTCTTCTCCCACTTACCTGAAAGAACTTGCTGACCAGAGTCCTTTGATTTTTTTCCCCCTCTAAACCAGTAACAACAGACCATTTCATGCATTAGATTTGAAATGCAAAGGCCATTGAACAGAGCACATTTTCACTGAGTTTCAATCCAATGTTGCTTAACATGGCACTGTGAATTATGGCCTAGAGATGGAAATTAAAACTCATAAAAGCAGCTTCCTAGCTTCCTCAGTTCTTATCAGTGGGTCATAGATTTTGTAGATGTTTAAACAAATGTAATATCTTTTCATGTTAAAATCTATCCCTTTCATAGAGGAACAAAGCAGATAAAGAATCAATTTCATCTGTTAATCGAGAAATTTACCCATATGAATAGGTAAAACTTGTGTACACAAGGCCCTACTGTGCCAGACTGAAAGTCCATCTAGTCCTGAAACCCTGCTGAGGGCTAGATTTTTCTCAAGTATAGCATTGTCCAAGAAATTCAATGCAGTTTCAGCTGAAAAAAAGAAAACACCCCAGCTAGTCAGAAGAAATACAAATCACAAAGCTACTTATTTGACAAATACAAAACAAGAATAAAAATAATAATTATTTGTAGAAATTAAGGCCTTTTTCATTTCAGGAATAGATGTCATTCATATTTGAATAAAAAACCAAATAAATAATTGAAATTTGTATTTTGGCCTACTAATTAGTAAAACCCCCTTAGTTTTCAGAGTTTTTTTGAGAATTATGCCCACAGAGGAAAATTATAAAGGACATGCCAGTGAGGACTGGCCTCCTTGTGCTGTTCTGCAGTGACTGGAGCTAAGCTGTTGTGCTCTGTGATGGGAGAGAGGAGCTTAGGAGTAACACTTGCACAACCAGGTTCATCCAAGTGAGGAGCCAGCATGGACTAGTCAGGTACTGGGCCAGTGTCTGCCATTTTCCAGCTGACTAACATTTACCTGATTCCTAGGCTGTTTGCAAGAATAAGAACTGCAGAGAGGTATGGAAACTTGAGGAGTCAAACCCAGGACAAACATAGTAAAAATATTTTTCTTGTGCATCAGTCCCTTGGAAACCTACATTTCAGATGGTTATTCAAGTTCAAACTACCCCATCTGGCAAGAGATTTTAGGTTAATCACAAATGAGAGCAGCTCATCAGTAAATGCAAAGTGCAAAAGGAGAAAGAAATGGATGTCACTGGATTTGGAGTGAGCCAAAGCAGGAAAGCAGTTGTTCAGCCACTGCCTCCCACTTCAGATCATTGCAGGAAACAGTACAGTCCTAATGAGAAGGGAACAAAGGGCTGCAAATCTCAGCCAGAGGCAGAAGGATTTCCCTGCACATGTAACCACTTAGCACTGTAGCTGTGCTGACAACTTCTGCCCCAAATTCAGTAAATACTAACCTTGTCCCCTTCCTCACATCTGAAAGCGAAATACACCTGCACAGATGGCTGACAGCAGCATCCTGTACTGCTGTGGAAGCTGAAGCAGAATTCTGAACCCCAGAGCAGTGCTGAAGCAATTCCCTTGTGTTGGTAGAGCAAGGGCTGCCTCAACATGGAAAGGGATTTACTGCTTCTTCTCCCATGTCTCTTCAGATGTGCTCCTGTCAGGGGCTGTTTACACGCCAGCTCTGGTGTGTATATCACCATTCTGTGTGTAGTGCACTGCAGTGTCACTTGGAAGCTTTCCCTGCTGATCTGGCTGAGCTGATGGTGTGCTGCAGGTGTTTCACACGTGAGCAGATGGGGAACACCGAGACCAGGAGGGTTGCTTCTCACTCCACGTCTCATTTTGCTCACAGTGGGACGCTACTTCTCTTTCCCCAACAGATGCATGGAGTTCTCTTTTCTAGTGCTACCAGTATAGGTCCTGGAGAGTAGCACCTGCACTGGCAATAAAGAAACATTAAAAAGGAGAAGTTGATGTTGCTTAGCAGAAAGGAAGATAATTAATCTTCTAAAAGGAAAAGACGTGATCTTTCTCTACTATACATTTCAACACCAACGCTTATAGACATTTCATATTGATTTCTTTTAAGCCACATACGTACAGAGGTTGTTGTTGACTTTTTTTTGCTGGATTATTTGAGTTATTTGTTAGTGTCATGCTGCATATGACCCATCATAAATGGGTCAGTCAGCACAACTGTATTTAGCAGCATCTGTACATAGCTTTAAAATTTTGCCCCCTAAATCTGCTAGAAGCAAAGCTGGAAAGACAACTCTATGTCAAGCAGTTAGTATGTTCAAATAGGGACTGAATCTTGAGGCCAGTTGATTTTGTACTTTTAGATGTACTTTTTCACTCCAGCTGCTGTGCTGCCTTCTCATACTCTGACTCCCTTGTCAGGGTATGCGTGCAGGGTTCCATTTTTGCATCTGCATTATTAGTTACAATTGTTATGTCCAAAGTGCACTAATAGAGCCAAAAAATCTAATAATCTTTAGAATTTGGCTATATGCTTCTAAATGTTGATGGCAAGAATATATTGAAAATATTAAGGATCTCCTTTTCATTATTCAGATAAACATTTACTACTTCTGATTGTTTTCCCCTCTAATTTTCTTCAGTCTCATTAGCACAGGAAACATCTTCATCTGCTACAACTCTGAAAACTGGCCTTTTAGATGCAGGTTCCCAAATCAAAATCTGTTTTATGGAAATGCTGTTAACATTGTATCTGAAGGAAATAGCTAGGCTCAGCTCTTAAGTTATGACCCACAATGGATGATTCTTACATCAGTCTGTAAATTAAGTAAATCTGGAAATCTCCTAGAAGCAGTAATTATGAAACCCTACCACAGAGAGCTAAAGTAAAAGTATACTCTGGAACAGAGTTTGAAAAGAATATTTTGTAAAGTGGAAAATAATAAGTCCCTGCAGATCTAATAAGAAGATGTGCTAATTCCATATCTGGGGCTGCAATGGATTCTGTGTATTAAAAACTTATTTTCCTAATCAGAGAACTTCATATGATTCAGAATAAGCATTTAAGAAGATCTCTTAAGGAGGGTGTATCTTCAAAGCTGTCACTTTTCCAACTTTGTGATAAATTAGAACTACTAATGCGTGGAAAAAGACCATTTGTTGTTGTTGTTCTTCAGATGGAGGTTTCTCTGAGGCAGGGAGGGGAGTTGAAGGAGAGGACCATCCAGAGAGTTCCTGATCACTGCAGGGCTTTGGAGAAAAAATATCCAAAGATCAGCAATATCCAGGGAGCAAGTTATGTGGAATGCAGAAAAAAAATTGTCATGACAGCTCACCGTGTCTCTAGAGGAAAATTCAAACAATATGTAGAAAATGACCACACAAATCAGATCAACTAATAACTACATTTTGGCCTGATTTTATGTCAGGACTTCCTAGTTTATGTGATAACAAAATTCATTCCTGGGATGCTAGAATTTGTTTTTGGTCCATCTAGAAATTTCAGAAATTTTGAAACTCCTGAATAATAGTTGCAAATAATAATAAACAATTATTTCACAGATTTTATACCACAACAAGTGTTTATGGAGCTTTCCAATGTAGTATTGAGCAAACTGTACCTAATCGAGAACTCCTGGTTTAAAGAAGTTAATTAGGTGGGTTATGCAGTTCAGTACTGAAGGGAACTCATATATGTTTACAGAAACTAGCCAGATCTGTACACCTGTAAACTTAAGTACAAATAACCTAATGAAAGCCAAAGATAAGCATATGTTCAATATTTTCTGAGATTATGTCTAAGTCCTGAATTGTCTAACAAAATTGTCTAACAAAACATTAATCTCAGATATACTTTCAATGTTTTAAATTGTATTCCAAAGCCACACTGCTGTTGAGGCTTCTTTGACTATTTAAAAAGAAAAGATGTCTTACTATAACAGCTTTCCTTTAGAGGAAAACATGATTTAAGGGTTAAAAAGTATCAAGAAGCTGTGAATTTAATATAGGTAGAAAGTGGCAGATAACAGGGAAGACAGACTGTCAGGAAGTCTTTCTATCTTTTGAAGAAGTAGGTATTAATACTTTCAGGTGATATGGGGAACCTGATGGATGAGCAGTCTAACCCAACATTGCAAATCATGAGTTCCCTTTCAATTTATGTTGTAGGGGAAGTATTCATCTTAATTTGTTCAACTTGTATTTCACAGCACAAAGAATAAAATAGTTATTCTTCCTTTTATGAAGACCCACTCTGATATATTGCATTTGAGTGAATGCTCAAGACCAACTTAGAGATCCCTGTGAGCTTAAATTTAATTGATAATGACAATAGATATTAAATTGTGTAATTCCACTGAGTTATAACACTGCAAATGGCTTAACAATTTATTGATATGGCAGAATAAGTTCATTTACCATTTACTGCAGAAAGTAAAGCATCTCTCCATAGTTACAATAATTTTTTACTGTATTCTCCTTTAAATCAGTTTGATATTTCTGAATTGGGCACTTAAAATGAACAATATAATAAATGTAAGTATTAAATATCTAACCAGTTAGAGCCATCTTCTATTTAATGTTTTATGATATATTTGTGTTACATTGTCAGGGTATGCCTCTGATGTCAGCTTGCTGTGCCAGCTCTGCCTCTGTTGGATCAGAGCCACAGTAGGCTGGCCCCTGGAGAGCTGACTCCTTTTATGTGGCCGTAGGAGAGCTAATTCCTGTTCTGTGGTCTCTGTCTGGCTCAGATAAAGCTCAAATCTACGTGAAATATACCAGAATGACATACCTTACACCATCTTCTTCACACTAGTAGACCTAGCTCTTGTGGGACAGTCATTACACCTTATGAAAAGAACTTGTTAAAAAATTGAAACCACATCCTTGCAACAGGAGGAATGATGAGGAAAACAACAATATGGAAATCCAACACCTTCAAAGCAGTGTTGTGCAGTCACATATGAAATACCTGACCAATGTTCCTCATAAACAGTGAATATGGTCTCAACAAACCTATAGCTGTGTTCATGGAAAAGCTGCTTTCCTACCTATATGCAATCTGCCTCTTACTTTCTTACCTTAACTTGAAAGTAGCTTTTTTGTCCTCTGTGACACAGCTACTGCAGTTTGCACATTCATCTTTGCAGCACAAGGCACTCTTGCTCGTGGTAGCCTTCAAGTTCTGGGTGTGACTGACAGCAAAAACTTCAGCATCAGTTTCTCATCACCCAAAACCAATCTCGTTCAAAAATGGCCTTTAAATTTGCTGGCTTGTTCTGTGAAACAATCTGGCTGGCTGGCAGTGCAGGTGTTTAAGTGTAAGGACTTCATGTGGTTTAAGATTTGACAGACTCCAGTTGGTTCCCCTAGTTATTTGAGAGTGATGTGGCAACACTGAGTGGTTGCTGATGAACAGGTTTGCAGTGATCATGCCTCTGTTTTCTGTTTTTTGTTTTTTGTTTTTATCTTTTCCTCAGGGGAAATCGCTCACATCAAAGAGGTTAACCAGTCTAGTGCAGTCCTACTAAAAGGATCACCTTGTAGCATGGAAGCAGACTCAAATCATTATACATACTTTGTAGCTCACTGATTGCCTGACTCAGAGGACAGTAGAACAAGATGTTGCATGAGCAAGGACCTGACTTGTTTTCTTTTGTGTATACTAAGGCATTACAGACTCCGAGGGACTCTCTAGCCTTTCGATGCCTCCATTTCGAAAACTGTCTGCTCACTTCCTCCTTCATATCAAGCTGGATCTGTGTCTTTTTATTTTCTGCAAGCTCAAGTACAGTGAAAAAAAAGCTTCTGCTAGGCACAGTTTATTAAAAAAATACGTCAATCAAAAACTGGAAGAAATGTAAAAAATGCATATATTAATAAATATACATATGGCATCACATTTATTGCACAATAAATTAGCACAGAAGGTTTCATTTCACTGATGTATTCACATTGAGAAAGAAAGCCTGTGTCTTTGTCTGTTGTCTGTATATTCTCTGTTAATGTTTCTTGCATTTATTTTTATACCATATTTAAAAAAAGAACACCTTTTACTCCAGATGTATTAAAGTTGATCCTTTCTCTGTAAATTTGTGTATGTTTATATTGTTGTTTTATCTTTCATTAAAAGATGCAGAATCTCTTTCCTTTGGGAAGTTTGAGATTTTAATATTGAATCTGAAGATTAGTCAAGAGCAAAATGATCCCCAAAAGTTACACACCTTGTGCTTTCTAAAAAGTGACATGAAATGGCATTTTCTTTCTCTCAGTGACACCTAATCAAACACAGTTTATTGATGATCATTTACTTTTTCTTTTCTTTTTATCAAGCTAGCAGCAGAGAGACCTTTCCCGCTTGCTCATCATTGCATAAGCAAACCTTCCTTTAAGCCAGGCCCGCTCTGTATCAGTGCAGCCTGCACAGCGATTCAGTCGCTGCCCCAGACCGGATGGACTGGACTGCACTTCCTTAGGAATGGACATGAACAGAGCTGCCTGGGAACACAAGGGTACACTTGCTAAATAGGAAGGACAGTGCTTCTTTCTCCTTGCTGTCACTTGTGATGCAAGGCAACATTTTAAGCTGAAAAGGCAGTGGTTTGGGAGTGCTAAGTATGTGGTCTGTGGAGTAAAACTCTGGTAGCAACGCAGGAGGAGGCTGTCATTTTAATTCCAGGGCTCTGTTTGGGGATGCTGTTGTGTGTCCACTGCTGAGCTTACTCACATACAGACCTGTTGACAGATTTATGAGCTTGTGTTGATGCTGCCTGTGAGACAGTAGATCTGGAGCTTCTGAAGCTAATCTGAGCTGGAACCAGACATCTGCTTGGCCTAAGAAACAGCACTGTCGACTGATAGAGGTGATGTAAGGATAGTAGACAGAATCTCAGAGTAGAAAATAAGGGATGGGAATTAAGTCAAATGACAAAATGCTGATACCTCCAGGGCATGGTAGGGTGCACAGGACAAGCAAGCCTTTTTAGCAATGCACAGACTAGACTCAGGACAGCCAACCTTACTACCATCTGTCATGCTGACTTTGGTTTGATATTGAGAATCTTGTTTCAAAGGGACTAGGAATCCTAAACGTGCAAACACTAAGTGGGACGGTCATAGATGCAAGCAGACAATCAACTTGAATGCCTTAATACCAGAGACATCTCATTGGGCATTGGAAATCCACCTGCATTGGTGCCATTAGGGACAGGACTGTTGCACACAGCAGCTCTGGGCAGAAGGGAGCTGAGCTGCCTTCTGCAGGGAGCACTCACTTCTCCATTGGCTCTGTCAGTAGCCTGGGGCAGCCATTACCAGGAATGCAGCACCTTTAAAGAGGCAGTCTGAGTGAACCCAGTACAAAATGTATTACAAATCCATGAATGGCTGTTCCCCATATTCTGCTCAGTTGAGGTTTCTTGAGGTTTGGGATTTCTGTTTGTTCATTGTTTTCATATGCCACTGTGTTTCTGATTTTTAGCTACGATGACAATTACTGCTTTAAAGTGTCTCTGTTTTTGTTAGCACAATAATAGTCAGCTTTTATTGAAATACCTCATCAGAGCTGGGTTCTATGAAGATCTTAGCAAGAGTTCCATGCAGGTCAACTCAAAATATTCACAACCTAGGGAGGTCAGATGAATTTTAGTAAGTAGCTGCACTGAATCACAGATCTTAAACTGAGATTTAATTTTACCACAGAAATGTGAGCTCTGAGACATGAGCTAGGGGCCAGGCAATCCACAGAAATCTGAGCTCTGCTTCACTTCTCACTGCCAAATAGAGATATTTATTTCCAAACTCCTGCTGCCACCAATTGCATCAACTGGTATATTAGATACCACTGTCTGCTTCAAAGAATCATTGCCTTCAAATACCTAATGTTTCAAATCTAAGCATTAGGCATTTCATACAGCTTCACCCTAAGAAATGCTTTTTGTTTTTTTCCAAATCGCTTTGCAACACCAACTGATCTATAGAAAGTAATGGAGCATTTGTATTCCTGAACCCATTCTGTACTTAGTCTAGTTCTTTCCTGTCAGGGTAAACTCCAGCTGGCAACTAAGTACCATGCAGCCACTTGTTCACTCCCCTTACCTCCATTGGGACTGGGAGGAAAAAGTAAAACTCATAGGTTAAGATAAGAAAAATTTAGTAATTGAAATAATTTATATTAATAATAACAACAGTAATTTTAATGAAAATGAGAGCAAGAGAGGAAGGAATAAAACCCAAGACAGACAAGTGATGCACAATGCACTTGCTCACCACCCACTGACCAATGCCCAGCCCCCCAAACAGCGATCAGCTCCTCTTCACCAACTCCCCCAGTTTCTATGTATGGAATATCCCTTTGGCCAGGTCAGGTCAGCTGTCCTCAGGATGCTCCCTCTCAGCTTCTTGTGCACCTGCTCCCTGGCAGAACATGGGAAACTGGAAAGTCCTTCCCTTAGGGTAAGACCTGCTCCACAACACTGAAAGCATCAGTGTCTTACCAACAGTGTTCTCATGGTAAACACAAACCACAGCACTGCACCAGCTACTAGGAAGAAAGTGAAATCTATCCCAGCCAAATCCAGGACATTTCCTTTCAAGAAACATGAAGTCTTTATTGAATGGCTGTATTTCCCTGTATTTGCACAGGATTTAACATGATGTCTCTAAAGTAAAACCAGGCATTACTAATAAGGATTTCAAAGAAGTCAGGGAGCTGTGTTAAGGTTTCATTTGAGCTTGTTCCACGTGATACTGTGGAGACCCTGAGAGGCATTCCCTAGGCTAGGGAAACACAAGAAGCTTCCCTCATAAGATACCCAGTTCTGTTTAACCCCATGTGTTCCCTCCAAGTGATACAACTCCACTGTTACATATGAGTGAACTTGGCCCAAACAAAATCAATCCTACAACTAGAGGATTTTTAAAAGGTTTGTCTACAATCTTCTGGTATTTCACCTCATCACTGTCATCAGCCAGTGAGTGATACAATTCCTGGACTGGAAACTCCAAGCAGGCACAAATTTCCTTTTGCTTCCCCACAGACAAAAGCTAAATTTGTGTTTCCAAATTTATACAAAGATCCACTTCAAGAATTATCTCAGATAAAGGCATGCTTGTACAATAACCGAACAGTTGCAGTATGACTTTGGTTACACAACAATTTACCAATTAAGAATATCAGTGAGGCCACAGATCTGCTGAGGATAAACAGACCAAGAGAGAAAATCACTCTGAAGGGACCATATTTCTTGTTTTCTAGGGAAAAGCCAACAGTCAGTGCCTCCTGGCTCTGCCCAAGAAGCTTAAAACCCCCAGGTGGGATATTAATTGTAATATTCCTTAAAATAACTGGTTAGAGCTTGAAACTTTCATCTGAGAGTTGGGGTTCATCAGTCAGTCTCGTTCCCCAAACATCCTTGTACATAAAACAGCTCTAAAGCCTACAGGATGAAGTGTTTGATGGTGCTGCTGCACACTTCAGATGGTTTTATGCTCCCAGATCAGCCTGTGAACGAAAATGGCTGGTGGGAGAGGCAGAAGACACCCTGGCACCTACCTAACAACAGCAAAATATTCACCCATTCTTCTGTAAGAAGCAAGTAAAAACAGTCCTTCAACCCTAGAAAACCAGAGGGAGAAAAGGGGCCTTACAATAGTGATGAGATAAATTGCAAAATGCTGAGCCAAAACAGTAGTGGAGACCAGCCAAAAACTAATGAGTTGAAGGTGAACACAGGACTAAGAAATAGGAATTAATTGTGGTGACCAGAACAGAACCAACAAGGGAGGAGAACTGGAGCGCTGAATAATTAGGAGCAAGAGAGGCAGAATGCAGCTGGTGGATTGCCAGGCTGTTACCACAGCCATGCTGAGCTGGAATTAAAACCTGAAAAATGAGGCAAGATCAGCTGTGACCAGAGCCTTAAAACCCAACAACAACACTTTTTTTCATCTAGAAAGCAATACTGAATAATAATAAAATATCTAGGATTGCCTTTTTCAAATTTCACCCCTAATATTGTCTGAAATCATGAGACATAAATGCCAGATAGTCTCCTAAGAAATAAAAAATAGAAGGGCAATAACCAGTTCCAGAAAACAAGACCTGTGGGCATTCATTTAGGATGTTATTTATCAAAAAAATTAAAGCCAGACCACCAAAGTGAGGAACAGCTATTTTTGATACATAACTGGAACTAGGAGTTGGAAAAGCCAGTGATTTATTTGTGGCTCTTCCAATTATTAATTTTTATGCATAGTGAATAACAGCTCTTTGAATTTAGATTTTAAAACTGACATATTTTTTATGTCTCTTCTAGCTAAAGATACCATGCATAGAACTAACACTGCACTTATTATAGTAGGTGCATAACACTTATCAGAACAGGGCCATAAAACATACGATTTTTTCTAAAAGAATTTTAATAGCTACAGGGATTAAAAAAAAAAAGGCTTTAATCCCAACATGTTCAAGGGAAATTATCAGCAAATTATTTGAACATATTCTGTGTCCACAATTCATTTAAGCAAGCTGCTAAGTGGTTGTGACTCACACCAGTCTGCCTTTTGATCTGACTATGCTGAACAGATTGCTTTATTCTCCTGTGAATTGAAGAAATGGTGAAGTCCCAATACTAAAGAGGTGAAGGGGAAGAGAGGATGGGTTCTCTGAGGCTGGATTCCCCTCCTCATGGTGTTGCAGAATGTGGAGTCCCCAAGTGGCATGTGTACAACTCAAAGCGGTTTGTTTGTGTAGGCATTGACTTGAGGGCTGCAGAGTCTCTCCAGACAGTCATTACCTCTGAAACTACAAAGTTTTGTTTCACTGATATCTAAACAGAATCTTCCTTACTTTGGTTTATCCCTTTATTTTTGACCAGGCTGCTGCAGTCACTACAATAATACGTTCCCAACATAAACGGAGATTGCAACATCACAGCTTCCTTTGGTTTTCTTACTGGTGTTCTCTCAAGTGTTGAGTGACTTTATCACTCTCCTCTGGGCCAGGGGTTCTTACGAATTTCTTGGAGATGGTGCTTGCAGGACTCCCACCAGGGTTTTACAGGAGGAGGGCAGAGCACCGTTGTTGCACTTCTGCCCATACAGACACTACAGGACTTGCCCATCTTGCAGCAGATGGGCACTACTGAACTGTGCCAGCTCATGTGGCACAGTGATGCCCAGATCCTGTGCAGTCTAGCATAGATGGTTGCTCCTCTTTGCGTGTAGCTGACTCTTCTTGGGTCAGTGAGGTGCCTTGAGTTGTCTCTTGAATAGCATCATCTTTTTTCAGACCATCTTTTTCTTTTCCCAAGATCTTTTTTTATTATTAGTATTTTTTATTCCACCTGTGCGCTACTAGCAGTTCTTTTATCTGGAGGTATCTTTATGTGAGAGTGAGGAATCTGCTGGCCTGGTTCTTTAACACAAACACTTGAATGAGAATGAGTACCATCATTACTATTTGCTGTAAGGGATCTGTATGTGTAAATTGCAAAGAAAAAATTGTCTAGATGATAAACTCTGAGAATCTGCTCAAATGCTAGATGATAGTCCTTATTTACAAGTGTGGACATGGACAGTAAATATCAAACAATATTAAGACACGATGGTAAATGTTACCTTGTTAGTGGCATTTGCACAATTTTTATTGTACTTTGCTCCCAAAATATATTCTGCTGCATTCACCTTCATTGGCTTTCTTTTTGATTTTACTAGATTTTGAAATCTCTTGTTAGATTCATCACAGATGTCATCTTCCAAAGCAGGTACTATTTCCCACCCTTCCTCTTAACCTGGCAGCTGCTCCTTCAGTGTGGGTATCACATAAATGAGGCATTCCATTATGCACGTTATCTGTTTTATCCACCTTTTTATTTCTTTACCCCTTTCATTTTTAAAAGATGAGTGGCAGTGACATATTTATTGTGACTTACTTTTCTACCTTTTTGCTGAGAGGAATGTATAACCCAAAGTCTATGAACTTTTTTGAGTTCATCTCTTTTTGATGCACTGTTCTTTAGACAACTTTTCTTTTAGATTCTCTTTCTTCTCTCTCCCTCCCCATCAGTAGCATCTGTTTTTAGGATTCTTCATCTTTTATGTTTTTTTTCCCTTTGTTCTTCTGATTCTTGCTCTATTGATCTCTCCCACATGGTGCCCACTAATGCTCTTTATACTTACCTTCTCTGTTTTATCCTTCTTGGAACTGAAACAAATTAGAAAAAAAAAACCCAAAACAAAACAGAAAGCATTAAAAGAAAGGCAGATCAGTGATAGGGCAGGGGCTGATGTGGATGCACAATGTGCCTTTGACTCTGTCCTGATCTCAGGGGACCATCCTTTTCTCAGCAGTCTGTCTCTTCCCTTCCCCACCCTGCTCCCAGGAGCTCTACACTGCTCCTACAGCCACCACTCCCCCAGGATGAAGGAGAAGGGGCATGGGGCAATGTCCTGGGGAGGAGGGTGCTTGTCCATGGCAGGGACATCCTTCCTTGCTGGTGGAGAGGTGTCTCTGGGAACCTCAGGAGATACAAGGGAGTTATTCCTCAGTTATTCCTTTGCTTTGTTGAATGGGGACGGACAAAAATGTGACTCCTCTGCTGCCCAGGACTGATGGAAGGAAGGGGGTGGGTACTTAGGCCATTCACTCCCAGCATCACGATTTGGAGTAAGTAAGGAGCTTGAGCTTCTTCCATGGTAAGAGTGAGGTGAGGGTGTCCATGGAGTGGTGCAGAATGCCTCTGTCTGTTATCAGAGAAAGTGTATGTGGGAGGCAGGAATGAAGATTAAAGCCCAAGACTAGGAAATATTTCTAAGTCCTGGTCCAGACTGGTGTGGGTGGTAGCTCCAGTGACACCAGTGAACAGGTGTATGGAAGCTCAAGCTGTGCCTAAATTGCAGATAAAATTTTTTGGGGGAGGAGGCACAAATGTGGAATTTCATCAATGGATAAGAGTAAACTGCTGATACAGTTCAGACAATTGGATATACATGCTCAATTAATGAGGGAATTGGTTTCCAGATAGTTGTTTTTGAGATCTGTTAAGTTTTCAATTCCTAAGTAATTTTGGGTGACTCCATTTCTCCTTCCTCCATCCCTTCTGAAGTAGTTCAGCAGCCTTTCTTGACTAGCAAGGATTTGCCTTATCTCTCTTCCCTTGATTTCATTCTCAGCTGTTTTCCTAATGCTTTTCTGACAGTGTGAGAGACCTCAGCCATAAGAGAGTAGCTGAAGCTGCTCTCCCACCAGTGCATTTATGTGCAGAGTGGAATTTTCACTTCCATCTTTATTTTTGTCCTGTAATGAGAAAATTGAAATATTAGGCTTTCACTTTGTTCCAAAGGGCTTCTCCCCAGTGCAATTCCCATCGTACATCTACCTTTTCTGTATACTTGTGGTATTGGAAAATAAAAAGACATGTCCCACCCCTGACCAGCTAAAAAAACAAACATGGAATATATGATTTTTAGATATCTTTTCTGCTGCTGGTCAGAGCTAAGTGGAACAACAGAAAAATACTTTCTCAAACCTCATTGCTGTATTAAAACTGTACTCTGGGATTCCCATCTGCAAGGAGTGGTTTTTTCCCTGCCCCAAAGCATACTTCCACTGAAATCAGAGATGTGAAACCTTTCAAACTGGCTTTAAAATACAGTTACCCTTTGTTCCTAAAATTGTGCTTGCTAGCTGGATGTCAGTGGTGGAATCTATTTGGTACAGTAGGGTGGGCTAGTAGGGTGGATTTGTTTTTGTTTTTGTTTTTGTTTTGTTTTTGCTTTTTGAAAGATGGTTTGGATTTCTCCTGCCTCTCCTCTCACCCCAGACCACAGGATGTGCTGGGAATGCACCTTTGTGTCTAGAAAACTTTTGAAGACAACCTCTTTCCACAGAAAGCATGGACTAGGTGGAGTGGATTTGATTATTTTGTGTCTTTTAATAAGAAAGGAAAAAGCAAGGGTTTACAGGCCAGAAGACTTCAAGGAATATGAGAGAGAGGAGGGAGTGACAAAAATAACAAAACCAGCTGCTTTTATTGTACATCAAAATAAAGGTTTTGAGTATGTTACCCTCATAGCATTGCAAAGGAAAAAAAAAAAAGCAAGAAAGAGGAGACAAGAAGAAACTTTTCCATGCCCTTTGTGGTGAAGACATCTGATATTGCCTGGAGAAGCTTCATCCTTTTCAGATCCTCAGAGCTTCTGCACCAGGATGGAGGTCATTACTCCTCATTACCGAGGCCTTGCCATCTTGTGCATGCAGCAGCAGCTTCACCAGAGAAAACCTGTCTGCAGCAGTCAGCATCAGTCCTCCATGTAACACAGAAAGGCTTTGTTTAGCAACTCCATCCCCTGCATAGTCCTACTTTCTGTTTTATAGGTACTGACATGTCAGGACCTGCATGGCCAGTGTATCAGCACTGATCTGCTGCACTGCTGCTGCAGTTTCCTCCTAAGGAAAAATGTGTAATCTGAATGGTACTACTATGAATTGTGTAATGCTTGCTACAAAAAATATTCATTAGAGAAATTTACTGGATGGGACTATATTGGTATTCATTATAACCCATTATTTGAGAAAACTAAATAGAGCATAAAATCAGAAACAAGAGAAGGAAGTCAAAGCAATTTTCTTTACCACAGCAGAGAAAACTAGTTAGGTATTATCACAAGCCTGGTGATCTTTTTTTTTTCTTCCTTTTTCCTCCCGTAGTCCTGAAGTGATCATATACCTCTTTTTTCTATTTGACATTTTCGGTTTTCTTTCACGCTGAGACTTGCTGATGTACGTGCTGACAACCGATCGATATTCATCGGAAACAAATAAACCCGACATTCCCCTCCTCCTCTAAACCCTCCGCTGCGGCGATGTTGGAAGCGGGTGTGCAGCAATTTCGAGTTTCCCTCGCAGCACCAGCGCCCGAAAGCTTTGCGGGGTGTGTGCGGCTCGGGCGCCGCTGGCTGTCCCCGCCGGGCGGGGCCGGGCGGGTGGCGGGGCAGCAGTGACACCTCGCGGGTGGCGCGGGAACCGCGCCCGCGCCGCTCCCACGGCACAGGGATGCTGCGGGCGCGGCCCGGGGACAGCAGCACCCCGCGTGTCGCCAGTGCCTCTGTGGCCGCGCTCACACCAGCGCTCCCTGTCCCCTTCCCCGGCCGGGGACAAACGAAACACCTTCTGTCATATCCCAGCAGAAAAGACCGCGGAAGATTTTTGTCAGGTTACATCAGAGGAGACCGTCTGCTTTTAAGAGGGTTCCCGGGAACCGGTGTCGCTGCGTTACGCGCGTTCCTCCTAGGATGTTGGGGTTTTACCAAGATATATTTAGTTTGTCAGAAATTTACTTCAGCAGCCAGTAGCACTTAGTTTAAGAAGAAAAAATCAGAGCGCTGTGCAACCAAATATAAAGTACCCCCAAAGGAAGAAGAAATAGTGACGGCCACGGAGCAAAGCCAGTACATCAAGGTCTGATTCCACTCTGGAGACATGCAGAGGCTGAGGACTGATGGAATAACCAATTCTACTTCTGCTAGTTTCATGTCCCCAACAAAGACTGCCCCGCTTCCAGCTGGCTGCCCACAGAGAAGGGGAGTTTGGAAGTAATGCATGGGAGCACATAGGTGTTCCTGTTTTCCTCCAGGACAATGAGATTTTGGACCTATGATCTGTAAGCAAACAAGCTGTTCAGAAGGAAACCCATTGCTGTCTACTTCTGATTTTAGGGAGAACCTCTTGACAAAGGCCAAAATATAACTGGTTAACAGCTGCCAGACTGCAGCAGTATGGTCTGTATTGCTCTCCACACTTCATTTGTTCTTCATTTGTTCATTTCTGTATCTTGTTAAGAATGAGAAACCAATTCTAAAAGCTGTGCTTGATTTTCCTGGGCTTCCCCCTGCACAGTTGCATTGATTTTGGTATTTTGGTTTTTGGTATTTTCTCCTCTTCTCCAGAGCCCCTACTGCCTCTGATGGAATTGCTGAGAAACTCTGACTCTGTATTTAAACGTTTTTTAATCTCAATTTTTGTTTTATATATCCCATTCCAGCTTTACCAAAGAACCTGTGCTTTGCCTGTAAGGACAATAGGCAAACCAGGAATAGGCACTCTAATGACCTCAAGCACTGAACCATTTTGGGGAGGTTTTTCTGTTGAGAATCATGTATGAGGAGGATCTACTCACCAGTTTTGAAAGCTGGAGGATGAAAGAAATAATTTCTCTCCATTAGTAATAGACAACTAACCTTCATAACATAATGTTTAATGAAAAATACTTTAGGTATTTGTATGTTATATTGTTTTATGTCTGGAGTTGATATTATGGGAAAAAATTGTCCTGGCTTTAGGGGATGGAGAGGAAGTTTGTCTTTGCTTGGATCTATAGCACTACCCTTTGGGATGGTGTCATTTGATAATTCCTGCCACATGTTCTTATGAGTAGGATGTTTTTGTTTCCTTACTGTGTCTCCCCTCAAGTCCTGCTGGGTAATATTTCAGATGGTCACGGTCAGAAAAGGCATGTGACAACTTCCAGATGTTCAAATAATCAAAGCGATCTGCAGATCTAAGGGAGCACACCAACAAACAAATGGAGGATAACTTGAAGGGCTGCAGTCTAGGTGGGGGGTCACGTTCAGAGGTGGTGTAGCAGGCTGAAGGATAGTCTTTTATTATCTGGAGAATTCACTGATGTCTAGATCATTTGCTAAAAATGAGGTAGTCTGATGATGTGGCTGGGCAGGCAGTAAAAACCTAAAACATGGGGTCTGGTTGTGGTTTTCCCACAGCTTGGAGCAGAGCTGGCTTCCCCGGGGAGCGAGGAAGGCTCTCATAGTGCACCATAGCTCTGAGCTGAGCTGCTCTCTGGGCTCCAGCTTGCGTGATGCATCTGAGACTAAGAAATGCCCTGCTGTCATCCACACCACCACGGCGTCTGGGGCTGCATCCTTGCTGAGCTGGTGGTGCCTGAGACAGCATTCTCTGTGTTCAGCTGAGAGAGGGGAGGGCACATCTCATCTCAGAGAAACGTGTGTGCTTCTGTTTTGCTCCAACCTGGCTTGTATAGGCACCTGTTTGGGTACTAATAGCTAGTTCTAAGCTGAGTTTGGGGAGCCCTTAATCAAAGCCCTTCATCACCCCAGCTGATTTTTGTTAGTCCATCCTCCCAGCTTTATAGAAACAGACAAGACAATTAAAAATGTGTGGTGGGATGCAGCGTTCCTCTTTGGGAATGTAAAACCATTCATCATCAAGATTGAAAGAACTCATATTAGTCACTGGCAACCTGGTATTTGTAGAGGTAAATGCGCATGACTGTGGTGCAGGGTGTGTGGAACGGCAAGGAACACCAGGATGGAGGATGCATGTTGCTTCTGTGACACAGACTGAACACTCCTGTCTCTGGTCACAGGAGGGGCAATGTTCACTCCCCACAGGATCCTACAGCAAGTTTCCTGGTGCCTTTTTGTATGCTGGCATTTGATGTCACAGTGCCTGCACTGCTGGCACATCCTTTGAAACAGATGTTCTCTGCATCTGCCCGCTCTGTGTGCAACTGGCACAGCTCTGCTGGAAGATTGCTTTCCAAATCCATCCAGCGATGGAAAGGGGTGGGCAGTATTAGTACTATTATTTCTACTACTACTAATTTGTCTGGAAACACTGCTGGCTCAAAACTTGGCTCAGCTGCTGATGAAGAAGGGAAGGTCTGCTCATGTCGAGAGAGCTTCTAGAGTTTTGAACTACAGGCTGATGCTTTTGAAGCATAACTATTTGGGACATTGCTACCAACTGTTCTTTCCCCTTGGTAATAAGGCTTTATATGACATTTCATGTAATCCTATATGGGTCTTTTGCTGCTTGGGAGGTTATGGTGTAGTGTGCTAGAAAATTGAGTTCCCCTCTAGGAAAAGGAACAGCTTTGTGACAGTTCGTCCATCATCAGGGGCTGCTTTTGTCGGTTGGGTTCTCCATATGGAATTCCTGAAGCACCTGGAGAATTTCTGACAAAATTAGTCTTTGGTTTTGTGCAAAGAATACTTTTCTATGTACACTGAAAGGGAAAGACCAATACACTGCTCTGCTGGAGAATCAGACTGGTGCCTGTGTGCTTGGAGGGGCCTTAGCCTGAGGAGTGCATTGGTAGCGGCGGCGCGGGCTTGGAGGAGACACACCACAGCATGGGCAAACACACAAAAGTGAGGAGGAGGCTGCAATGCATGAGAACACTGGTACCTGAATGTGCTGCAGGAAAGTGGTGGCCATGAAGAATTAGGTCTGGTTCATATGACAGATATTTATTGGGATGGCTCATCTCTGTCCTGATCCATGTTCATAAGACTGAGCTAACAAGGTCATCTTATGTAGTAAACTCTGAAAATATTGGAGGCCTGTATTCTTCTACTAGCTGGGGCATCGACAGAACATGCTTCCATCATTTATAATGTGGTTGTCAAGACTGCAAGCTCTTTGCCCATGTCCACAGGGAAAGTTATAATTAGGTATGTATGGTATATTAAAAATGGAAACCGTTCATTTGCTGGAAGCCAACTCAAAGAGGACAGATGGAGAAATGTGATAAGGGAAGTAAAGCTACTACAAACCAGAAAACTGCAGGAGAAACAAACTAAGTGGTCTCTATCTACCAACTACCCATCTGTTGGTCATCCACCAATCTCTCTACTAGCTACATATTTGGATGTTACTGTTTAAAAAACAGACAAGGGAGCAGCATGTGGAGGTCTGGCTGGGACAAGAGGAAAGCGGCTAAAGGACCTTTTTACTGGCTGGTAAATTCATGCCTGGTCTCCCTTCAAGATTTCATAGTTTAGAAAGAATTTCAGTTTGTTCTTCAAAAGATGCGTCAGTCTGTTCTGGATTAAGAAGACAATATGCCTTCCACATTTACTCCCCCCGCAAAGACTGATTTTTGGAGGATTTACTAGTCATTTCGTTTCAGACACATTTCTTAACAAGTTGACTTTCTTTGTGGTTCAACTTAGGTTCTGTCCTTCCCAAATCCTATAAGGCTCACTATGTGGTGTTTGTCCTTTCATGGTCATTACTGATACATACTCACTGCACTCACTGTGCTCTACTGAAATTGTTTTGTCAGGGTAAAAATTGCAAATTAAAACGTTCTCTAAGAGGGAGGACCCCAAATAAAATTTCATAACAAAAATTCCCCAAACATTTCCCAGGAATTTAAAATTGAAGATAAATCTTTCCTTTACTACCAGACGTGATCTTCCCAAAGCTCCAGACATGAATAATCACTCTGAATTTTCCAGCTATTTCAATATCCTATCCCTACTGAAACCAGCCTGTGCCTCTACCACCTATTCAGGAAAATTAGCAAACAAGGCCAATGTCTGACATCTTTATCCATTAAAATCAATGATCATTCATTGATAATTTATTTTTTCAGTTTTCATTCCCTTCCATTACTTGTTNTTTTTAATAGGTATCTAAGAAGTTCTCTCTATTTTCCTTTCTCTGCCATTTTTTCCTTTACAGTCCCTAGTCTCTTTCCCTTATTTTAGTAGCCATCATTCTCTGTTGACTGCAGATCTTGGCTATATCCTGATAAAGTCAACAAAAAGGTTTTCCCTGGAATTTCAGATGTGTTTCCATATTGGTTTTTCTTTCCACTCCTCTCCTTTTTCTTCTTGATGCCTGGCTGGCCATTTAAACAAACATTTTCAGAACAACTTGTCCTCAGCTGACTAAACTGGTAAATAACAGATAAATATAGTTTCAATTGGGAACAGCTTTCTGGCAAAGGATGGAGAACAGCGCTAAAGAAGAATTTTTCTCACCTTAAGTCATGGGACCTGGTTGGTTAAATTAAAACCATTTACTTAACCTGTGTGTACAACACGCAAACAGCAGAGATGTCCTTTACTTGTGCTGATACTTTGTGCTGCCTACAGTACCCTTTTTGTTGTGAAACACAAATAGATAATTTTTCTTTCTTTCTTTGAATCCAAAGCAGCCCAAACCTAATTTATATATTTAAGCAAGGCCCAGGCTTATTTTTTCAGTCATTCTATTTTTTTACCCACCACCTAGAAAGCTCTGTCATAAGCTTCAAGCTTCAACATGTAACGATAGAATTATAAATTCCTTGATGTCCTAAGGCTGGCTACCTCCCATTGTAACTCCATCTTGCTGCTACACATTACTATCTTCTTATCAAAGTGCACTTCACCGAGCATACAAAATGGATGTTGCTATGTTTGTTAAGATGATAATTTTCATATTTGCTATGAAGCATACAGAGAACCTTTATATAGATTTTTATATGTGTTTATTCATGCAGAGGGGCTAGAAATCTAAATATTACAGTGTTTTTGATCTATAGAGGGAAAATAAAAAAACAATTCACAATAGTAAGTCATTGTATTTTGAATTTTTATTGTAATAAATTATAGCAATAGTTCACACAACCCAGCTATTATCTCAGATTGTCTCTCTGCAGAATCATAAAAACAATCTGAGTCATCCTGGCTTGATTCATGTTCAGTTCCTTTTTGGGAAGACTTCCCTCACCATCAGGCTGCCTGGTAGTTTGTTTTTTTTTTCTGTGAAAGCTCAAATTCTGTACAACAGTCCCACAGCCTATGGTGGGTTCTGCAGCATGAATCACGGAAAATATGCATCCCTGCTTGTTTGCAGCTGGTTATTTTTTCCGAGGTCCATGTGGAAGAAGAACTATGCAGTTTTTTTCTCCATGATATGTGTCTTTTTAGCACTCTGATGGGAATGGATTAATAGAGACTTACCAAACATATCAAAAGATGCTCAGCATTTCGAAGAGGGAAAAGAAGTAGAGTTGGCATGCAGAGCCAACGTTGAGTATCAACCATTTTCAGAAAGAAAGGGATTTGTCTTTATGAATAAAGCAGGGCATGAGAGAGTTGTTTCCCTTTTTCTCCCAGGGTCCTCTTCATGGCCTGTCACTAAATTCTTGTGAAACTTTTATTTATATTTGCTGTGGCTTCCATTTCACCTACATAGGTTATATGAATTGGTACATGCAGAATATATTATTTTAATTAGTTAATGGAGCTGATTAATTAATAACTTACTGGTCTTACCTGAAAAGCATGACAGGAGCACAGAAAATTACTTGCACTTGCTACCCTTCCTTACATAATTTGAGAGAGACCTCACTGAGCTGAAAATGCAGCTCAGTAACTTTATATAATACCTTAGACATGAAGTGAATAATAATAATGTGTGACTTCAGGGAAATGAAGGTACGCAGAGTACCAATGACACTGGCTAATATTTCTGCTGTTGAACAGTTCAGCAGTGAGCAGCCTTGCTTCTCACAGTGTCCTGAAAAACTATGGTACAAATTTTACTATTAGTAATAGAAGCATAAAATCATCACTGATTTTACAGTGATTACGAAAATTACAATGATTACGAAGATTACCAGATTCCTCCATCTAAAATGAGGACTGAAGGAACTTTAGGAGCAAGAAGTTGAAGTGTTTGGTCATTTGATATTGTATGACTGAGCAATTGTCATTTATCTGGTGGACAAAAGTGAAGTCAGGTGCAGAGAAACAAGTTGTAGGGCCTGTATGAGCTGTGGGGAGAATGCCTCACTAGGGGTCAATGGGCTGAAACTGGATATGCTGGTTCATGTCCAGGGCATTAGCTGGGTGTCAGCTCCAGGAACAAAACTGGTTGGGAACTAATGTAACTCCTGGGAATATGCATTTTTGGCACGAAGTCCTGACTTCCTCTGTATGTGTGTTGAGCTCTGAAGTACAGTGTTCGCTTCAGGCACTCTTGAAGATTGATCTGAGACCAACCAAAAGGCTGGAAAGTGTCTTTGGATGGAAGTGGTAGGTGTGCAATCATTTAAGCATGCCAAGAAAAGGTTTAAGGATTTTGGTTGTAGATGGCAAGTATTTACTTCAGGACTAATGCTCTTCCAATCTAGCAAGAAAAGATATAAAAAGATCTGGTGGCTGGAGCTGGACAAATGCACAGGATGAAAAGGCTACACATTTCACCAGGGAAATACTTAGCTACTGGTGTGGATTGCAAGAGGTTATTGTGGCTTTTCTCCCATTAGCAATTTTTAAATCGAGAATAGATGTTGTTGGGTTTTTTTTAATCTAAAAGATCAAACTGGATCAAGTTTAAACTGGATCAAATTCAAGGATGTTCTGTGTCCTAAATTATGTGGTTAGGTGACCGCACAGTGACTCCTGGTTTTATAATCTGAAAATCCTATTGCTCTGACAAATAGGGCAGGAGGAACTTTTACTGTGATTGATGACTTGGATTCATGGATGCGTACTGTGTTTACTGGGATCAGCACTCACCTTTCTTCCTTCTGAACCAGCTCAGCACTGACTGTCCAGGCTGCAGAGCTGCAGTAAGCAGACCTGTCCTGCCTAGCCCAGGGATGCTCCTTTTTCACTTATTTCTCTCCTCCCAGGCTGGAACCCCACATTCCTTTTTCCGAGGAGCCAGGAGCCACCTTGAACCGGGGAACTTCTGTAGCGCTCTGAGAGTAACCATTCACAAAGACCTTACAAGTCTGAACTACAGCACGCACAAAGAACACTTTTTTTCTAACAACTACAAAATGCTGCAATAAGCTTTGCTCCAATGAAACCTCTATTAGTGGTAGTGGAGCTTGGTATGTTAGTGATCAGGGATTTGACTATCAGATAATTGCAATTATATGTTCTTTCCAGAACAACTTGCATTATTTAAGAAGAAAAGCAAACTTCAATCAAGCTGGTCAGAGGTTTTGAAATATTCAGATGCAGAGCTCCAAGCTTTAGCCATTGGGGTACAGTACAAAGTGCTGCTAAGCAGGCAATAGGCTCAGGATTTATTGCAGTGACTGAACTTACAAATACCGAAAGTTCACAGAAAAGCCTGCTCTTGTGAACTTTCAACCAGCATTTGCAAACTAAGAACCCATAGATTACTTATATAATAAATGGATGCATATGTCCAAATGTTTAATAAAGATACTATGTGGGAAGCATGTAACAAGTCATTTTCCTCTGCAGTAACAATATACTTCTTCTATTGTATACAGGACAGTCACAATAGTAGTTTAAATCTTTTGAAACTTCTATGTTCAGAAGATGATATTTTCATAATAATTATACCCAAAATACAGGTAATTAGAATGGGAGTTTTCAGGCCAGATGAGACTAAAATTTGGTAATGATTGAATTCTCTTTAACTGTTATTGATAAATACGCACCATTTAAACAAGACCTCGATATTAAAAAGTAAACTGAACTGTGCAATATGATCCAGTAAAACCTGTTTTTATAAGTGCTCTTTGTACCCTGGAAGACATGGGGATGGTGATACTATTGATTTTCAAAGGCCAGATCACCTGTGTCTGGTTACTTTGGCTAATGGAGTGTGCTTGGCCTGGAAAGGAGAACACTGTTTGGCCACAGTTGCCATGCACCCTTACAACTGCCTGCTCCCTAGGTGTGCTCTCTCTGGCTCCCCTGCTAAGTCCTGATCATGAGTAACTGCACGTGAGTTACATCTACAGCAGCACAAGAATGGTAATTTTCATTTCCCAGTTGCTCCCAGAGGTATGAACACAAGCTCCAGCCCCAGGCTGACATTTCCTGCCCTAATGCTGGCACAGCTGGCTCCAGGTCTGGAAGTCTGGTAAGATGAGTTGAAAGTACTGTTTCTTCCACATGCACTCATGTTCCAGTTGCAACTTAAATATATTAAAGAAATTTTCTCTCTCTAAATGTATCTTCACGTATCTACATTTCAGATTTATACTGCTGCCAATTCACTTTACATTTTGCTTTATTCCAAATGCCTACTTTAACTGTGGATATTTGGGCTCGATAAGAACAGGAGGGAAGTGAGGAGAGGGAAGAGACTGAAATGACTTGTAGGTGTATTAGTAGGATTTCTAAACTTGGGTTTAGGTCTACTGAATCTTTGGCAGCACGATTTCCGTCTCAGAACTGGAGTGGTGGGTGCCTATAAAGATTGGGTATTTCCCAGGATGAGAACCCATTCTGTCCCACTGGCACTAACCACACCTGGAGCATGAGGTCTGCTGTTCTGTAAGCACGAGTCTGCTCTCTGACCTTGTTTACATATTTTCACTAAAGCACACACAGAGAAAATGCTTCTTTTGAGTCTAGCTACTTCATCCTGAGAGGATGCAAAGATGCCTGTTCTTCTTGCAGCCAAAGGACTCTCAAAGCCTTGCATTTCTGGAAAAGGTAAGTGACGAAAGAGATGGATCTGCAAAGGTAAGGAAGACAATTCCTCAGAGCTAGAAATTACAGCACAACTTTTGTTAAGTTCCCAAGCTCCAACTTTATGGATTACAGTGGAGAACCTCTGCCACACTAAATGCTGCTTTACTGCTGCTATCTGTATCAGGCAAGGAGATTCTACAGTACTTCCAAGATACCACTTGCCAAAGATACCACTCCATAGGATACCACTCCATAAGATGCTATTAGAATAGCAGAAGGTGAAGCCAGGTGATGAAAACCACATTTCTCAAGAGTTTGGTGTGACAGACATCTATTCCTGAGCTGCCATGTGCTGTAGTATCTGTTTTACATTCCTACACAGGGTTTTGTAACAGTGAGAGGAAGTGGTCAATTCTTTCAAATTTGAGAGAGCCGTGCTGGCACTGATTTCTGTGGCTGTAGTCATGTGTCAAGAGATTATTTGTGCTGGCACAGTGAGCTCAATACATGTCTACATTCTTGATACTTGAATCTCAAAAACTTCACTAGAAGAGATGCCAGTAAACTGTTATTTCCTCTAAGTACCAGTTCTCCATAGATATAATGATAGTAACAGCTATCACATTTGTGCTAACACTGGCCAGCAAGGATTGAAATCTTGGCCCTGTTGAAATCTTTGGTAAAGATTTGGCTGAGAAGTATAAATAGGTTTACACACACACACACACAAAAAAAAAAAAAAGTATGGAAGGAAAAAATAGAGGTCTGTGTAATAACAGTAAAATGTTTTTGATTTTCAACATCCTGGATGTCAATGTTCTTACTCTATAAAAAGTTCAAATTTGTTTGTGCTGCAAGGAGCCTCCCACAACAAAAGTTCACTCCTCATTTCCATATCTACCTCCAAAACAAAAATCCTGTCAGGACTGTGTTTTAACCCAGATGGTGACAGAACTACAGCCCAGCTAGATACCAGACAGCCCAATGAGGGTTGATGAGGCAAGTCATATGCCAACTGAATTCCTTCTGGTGTACAAAGGGATTTTGTTCATGTTTTTAAAAGCTGATGATGCCCCAGAGGGTATCCAGCCTTCAGACAGAACGTTTCATCTTTGCAAAGGTGATCTAACAGGTGCCCTGTGCTAGTCAAAAAAAGTTTGTTTGTTCCTTGGTTTTAATTATTTTTGGAAGCCAGGTCTGTAAAACAAATACCTGTGGCACCAAATATCTAAACCATGAAAAGCACTGTGGAGTATCAGGTCCTCGACCTACAAGCCACAGGAAATTCCAGACTAAATATTCCTAAAGGTTGAGTTGATCATGTCTCATCTTCTTGATGCCCGTAGGAATTACTATTAGCATGTTACATAAGGATTAAAAAATGCTGCCAAAAATTAAAGGTTAAGTGAGATTTTTCCCTTTAGAATTACCTTTTATTTATTCATGATGCTGATTTATTTCAGTTGCCCACTGCCGATTTGCCCAAAAACGTGGGCAGTGTAAGCAGCAGGAGCAACAGCAGATGGCAGCACCAAGCTGTTGGATCGGAGCTGTTAGCGCAGACAAGGGGAAAACACGAACTGAGATGAACAAAAGCTCCTGAGAGTTTGTTTGCTTTCAGATCTCCTTATTTTCTCCCGTTCCTTTGGATTTATTTTGTTTTCTTCCGATTTTTCTACTCACCATTGGAAAAAATAAAGGGAAAAAGAACAGCAGATGAGGAAAGTTGCTATGTCAGGTCGTTCTGTATTGATTTAGTAGAAGATGGTAGGGCCTGATGTGACCTGATGAATAGACGACATGAGGTTATGGCCTAGCCTACCAGCACTTCACGTCCTATTAAACACTCCACAGGGGCAACATCTGGAGGGTTAAGCAGCTGCTGGGTAATGCAATTTTAAATACCACTTCATCAAAGTAATAGACTCCACAGGACCCTCTTGGGATCTGTACACTGATGTGTTCCAGGCTTTGTGTGCTGCAGCCCTTTTGTGTAACACATTAAGGAGACCCTGATAGCTCTCACTTTAGCAGAATGATAGAACCGAGGTTTGCAAATTCATCTACAGAACAATGCCTTGCTGAGCCTGGGATCAAACACATGGCCTTTATGGGTTTTCTCTTCTTCTTTTTTCTTCCTCAAAGCTTGATATTTTGTGCATCCAAAATTACTGTAAGCTAAAGGAAAGATTAAAGAAGAATAGATTTACTCTTGAGTCTATTTTAACAGCAATGTATAAGCTTCCAGGGACACCTCATCCATGCTTTCTGCTCTCCAGGGTAGTTACAGAGGAGGGAGCAAATCTTCTCTGTGCCCAACATAACCAGTCAAGCTTTCCATCTGAATAACAAAAGGATTCCTCAGGCCCTTACTAGACCTGGCTCCTCTCCTGCATTCTTCAAATACAATCCCTAGCTCCAGCAACACAAATCATGAAGGAAATGTGGTCTCAAATTTGGTTGACCACGGAGGCTGGTGCCACCATCTAGCTGCAATTCAACACACCTGACAGCAGAATGGTATGCAATTTTCCAAAATAACTCCTTCCACTGTTTCAGAGCTGTTAAGCAACAATTAAGAGAAGTTCCATTAAATAATTAATTGATCACTTTAGTCACATTGAATAATTAATCACTTTGAGAGAGGACAGCCCAATAACTTTTTCTATTGCTTGCTAATGCAACATTTGCTTTCTGATCCTGAATCCAGTGAAACCCTTAGCAAACACAGATCCCTGCTTCTGGGCAGGCAGAATTTGATAGCTGTCACTGACTGAACTTCCTCACTACCAGGAGCATATGGAAGGACACTTGGTAACTCCTTTCCAGGGAGAAAAACATAGGGTAAAACTTGCAGCCAGCATGAGCCAGCATCCTTTGGCCGAGGCCAATGGGAAGTCTTCAGTTCTTTCCAAGGGAGCATCTGCCCTTGGTGTTGCCCTTACTTGGAAGTCCTTCTCTCTGCTAAACTGCAATCATTTCAGATTAAAGGGCAGAGGAGAATTCCTCAATTACCTGCCATAATTTTGGTTGAGATATTCTGGGTAATTTCCTTTGTGATGCCTTTTGAAGAGGGATGTAAGTTATAGGGGAGCAGGAGGAGTTATGAACCTGGCAATAGCTACCACTGCCATTCTATTTTTGTTATTGGGTACTTATAAACTTTGGGACATTACTGAGAGACCAGAGAAAATATCTCTTTCTCTACTGAGCTATACAAAACAATCTTCAGCTACCATAATGTCAACAGAGGTACAGTCCTGAATTGTCTCCAAAGTGCGTGCTATAGCCTCACTTGACATCCTCCATGCCATTCCTGCACAAAGTATTTATATCAGGCAGTACTCTACCCACAGACAATTCTATTATCCAACAAATCTTTGGAAATGTTAACATTTTTGAATGCACATATATGAAAGATGCCCTCCTCTCACTAAACTAGTTTGTGGCCTATGCTTTAGAAACAGAATCTATTAAGACTGCAGGCATATGAGCTACTGTAATTTACTTACTGAAATTATTTTTCCTCTCTCATTACTGCTGAGGACACCACGGCTGCCCTCCATCTGTGGAGAGGTCTTCATAAGAAAATGGGGAGCAGTAGGGAAACAGCATGGATTCTCCAAAGAATGCCTTAGTTTATTTATTTATTTCAAATGTCTTTCATGTCTTGGCTTTGTGCATCTTTTCCAAGAAGCAAATGCTTCACAGATGGAAAGAAGCAATTTTCAGTTGTAAAAATTCTAAACAGTTCAGGTGAAATGAAAAACAGAGCTTCCTGGAGACATGCCAGCTTTTTCTTTTTATTCATTTTTTTTTGCCCCAGCCTCACTTTGATTGTAAAAATATTCACCCACCTCCAGACTTTATAGCATGAGAAATGCCCTTCCTGGGGTCTAATCTATGCCTGAGGTATCACTGCAGATCGATCAGAAAGGAAGGCTCCTATTTCCACATAGACTTTACACATCTGCTCTGATTTTCTGCAGGGTGGATCCTTAGTAACACTGCTGCAAAAATTGAGTCTTATATAAACCAAGTTTATACTGGCACAGCTCCTCCTCTGCTACATTGTCATCAGGAAAAGGTCTAATTTGTCCACTGATACTGTTTTCTGTTTTCTGTCAGTTCATAAGGTTTGGTAGTGAAATTAGGGAAAAAGATCACAGTCAATTGGTGAGAAAGAGTAATGAGCTTATTTTTGGATTCCTCCTGCTGATAAAACCTTGAAGGATTTATGGCAGATCAAATTAGCAGGAGCTTTAGTAGATACCCTCATAACCTTTGGTTAGCACACGCTGCCTATGAGGCAGTTAAATCTACTGCACACTCCCCATGGGGAGCTTAACTCATCCTCCAGGACATCTGCCTTGGAGCCAGACACCCACAGCCAGACACCTACGCATCCATGGCCTCCCATGTGGAGACTGAAGCACAGCACTGGACAAAACAGTATCTGCCTGGCACTGCTGGTGGCCATGAGTATGGAGCTGGAGCCATCCCCGCATGGGGCAGGCATCTGCAATGAGCAGAACAAGCACAGGGCACCGGAGCAACTTCTGGCTGCTGAGGGAGTGGGTCCAGTTCCCTGGGCTCTCAATTGTTTGGGACCCTCAGGATCAGAGACTAAGTAGAGGAGGTGGCCTGTTACTATTAGCTGCTGCCACGTCTTGGGGAACGCGGGTCTGACACACACTAATGCCAAAAGCTCAGGCACTGGCGCCCTTTGGATACTGCAGGGGATTTTACAACACACAGTTGACACGCATGTCGTGCGAGGGCCTGCAGGAAGAGAGTGAAACACTCAGCAGTGGGTGCTGAATCAGGGTCTGAGTGTGCAATCCAAGGTTATTTGCTATAAAGTCTAGGACATTCCCTTAAAAATGTGGAGTTGTGCAGGAAATGTCTGGTTACTTGTGTAACTGTTTGCAAGATATTCAAACTCATCAGGCTCTGACTCCTAAGTCTTATGACAATAATACATTTTCTTCCAGACATGTTCAGTTGCATATCTGATACACATATTGCTCAGCCAAAATGACTCGTTAGTGATTTATTTGGAATATCCAGCCTTTACCATATGACATCACCTCCTCAACTTGATGAAAAAAAGGTTTAGACTGAATTATTCCCATTAAAAATAATGGGGCAATGGTTTCTTGATGCCAATATTTACTGATATCAAAGAAAAATATTGTCTTGGTTATTTGTCTTAATTTAGCCCAAACAGTACACAAAGCACAGTGTACAAAAACAATATGTTCCTTCTTCTAAACCAGATCATCATTTACTAATTGCTATATGATTTTAATGAAAACAGAGGCATGATTCAGTTATGCTTCATAAAAATTATCTCACTATATTTGTTTTGTTTCTTACCCTGATTGATAGAGAGGCCACGTAAAATTACTTTCTATATCTGCCTTCATGCAGAACCTCAGAAAGATTGCTTTTAAACTGTCCATAATACAAAATACAGGACAATGAGACCCAGACCCTTTGCTAAGTTATGTAAGAAACAGTTACATTATGTATATCTAAGTGTACATATACAGGCAGTAAAATATGTACTCTGTGTGTGTGTGTGCCCACACATATATAATTAATTTTTATACTTTAATTAAAGCTTACAGATCTCAATGGTATTTGAACATTCCTAAAATTCAGGTGTTGGATTTGGATACATTTTGGACAGGCCATTCAATGTATCTACATCCAATATAAAATCCAACCTAGCACTAGGGCAAGTTCATGTGACAACTGATATGCTCAGAGAGAATCCTTTGCTTATGAGCATGGATCTGGAGGCAGAGATGTCCCTTATCTTCCTGTGACTTTTGTCCCTGTTTAGAAACTCACATGGAAACCCACATGTTACAAGCTCAGATAAAGCATCAGGGAAAAATAATTTCAAGTAAGGACTGACATGTGAATAGCTAGAAGACTTTGTAAGAACTATTCTGCTTCCAGCACACCAGAAAAAAAAGACTTGAGCCCAGATTTTTTACTTCAAGACTTTAGGACACATTTGACAATGAATGAAACTGTCCCTTCTCTGTTGCCTTTCCATTGCTTAAGAAACCTTTATCAGAAGTTACAAATGCATTTTTCTCAGACCTTTCTACCACAGCATTCCTCGTTTACAGGCATTCAGCAGATTTTTGCTTCCACCTACATTGTGAATTTCTCCTCCTGCCTCCTCTTGAGCAGTTCCCATTCCAGGCTCCTGCACCAAGGGGGGTGTGGTGCAATGGGAACCATATTCTGTCAGTGGCAAGCACATCAAAACCCATTAATTGATGACTCCTGGACTTCAGTGACTATAAACAAGCCCAAACCCTGCCACACACATCCAAAACTAACTTTTAGCCATAGCTCCCACATTTCTACTTCTGTGAGGAAGGATTAGGGAGAATTTCTGCCTGGTTGCCACTAGATGGAGTGAAGCCAAAACTGTAGATTTTATTAGTCTTGTGATAGAAACACATGGTTTCCCTATATAGGTTTGGGTTTCTTGTTGTTTTGGTTTTTTTCTTAAATAAGTCTATTAAGCTGAGAACCAAGGCTCTCTGGTTCTGGAGTGAGAGTGCCCCGTTAATGTTAGTGTGCTGCTTCGATTTGTAACTTGGGTTTATGCAAAGCATTGATGACACCTGGACTTTCCATGCTGTACACCAGAGAACTGAAGTCAAATTCTTTAAAGACTGGCTCCTTTCTTTGTCTTCCAGCACCCAATTCAGATGAGTAAATAAGGAGTTTCAGCTATGGAGAGGGTCCTTGTGCTGTGACAACATAGGCACACAGGTTCTATCTTTAGGCTTCTAATGTAGATCATTAATATCTGGTGGTGCTGACAACCTTCAGAGAGTTTAAGCAATAGTTCATCTTTCCTTTTTCACTCTGTTTGCCCACCTTTTGCACTTGCCCATCCGTGCATCTAAACTCCTGTCCTCTGTTCAACTAATTACATACTCATAATACATGGAGAAACCATGAGATATTACTTCTTGGTGTGCAGTATATTGTCAATCACTGTTTTCATGGCACAGCTGGTACTCCCCGATGTGCTCAGCATTGCTCTACACAATCTAGGAGAGTTTGGGTATTGTCTTAAATAATAGGCAGGTGACAATAAGGTAACAGTTATGGTTTCTGAAAATCTAGTACTCACAGATGTGTACTTTGAAAAGTGCAGTGCAGTTTGAATGGTATTACAATACCTACATAAAGTTCATTACATTGTGGTTTTTTTTTTTAATTATACCGAATCTGCATATGCCTGAAACAGTTGAAATCCCTGAAAGTCCAAGGGTGTTTTAGGAACTGTTTCGCTTAGTGAATAGAATAGAATAGAATAGAATAGAATAGAATAGAATAGAATAGAATAGAATAGAATAGAATACAACAGAACTACTTGAGTTGGAAGGGACCTACAATGATCCTCTTGTTCATCAGCCTGACCAAGGGCTGACCAAGTTTAACACAGGTTAAAGGCATTGTCCAGACGCCTCTTAAGCACTAAAAGAGTTTGGGCATTGAACACTTCTCTAGGAAGCCTGTTCCAGTGCTTGACCACCCTCTCAGTACCTACTAAACTCCTAAGAACATTTATTCCCTCCTACATTGTATTTGGCAAGAAAGTAAGCAATTTTTTCATACTCCTCCTTGAGTCTGAATAATAAGCTATTTTTCACCCTTATTCCTTCTGAAGGAGGAAATATTACTACTTTACAAACTTTGAAGGCCTTCTGTTAAGCAAATGAAAACCTTGCAGATCTCTGCTACTGCTAATATTCTTCCAGATGAGGCTGCTTGGATGTTACTTCTTTTCCACCAAATGAGGCTCCTTTTTACAGAACTCAGTGATGAAATGATTTAGGGCAATAGCTGCTCAGAAATCCAAATACAACTTGTCAAGAGCCTTTTAAAATAAAATTTTGTTGAGGAATGTTTCTGCTTGAAGAATAATCTTGTATTTTCTCCAGGAAGTTTTGAACAGCTTCAGAAAAAATTAGAAACTTTCAAACATTAATGTTTCTACTTTAAATATTCTGTTCCAGTATTTTTCATATTTTTAAGAAAGCAATGAAATTACTAATTATAACAGAACAAGAGATTATAAATATAATTATTATTAATTGATTGATATTTTGACTCTAAACATAATTTTGTTTGAGATTTTGAAACTTATTAGTGGAAATTACAGGACAGCAAAAAAGTTGACATTTCAATGTAGAGTGCATCAATTTGAAACAAAACCACTGTTTCTGTCTGAAAGAGTCTTTCAACCTCTTTTAGAGAGCTCCCCATGTCAAAGACTTACCTCCCCATGTTGTGCATGCACACTTTCAAGCCTGCCAGAGTTTCATAATGAGGGACAGATCTCACAATCTGTGAGATCAGATCTGTGAGTTGTGCAAGCAAAGCTGGTTTTTTCCATTCCAAGACTGGAATTGAAGTGGATCAGGGCAAAAGCCAGACATTCTCATCATGGACAGGAGAGGAAGAGTGGGCAGGAATATAGGAGAGAAAGAGACAAGGACAGCATTAGCAGTCCACGCTTGTTGTTTCTGGGACTTCCAGGGGGAAAGGGAAACTGAGGGCAGCTGGGCTGCCTCCAGCCAGGATTATGACAACTTCCCACATCCCAGCTCTTCTTTCAGCAAAGCAGTGGAAACATCCAGTTTCCCCTCTGGCACAGGCAGTCTGATTTCTAACCAAAAGGCATGAATTTCTAAGCAATCAAATTTTTCTTACCAACACTTTAAGCTGGATAGAGCTGTCATAGCATGACATCCCAATTAGGAGTATGGCAAGGCTATCCCAAGTACTACAGGATGTTTTGATGCAAAAAATAAAGGGTTCATTGACCCTTACTCACTACTAATTTTCTGATTATCTCCCTCTTCCTTGAAAATCCTGCTGGAGTATTGGCTCAGTATCACATTTTACGAACATCAGGTACATCAATAGCTCTTGAAATTAGCATAGGCTTGCTTTCAGGGCTCTCACATATGTTCTAACTATTCCTCATCCTATTTTCTACACAATAGCTGGCACCACTGCATTAAAAATGTGCTACAAAGAAGTCTATGATTATTTGTTGCTTAGCTGGAACACTGACTGTAGCCATTAGTATCCATATTCATTTCTAATCTGCATGGGTGGGGTATCTACAACAACAGCTGAATTCAGTTTCTTGAAAATCACATCAAATACAACAGACTTCATGAGCTTTTTTGATACTCAATGGAGAGAAAGAAGCATGCTTATAGGGCAAATAATTTCTTTTGATACCATATTTGTGGCTATGGTATCAATAACTCAAGGGCTATCATTTTCATTCTGCCAGTCACAAAAGGGGACGTAGGTGAATAACTTAAAGCAGATAATTAATACTTTAGAAGGTAAAATTATGTCAGATGAACCCCAACAACTATGTTGTAACTTTATTTTGCAGTGAAAAGTGGGGGTTTGGCAAGCAAAAAGCTCTGTATTGGAATATAGCTATGCATATGCTAATGCATATGTATTTAAATACTAATGAGTCTATCCAAACCCCATAAAACCACAACTATGTTATTCTAATAATATTCTAATAATATAGTAATTCTTTGCATCAACTACATTCTTTCCTTTTTCACTTACCTTTCTATCTCTTCAGAGTCTGGAAGACATCACTACTTAAATACTTCATATGTGGTCATAGTTTTCTAACTTATTGAAGAAAAACTACTTGGAACCATCTCACTCTCTTAATTGTTTCGCTATTTTAGCATATTGTTTTGCTATATTCTATAGTGCAAAAAGGATTTTAAAGTTAGGTTACTCATCTTGTAAGCCTTAAGTCTTTATGTAGTTTTGCAGCAGTGAAATACCATTTCACTCTAAGGCTGTAAAGAGAATTGCTTCTTTCACTGTTGTTCAGGCAGGACCACCAAGCAAAAGGGAGAAGGGATCCTGCTGGGGGCTGCACTGGCTGTGCCTGGGGTCAGAGAAGGGGAAAGTGAGTGGCTGCAGCTCATGTGGACACAGTGTTTGCTCCCAGTGTGTTTGTGCCTGGGAGCGCAGGAGCCACAGCCTGCGCTCAGGACGGACACAGCTCTGGCAGTGTGTCCTTGCCATTCAAACCTGTTTTTCAGCCTGCCCAGTGCTAGGCCTGTCCTTAGTCATGAAGGAAAATTATGCCAGTGAGAGCAATTCTTTTTGATATGGAAAAACGTCAGAAGGGGCTCGGATAAGATTAGAAAAACAATTTCCTTTGCTGACCAAACACAAATTTTAAGCCAGGTCACCAAAGGTGAAATGTCACTACACCAAGTTATGTAGTTTTGACTTCCCAGTTAATCCTTATTTCAAGGTAATGAAACTTAACTGTCAGCTGGAATACCGTGTCCAGCCCCAGTATCTACACCTTCAAAAGGATTTTGAAAAATTGGAAAGCATTCAGGAAACCACTTCAGGAATGCTTTGAGAACTCTTTAATCCAGCAGACAAAGGCATAACAAGATCCAGTATCAGAAAGCTGTGTTTTGAAATATTCAGATTAAAATAAAGGTTATAAGACTTGCATAAGCAGGGAGGGACTTACTACATTATCTATCACTGCAAACTTTTGAATCTAGACTGGTTTATCTTATTAAAAAATCATCCTTTGCTTAGCTAGAACTATGGATTTGAGTTGAGAATTTCAAGATTTTTAAGATTCCTCTTGGGCCTTGATAAGCAGTAAGTCAATGTGAAGTAAGGTACTTACTTTCAAGCATTATGTCTCATGTCTTCTCTATTTAAGCATGCACTTAAAAGTTGGTACAATAGTTGCATACCCAAAGGAAAACCCAAGCCAAGCTTTAGACAAACTTTGATCTTTGGTTGTTTTAAACTACGGTCTTCAATTCTTATAGATGAAAAAATACATTGTGGTGTTTTTTGTTGTTTTGTGGGGTTTTTTTGTTTGTTTTATTTGGTTGGTTTTTTGGGGGACTTGGCTTTGGAGTTTTTGGGTGGGGTTTTTTTGTTAGTTTGTCTGTGTTTGTATGTATGTGTGTATAGTAGAAATGTGAGTTATGATCCAATCTTAGACATATGTTCAAAGTGCTGGGGAAGAGATCACACTGCAAAGAACAGCTATAGATAACAATTTGCTCTAGGACTCTTTCTTTGCATACTTATTCAAAGTTCACAAATCATAGACTCATCAGATTTGATCAGTATTTAGAGACACTCAGCTATATTTTAGTAAAAGAATATACTTCAGATCATTCATATTTTCTATATTTGACATTCTTATTGCAGTCATTACCTGGTATTGTTTATGTTACCTGAGTGGATGAGTGGTCTAACACATCAAGCACAAGTACTTGTAGATGTGTCCCATCCACAGATATTTCCTTGAGTAAAATTTCATTACTTAATCAGAATATGAAAAATTGCATAAGCAAAACTTAAATTATTTCAGGTCCTTAAAATATTTTCTGAGTTCTTTGCACCAGCGCAATGAACTTTTAGAGGAAAGTGGACTGACACATCAGAGACTTCTGATGTCCCCTTCTCTTTAACACATCATTTTCCTAGGTGCTATGCTGCACCTTTTACCTATTGCTTCTCCAGCTCTTTGTATGTAACTTTATAGTTGTCAAAACCTTCTGTCACCAGAGCTTTCTCAGACTTTTCCTTATGTCTGTTTTCTTCCCATCCTGACCACTCCAGTTCCAGATTATTCAATTCCCACAGGCCCTAGATTTAGAAAAGTATGCAAATTGTGAAAATTAGGAGGCATATGTGCAAGTCTCCTTGCAATAGCTACATTATGGAGTTCTGCTCATCTGAAGTCCATTTTTCCACTGCAGATGTCCAGGGCACCTGAATGAAGCATATGGTACTTTATGACATGAAGTAATATTCTCACTATGTGTGCCCAGAGCACTTCAGGAGCAGCAGAAGTTCTAACCTTTATCTCTGAATCTTTTTGAATTTCCTTGTGGTTAGAGGGAATAGCATTAAGCCTGCCCTCTTATATAAGATTTAATCAGACAGTGATGGTATTGAAAGCAGACCTGTAGACATGCTTATTTATTCAGAAGCTTGTTTGTTTACTTCTAATTATGTAAATTGGCTTGCTAGGAGCAACATACACCTTCCTTTTCAACTAAAGGATTCATGAGGTTGTTAAATGAAAGTACAGATCTAGGACTAGAACAAAAATAACTATGGGGTGCATTGCCTTCTGGTTTCTAGAGTGATTTAAGTGGTCTAATCTTGTTTCATTAGCCTGTGAATTTCTCCTTATTCCTATCCAGGCTTGCCATCATATATAGAAAAGTGGATTATTCAGATCTTAAATAGCAAGGCATGAAAAGAGAGATAAGTATGCACGGCAGTAGTGTCATTTTTAACTTGCTGAAGATCCTTAAGTACTTTGCAGCTGGAAGCTTTATAGATACTTGGTTGTAATCAAATACATCATTTAGAGAAAGTGCAGTGCTTGGAAAACCACATGCAGTGTCAAGCACTCATGACAACTGCTGCAGACCCTGTAAAATAATAAACATACCTGCACTGCCTGGACTGCTCTGTGTTCTCTATGGATGAGCCCCTTCTGGTCTCTGCATAATTCAACATAAATTAAAATAGATTGCATATTTCATCTCTTATTGATATCAAAATGGATAAACATTTATGTGAACAGTAAGACATCTCATTATCAAGTCATATTATCAAATTGAATAATTACTAAGTGCTAGGTATAGATACCATAAGCACCCTACCCTTTGACGTCTATTATTCTGGTAATAATCCTAGTCCATCACTAAGAAAATAAATAGAACCATAGAATATCATGAGTTGGAAGGGACCCAAAAGCATCGAGTCCAACTCCTGGCCCTGCACAGGACACCCCAACAGTCACACCCTGTGCCTGAGAGCATTGTCCAAACACTTCTTGAACTCTCTCAGGCTGGTGCTGTGATCACTTCCCTGAGAAGCCTCTTTCAGTGTCCAGCCACCCTCTGGATAAAGAACCTTTTTCTAACCCTTGACACAACTTCATATCCTTCCCTTGTGCTCTGTCCCTGGGCACCAGAGAGAAGAGATTGGTGCTTGCCCCTCAGCCTCCCCTTGCAAGGAAGCTGTGGACTTCTGTGGATTGCAAAAGACCACAAACTCTCTCAATAGTTTTCTTGAATATTCATAAAGGGTAGTTGATTTTTGAGAATGGACAGAAATCTGCATTCATTTAGATTCTAGCTCAGCCTCCCAGAAGGTGGCAGGCAAGGTGGGTTAGCAGCAAGCATCCTCATGGAAGTCAGGATGGCTGGAGTGGGAAGATGTCACACCTTGCTCCTAGAATTTGTGATAGAGCTCTTCAGGTGCCATATTTACTCTCAAGATGTATTTTTTTTTTTTAGTTCTGCTTTTACCAGTTTGAACCTGACACTGTATTTTTGTGGTAAAGGACACAGTCAGCTCAAATCCAAGAAATCCCTAGCCTCTTCAAGAAGAGAAAAAGACAAATCTTTATTTAATTTTTCCTTAAATTCACTCTCCTTAAATATTATCTCTTTACATACATAATTTTTATTGCATAACACACAGTCCTTGGGATCATGTTTTATGTAAAAGAAGACTTCATAGTGAATCCACCCACAGCTGACAAATAACTCTTAATAACTAACAAAAAATGAAGAAGGAACTGAAGGAATTAAGAAACAATGTGCTTTATTAGTTACTGCACATATATCTCTCAAAGTTTAGCTGGATAATTTAGTCAGAAATGGACAGACATTATTGTATGACACTAGGAGCAAAGAGAAGGAAAGAATTCCATCAGTTACATAGAGTTGATGAATGAAGTATTAACTATGCATAAATTGTATAAACTGGCCAGGCAAATTAACAAAACTTGGCAAAAATAACTCAATCCATGGTCAAATTGTACAATTAAAGCAAGCTGGTGCTGTTCAAGCTGGTACATTTCACTTAAAATATACAAAAATATTCCTATATTTCCAGCAAATAAAAGATTCCACTTGTTCTGGACAAATCTCAGTCCCCTTCTGTTTCATGCAACACAACTGAATGGTTTTGTAGTGATACAAATTTTTTGTTGTTATTCAGTTTTCATGGTCTCTGATCACATCTATTTATTTCCTATTATGAAAAAAGCCTCTTAAGAAAATTAGAATCATAAAATGTAAGGGGTTGGAAGGGACCCTAAATATCATCTAGTTCCAACCTCACCTGCCATGGGCAGGGACAGCTTTCACTAGACTAGTTTGCCCAAGGTCTTGTCCAACCTGGTCTTAAACACTTGCCAGGGCTGGGGCATCCACAACCTTCCTGGGCAACCTATTTCTAGTATCTTACCACCCTCACTATAAAGAATTTCTTCCTAATACCTAACCTTTATTTCCCTGATTTTGCTTGCAACCATTACTCCTTGTTCGATCACTACACTTCCTGATGAAGAGTCCCTCGACAGTTTCCCTGTAGGCCCCCTTCAGACACTGGAAGGTTGCTGTGAGGTCTCACATAACCTTCTCTTCTCCAGGATGAACAGCCCAACTCTCTCATCCACCTTCTCAGGGAATTTGCTCCAGTCCACTTAACAACCTCATGGCCCTCCTTTGGACTTGCTCCAACTGTTCCATGTCCTTATGCTGGGGACACCAGAACTGAACACAATACTCCGGGTGGGATGTCACAAGAGCAAAGTAGAAGGGGAAAATCCCCTTCATCAACCTGCTGACCAGACTCCTTACGATGCAACCCAGGATTCCATTGGAGAATCTTTCTGGGTTGCCAGTGCACATTGCTTGCTTATGTTGAGTTTTTCATCAACGATCACCCTCAAGTCCTTCTCCACAGGGCTGCTCTCAATTACTTTTCTGCCCAGCCTGGAGGTTTGCCTGGGATTGCTCTGACCCAGGTGTAGGACCTTGCACTTTGCTTCATTGAACTCATTGAGTTTTGCATCGGCCCATCTCTCAAGCCTGTCAAGGTCCCTCCGGATGGCATCCCTTCCCTCCAGCATGTCGACTGCCACTCAGTGACACCACTCAGCTCGGTGCATCAGCGAAATTGCTGAGGGTGCACCCAATCCCACTGCCCATGTCGCCAGCAAAGATGTTGAACATAAAGGGATCTAGACCAGGCATTATGTTTTCAAGAGCTTGCAGAGACAGCCGTATGTGGCAAGCGTTATAAGATATTCTGTGCTCTGTCACCTCATCACCTAATTCAGAAGCATCTTAGTATTATCTCTTCATAACAATTAGCTGACATGCTCATAATACATTTGAAATATTGAAGAGGATACTGTCTTTTGTTTGAACTGATGGTTTCAGTTAAATGCTTGTGTAATTCCAAAACATCCAGTGCCAATCACTGTCAGTGAGATATATTTAGGTTTAATTAAAATATCAAATTCAATTGTGCCATGTGATATTAATATAACAAGGGATATTAACTTCTGCCTTGTGTGATGCACATATTAAATTGTTATCACATGTACTCCATTCTCAACATATCCCTGGCAGGATTCTTGTCACTTAAAATCTGCCCTGCTGTCAGAAGGAACCACCCATCATTTTATTTGTTTGATTGGAGCATCTTCTGTTGCTTGGGGTGGGGGTAGGCTCTGTTTGCTTTGGGGAACTGAAACATCTTCCACAACCTGCTTCCTCTGTTGTAGTGAGGAAAAAGTGCTTGTTAAGATCAAAGGAGACATGTCCTCAGTCATGGACAGCAATGGGCTGCTTCAAGAGCAGTACCAGGGGAAAGCCTGAAGTACACAGAGCAAAAGAGATGGAGCATTCCTTACAAAGTGTAACAGTGACAGCAGGCTGAGAATTGTCCTTTCCTCTTCATAGCTGATGTGACATGAGATTCACAAACAAGGACAATATGTTGCTTTTTGTGAATTTCTTCTCCTTTGCAACATGATGCAACTAATTAGGCTTCTTTCATCTCAGGGAAGTTCTGAATGATTTTTCCTCTGAAACACTAGAGATTTGAAACACTTCAAAAAAGCAAGAAGCTAAAGCAAGAAGCTGGGACATGTTATATGAGGATACAATAATTACAGCTGGGTTATAGACCAGATTTTGAGAGGAAAACCACCAGGAGAGAAGAAATAAAGTGGAGCAAGTATATACTAGCTGATGCAGCTGGAGACAAACTCTCCCCAAATTCTGAAACTTTGAATTTTACTTTTTCTGCCTTTCAAGTTGCATGAACTTGTGCTATTTGGGAGTAGAGGGAGACATCACACAAATCCCACCACTTGTAAGAATCTCACTCAACACATTTTCATGAAAGAAATTAACCAGAGACCCTGTTAATTACTCTCAGTTCTTAGAAGAAGCTGTATTGGCTGCCTTCCTGGTTCCACACATATTGCCTTTATTAGGCGTTATACAGCAAGTGAATCATACATGACAGGGCTGGTCTGGCTCTAATATTTTGAGGTTATCTGGTCCTATTTAGTGATGTTCCCTAGAGATCCAGATGTCCCCAAAGCCCCTCATGGCAAAGAAGAAGGAAGAGATCTCATCTCAAATGGGCTTCTGTTCTCTGATACTCATCTCTCTTCTTTGTCTATATGATTTCTATGATAATATCTCAATCCAATCAGAGAAAATAGAGATGGAGTGGAGATTAACTGGTGACTTCATTCATTCACTTCATCCCAGATTTTGGCAGGATTGTCTGCTCTAAAACCAATTTAGAGCATCATCAAAACAGGGTAAAAGAGTGTCTAAGGTTAATTTAGAGGAGGGGAATGATCTTTTAATTATCACTGAAAGTTGTTACAAGCAGAAGTCTAGACTGGTCATAGAGCATATAAAACAGAAAATATAGGACGTGTGTGATGCTTTGGCACATGAGATCATTGCTTTCATTCTAGATTAGCAGTTTTTGAAGGATTCTGGGTAGCTCAGGTTCCTCAAGTTATTTTGGAGAATTGAAAGGTTTTGTAAAGTGTTCACGACTTTATGAACCACAGCTTTAAATGTAGTGTTGAGAGACATTTTATCAGTCAAAGCTGGAATCATCCCCAGGGAAGAAAAAAATTCCAATCAAGGAGAAATTTACTTCAGGCCCTGTGCAGACTAATCTTATTTAATCTGGTAAACTGAATTTGTGAGCCTTCTGGAGACTTTTCAAAGGTAGATGTGTGAGGAGCAATTATTTCCTTCCAGAGAACAAACAAAGGAGAAACAACTTTCAGCTACCTGAAAGCCTGAGTGCCTGGACCACACAGATGGGCTCAGGGCATCTGCATAGCTCAAATGAAATTTTGATGGGAATAAAGTCAAAGAAGCTAAAGAAAGGTGATAGCACCTTCTAAGGTGTCCACAGAGTAATTTATATTTGAAGTCAGAACCAGGCAATACTAAGAATGTTTCATTCATGATGACTGAAATACAGAGATGGCATTTTTGCCAGAAATACATTTATCCATGTTAATAAAGTTCTTTATCGAGGGTTGTGTATTTACTTATGTTACTTTATCGAGGGAAGTATTTACTTATGTTCTGGGATGGGATGTTGCCCTGTCTAGGTAGAGACATATTTTAGAGTTGTTTTTCACATAGCAAAGATAAAGTACTGAAAAAAACAGGATCAAAATTACCACTGCTTAGAGTGCTTTCCTGGCTTGAATCCACAATGTTAGAAAGAACTCCAAACTAAAAAACAGGTGCACTATGTCCAAAGGCATTTAGGTGCCTAATTGTCTGTGAAAACAGTACGAGCCGTTGAAGATCTTGACAAGTGTGATTTATCTTACAGGGACGCCACATTCTCCTGCATTCTTGCATCTTCTCCTAAGCCACGACCCAACATTGCCCGTACGACCTATCCCACCGGCGGCTGAATTATCGTGCAGATAAGCTGTGTGCCAAATGTTCTGCGTCAACAGTGGGATATCATGTTTTGTAACTCCCATTCAGAAAGGTGGCTTTGAACGGAAGTTATTAAGGAGCCACAAGTGGAATACTTGTGCTAAGTGAGTGTAGTTGGGGCGGGTCCAGCCACTGAAACCAAAGAAACTCAAGACCAGGAGTCAGTCACCAAGGACAGACCAGCCCAAGGCTCCAGATGGAAACACACCCAGGAAAACCAAGAAACCAGGGGTACCTCAAACCAAAGAGCAAATCAAGAGCAAGGTCAAGAAATCAAAGAGCTTGCACTGAAAGTTGTGGATAAACGTGAGCTAGGACTAGAACAAGAGAAAGCAGGTTAGTTGAGAGACAGGAACCATGAAGAAACAGGGGTATTTATAAGACAATGAAATCGGTTTGTGGGACTGTACCTGAATCAGAAACATGTGGGATCCCTTGGACAGTCAGGAGTCTCAGGACACCAATCTCCCAGGAGGGTATTGAGCCAGCTCCTGGCTGCAGAGCTTGACCACTTACTCAGGGCCTAAGAGAGAAGGATATGTGAGTAACCTGACACAAATGGTCAGTTTGTTCATTCAGTGCAGATATGTCAATTTACAAACAGGAATTATTCATATAATCACCAATCAGGACCACCAGATCTCCCAGGTTTCTTCTTTTCTGATTTATGTAACTGTGGATTGTGTCTCTGGACAGAAATGAGGTTGGGGTATGTGACTGACAGGACCATCTCAAGCCTCCTTTGGCTCTGGGGCTGTGCTACAGCCCTTCGTGCTCTGCAGGCACTCCTGCCAGATGTGCTCACAGATCAAGACAAGCTCTGTGTTCAGGGCTGCAAAGCAGAACAGTTTCTGTAGTGGTGATGACAAAGATACGGTCCTTGCTGTGAGGGAGATGGGCACCAGTTGTTTGTGTTTTGTCTCAGTGTGAGACAAAAGACACAGATTACAGTCATTCCTGAAGTGTGGCCACATCAGAAGTAGAATATAGTCATTAAATCTGTAGATTAAAAGTAGGTATAGGCTTCAACATCTTGCTGAATTAATGGCTCTGTTATTGCCAGGGGACATTAAAAGGTTAGTCTGTTAGTTTAAGTACAGCATACAATAGAAGTCAGGCACTCACAGTGGAGGAAAGACGCAGCAATATCAATACAAATGTGCTTCACAGTGATATTGTTGGATGAATGCTTTCTGCGGAATATAGGTATTTCAGTTTTTAAAATCAAAACAAAAACTGCATAACTATTTTTAATGGCATAAAATTCTAGTAGTAGACCACACCAAAGAATAAATATATTGTGTTTTCCATGTCAGATCAAGACCCTTTACAGTACTCACTAACCAAACTGTAAAAAAAAAAAAATTGTTTATAATCTAAAATGTCTCAGTTTGCTTACTACTATATATGTGAAAGAAACATGTGTGAAAAACAATCATGGATCAAACGGAAAATGAAACATTTTTGGTTTAAAAATAAACCCCATAATGAGAAAATAAAAATTATTTATGAAGTCAAACGACTTTTAAATCTTTAAATTCCCCACATACCTTCTAGGATTATAGTAACCTGTGGAAGGTCATTATAGTTATAAGGGAAAAGATTAAATAAGCACTTAAGCAGACATAAATAAAACAGACAGGTTAAAAGCTATTAAATTGAACAAGACTAGAGGGAAACTTATCAGTGCTGTAAAGGAATGCAAACACAGAAGGAAACAAACACAATGTTGAAAATAGCTAATGGGAAGTAGCAACTCTGCAAGTACAAAATCTTATTAAGTCCCAAGTCATCTATACCAAAGAAAGTTCTTGGTCCATAAGGAGGAGTATGACGAAAATATTACATTAAAACTTCTGTAATGAGTTCAGAGCTTTTCCCCCCAAATAACACATAGCAGGATATAAAATTTGCATTAAAATTATAAGACAATATGATTGAAAACTAGTAGCTAGAAGAAAGCCTAAGGGAACAGCCTGCTATGATGTTTGCTTCAGCCAATGCTCAGCTGGAGGGCCATACCCCTTCCTCTGACACAAATACCTGTCTGCTGAGGGAGAAAAACAGGAGGCTGAAAAGAGGCCTTGAAAATGGAGTCTGCATTCTTCCCAGAAAAAAAGTCAGAGTGAAGACAGGCAACACCTGACTTAGGAAATACTAAAAGACAGCATATGTGTGTATACACACACACATATCTATATATGTATGTATGTGTCCGTGTGTGTGTGTGTATGTATATAAATATATATATCAGCCTGTCATTTGGATCAGGAGCATGCAGGGAGAGATATGCCTGTGACAGAGGGGTCAGGCGGGGGGGCGATGGAAGTGCAGTGGCTGCTGTGTCTCTTGGGCCATGGATGCAGCTTGGTCCCTAAACCAGCAATTTCATTTCTCCAGGGAAAAACAGATCGGCAACATGTGAAAGAAAAACATATACTAAAAAGGAAACAGGATCTTTGAATTATTCTTGGGGGGTAACTAAAGTTCTAGAGGTGTAGCTTCACTGAATTCACTGAAGGATGTTTTTGCTAATAAAGCTTTTAAAAAGAGGGATGAATTATACTCCAAGTATGGATATTTCTAAATATGTCTGCGTTTATATATTTCTCAATATTTCTATTTTTATTTTTCTGACTTTTGCCTGTACAAAATATAAATAAAACCATTCTTAACTAGTTCTGTATGCCCCAAAGAGACAAAAGTATGCACGTTTTATAGGGAATGAAAAATAACATACCATTTTGTAGGGAAAAAATTAATTAAATACAGAATCAATTAAAAATGTTATGGAGGTCAACATTAAAAAATGTACATACTGGTGTAATGCAGAGGTATCTCTGCACCTCCATTCTCTGTTTCAAATGCTTCAATCTGCCAAATTTGGATAAATATTGAACTTTTAATGGCACTTGATGTACCAGGCATAGATGCTGCTTAATTCAACAGCATCAGTTAAATGCAGGTCATTGAATTAATTAAGAGTGCATCTGTTATAACTCATCATTTTGTTCTCCCTAATTTTAATAAGCAATTTTGCCAGCATGCTTACTGGAAATATTACAACATCTTCCTGCACTGAAAAAACCCACACGACCTATTTATCTGGTTCAACTGTATATTGTTTAAACAGAGGGTCAAACCAAAGGCTTGCCATTTTGCCCATAAGACAGGTCTAAGATTTGCCTTATGATTACAGCACATCTGCAGGAGGGAGAATACTTTTCCAGAGGTCACTTAAGTCATCCCGAGCAAAAGGAATACCAACACCAAAGATGCACCAAGGAATGACAACCACAGCCGCTGAGTGAATAACCTGAGATTCGGGACGAGGAGGCATCCCGATTCTATTTTCTGTGCATGCCAAGATTTGACGAGTAGTTAACTCAGCTGGGGCTAGGAGCCCAAATAGAGGAAGAAAAGCAAACTCAACTCAGGCAAAGAATGCTTTGTCCTACCTCAGATTTAGCCCTCAGGTGATCAAGCACTGCATGCTTTTAATTTTACCGGCTAGGGATATTTTTTTAAATGTTCAGAGAACAAACGTTGTCTGAATATTGAGCATGACACAAAACGTCACGAATGCTTAAAGTTGCGGGTCCTTCATCTCACGGAGGAAGATGCGAAGGGAAGGAGGGTGTTTTGTCAGATCCAGGGTGAGAATGTCCCAGCATAAACAAAGGGCCCGGGATTGGACGTCGTCTTAGGGAAGGGGGGGCGTAGG